>OX465042.1:2793038-3165538 GCA_949841015.1 Aplysina aerophoba
GTATTGTATTGTGAGTCTCCTTTGTGTTTGGATTTTGTTGGTTTCTTCATTTGGTTCGGATTATGGTGTCGGTTGAGATGTAGTTGAGACCGAGGTGTGTTATGGTGGATGGTGTGTTGATCCAGTGTGTTTCCTTGGTCTGTAGGTCTCTTTCGGCATTTCTCTTGTCTGTTTGTATGTCTGTGTGGTCTATGTCTTCAATTTGTACATCTCCGGTTGTGTGTTGTTTGTTCCTGAAATGGTTGATTCACGTGGGATGTTGTGTTTCACATCTGCTTTCATTTAGTCGTGTGTGTAGACTGCCTAGTGTTTGGCCGACATACTGTTTTGTGGCATCTGTTGCTGGTGCCTAGATAGACAATTCCGGTGCTGCACCATGTGTAGTTGCATTTTGTTGTGTGTGTTGTTCCAAGTGTGGTGCCTAGGAATTGGTGTCTTGTTGGAATGTTGGGGCATGTGGGGCATTTTCTGTTCAAGCATTTGTTTGTTAAGTGATGGTTTAGTGTGGATCAGTTTGCTGGTGTTGCCATTTCCTGTATGTATCTGATTTTGGCTAGTTTGTTTCTTGAAATGATTTCAGTGGCAGAGTTGCAGCTGCTGACAATGGGTTTGTCAGACATGTTTTTTTTGTGTTTTCTTTAGGAAGCACACGTGTGGTGTTCTGGTATTGTGTAGTGATATCAAAAAATTGTATTGTTTTTAGTTTATTTTGTTTATTTCCTACATTTCCTTCTGTACTTTATTGATGTTCTAGATTAGGGTTTTTGGTTGATCAATATTCAGTATTATGTAGGTTGTCGCGTATGTAAGATGGTCAAGTCCTATTTGTGTGTAAGTGTCCCTGTCCTAAATGACGATTGTGGAGCCTTTGCCGCTTTGTTTATGATGATGGTATCATCGATGATAAGCTTTTTCAGGACTTGTCTTTGTGTGTACGTTAGGTTGTCTTTGGGTTTCTTGAAATGATGTCTACTTCCCCATTGATGTCTTCCACTATGTTTATAATTTCTGTGTCTATTTCATCTCTCTTGTTTCTCCTGCACCTAATGCAAAATGATCCTTCTGAAGCTGGGCGACTGACCTCCTTCTCCAGGTGTATACTTAATTTGGGTCTGGCATTCACTATTGTGTCCATTTGTGAGAAACTGGTGACATGAATGAACCCTCTTGAACCAACCTCAACGGTTGTGTGTGGCTTGATAGCTGTCCTGTGTGCCGCTGTCCACTAGCTCAGCATTCCTGATCTGCTTCATAGCTCCTGCATTCTCAACACCCGGCCCTGGAATGCAAGCAGGATACTCTAGACCACATTTTGACGGCACTGCAGATTGCATACGCTCATGATGGCCTTGTCAAAGGAGGGTCCATCATCGTCCAGTGAGATCAAGTCGCTGCCAAGGTACCTATGGGACATGATGCAATGTACTGGCTCAAGTGGAGAGCAGGAAATGATGTGAGGGGGAGGGCTGGTGGTGTGGGTAGGAGAGGATGGAATGTCGTTTGTGTTGGAGTGTGTTGCATGTTGCATTGGAGTATATCCTACTTCCCCCTCTTCCCCTCCTGCACTCAGATCTGGTGCTGGGTCAACAATGGCTTCCACCATCACGACACGCCGTGGACCTGCTCTGTTGTGTCTGTGCCAACGTGGATGGTGTTCCACTCCAGAAGTCTGTCAAGATTGCCAACGGCTTCTCCCTTTACTTTGCCATTCTGATGGGTGTAAGAGTTCACTCCAGCTGTTTTGCGTACAGTGAAGCTCCAAATTGTAGCTTCCATGGTGCCCTGGAACTCCAAAGCAGTTGGAAGTTCCCCTGATCAAACAGCCACCTTTCCTGAAAAGTCATTAGTCCGTTTGTTAGCGGTTGTTGTGGGGGATTGGTGTTGATGTTGGGGTTGTGGGGTCTCGTTGGCTTTATATTTGCATGTTTTTGTGGACCCTTATGAGTGTGTAGCTACAATCGTTTGAAGTTGGTAGGTGGATTAGTTATCTGTAAGATGGATTTGGCGCGTTAGGTATTGTTGGTGTCTCGCTGGTCGCTGGGGTAGAGTTGATTTTTGATGTTAGGCCAAGATAATGTTTGTGGCATCTTTTGCAGTTGACTAGATAGACAATTCCGTTGCTCCTGCATTTAGTTGTGTGTGTTGTTCCAAGTGTGATTCTTAGGAATTGGTGTCTTGTTGGAATGTCGGGGCATGTGGGGCATTTTCTGTTCCAGCATCTGTTTGCGCAGTGAGGTTTAGTGTGTGTCTGTTTGTTGGTGTTGCCAATTCTTGTATGTATCTTGTTTTGGCACGTTTGTTTCTGAGTGATGGATTTCTCCTGTAGCACATTGTTATGTTTCGGGGTAGTTCTGGGTTTCCGTTTTGTTTGGTTCGGAATCTATTCCAGTGCTTGTTCACCAGTCTTTGGATTGTTCTGTGGTGGTGGTTATGTGGTTGTGAGTCTTACTTTCTGTGGAGAGGGCTGGTTGTGATTTGTTGTTTCATTGTACTGTGAAGGTAGTTGTTTTACTGCTGGTTGGAGGTATATAATTATGTGTCCTCGAATCTTGAAATGTTTTCAGTGATGGAGTTGCAGGTGCTGACAATGGGTCTGTCAGACATGGGGTTTTGTGTGTTTTCTATAGGAAGTATATGTGTGGTGTTGATGTTCTGGATAAGGGTTGTGGTGGGATCCATGTTCTGGTATATGTACGTAGGTTGTCGTGTCTTTGAGGTGGTCAAGTCCTATTTGTGTGTAAGTGTCCCTGTCCTGGATGACAATTGTGGAGCCTTTGTCTGCTTTGTTTGTGATCATAGTATCATGGATGATAAGCTTTTTCGGAGCTTGTGTTTCATTGTATGTTAGGTTGTCTTTGGGATTCGGCGGCATTTGTAATGGTATGTGTACGTCCTCTATAATTGAAGTCTTCCACTATGTTTATTATTTCTATGTCTATGTTGTGATGGGATGTTTTGTGAGGACCTCCTTTTCCTCCTGTTGTGAGTCTTTTGTTGATGAGGTTGACTATTGTGTCTGTGGTGTTAGGTTGTTGAGTTCGTTGGTGTGTGGCTTTGTGGCGGATTCGCGCCTTGGAGAATTCTTGACCAATTGACATGACCAATTGAAAACCAATTGATTTTCTGTTATACGCAAGTGGGCTCATAGCAGGTATATACATAAGCTCAGATGGGGCATGCAGTATGTCAAGTCGGTCAGTTCTCTTCTTTCTTGTTTCTCCTTCACCTAATGCGAAGTGATCCTTCTGAAGCTTGGCGACTGACCTCCTTCTCCAGGTGTATTCTTAATTTGGGTCTGGCATTTACTATTGTGTGAATTTGTGAGAAACCGGGAACATGAATGAGCCCTCTTGAACTAAGCTTAATGGTGGTGAGAGGGGATTGATAGCTATCCTTTGTGGCACTGTCCACTTAGTTCAGCGTTCCTGATCTGCTTCATAGCTCCTGCATTCTTAGTACCCGTCTCCAATGGGATGGTAAGCTCAACCATGTGGACCGAGGAGGCATTCCAGCTAACAATTTCTGGCGTTTCGTTGGTGACAGCAATGGTATGGGGAAAGGCGTATCGGTTCTTGAGAGGGTACACTCTAATTCTGCTTATAATTTGCTTGTTTCTATTTTGATTTCTTCATTAGATTGCTTTTCTTTTAAATGTTGATCGGCCCTTGAATGCAAACAGGATACTCCAGATCACATCCTG
Organism: Aplysina aerophoba; assembly: GCA_949841015.1. Classification (NCBI taxonomy): domain Eukaryota; kingdom Metazoa; phylum Porifera; class Demospongiae; order Verongiida; family Aplysinidae; genus Aplysina; species Aplysina aerophoba. The sequence goes on from OX465042.1 coordinate 2,796,739, forward strand.
ATGGCACTGCAGATTGCATACACTCAGGATGACCTTGTCAAAGGAGGGTCCATCATCGTCCAGTGAGATCAAGTCGTTGCCAAGATACCTATGGGACATGATGCAATGTACTGGTTCAAGTGGACAGCAGGAAATGATGTGAGGGAGAGGACAAGTGGTGTGGGTAGGAGGGGATGGTATGTCGTTTGTGCGGGAGTGTGTTGTGCGTTGCATTTGAGCATATCCTACTTCCCCCTCTTCCCCTCCTGCACTCAGATCTGGTGCTGGGTCAACAATGGCTTCCACCATCACGACACGCCGTGGACCTGCTCTGTTGTGTCTGTGCCAACATGGATGGTGTTCCACTCCAGAAGTCTGTCATGACTGGCAACGGCTTCTCCCTCTACTTTGCCAATCTGATGCGTGTAAGAGTTCTCTCCAGCTGTTTTGTGTACAGTGAGGCTCCAGATTGTAGCCTCCCTGGTGCCCTGGAACTCCAAAGCAGTTGGAAGTGCCCCTGATCAAACAGCGACCTTTCCTGAAAAGTCATTAGTCCGTTTGTTAGCGGTTGTTGTGGTGGATTGGTGTTAATGTTGGGGTTGTGGGGTCTCGTTGGCTTTATATATTTGCATGTTTTTGTGGACCCTTATGAGTGTGTAGCTACGATTGTTTGAGATTGGTAGGTGGATTAGTTATCTGTAAGATGGATTTGTTGCATTAGGTATTGTTGGTGTCTTACTGGTCGCTGGGATAGAATTGATATTTTGCGGGTGGTATTTGTACAGGTGGGATCGGGTGTGGATTGTGTTGTGTTGTATTTTATTGGTTTCTTCATTTGGTTTGGATTATGGTGTCGGTTGAGATGTAGTTGAGATCGAGGTGTGTTTTGGTGGATGGTGTGTTGATCCAGTGTGTTTCCTTGGTCTGTAGGTCTCTTTCGGCATTTCTCTTGCCTGCTTGTATGTCTGTGTGGTTTATGCCTTCAATTTGTATGTAACCAACCAGCCAACCAACCAACCAACCAATCAACCAACCAACCAACCAAGCTAAGAACCAACCAACCAACAAATCAACCAACCAACCAATCAACAAACAAACCAACCAGCCGACTAACCGACCAACAAACCGACCAACCAACCACCAACCAACCAACCAACCAACCAACAAACCAACCAACCAACAAACCAACCAACAAATCAGCCAACCAACCAACCAAGTAACCAAGCAACCAACCAACCAACAAACCAACGAAGCAACCAACCAACGAAGCAACCAACCAACCAACCAACCAACAAACCAACCAATATACCAACAAATCAACCAACCAAGCTACGTACCAAGCAACCAAGCAATGTGTATCTTTCTGGTTGTGTGTTGGTTGTCCCTGAAGTGGTATGTGGATCCGCGTGAGGTGTTGTGTTTCACATCTGCTTTTCATTTAGTCGTGTGTGTAGACTGCCTAGTGTTTAGCCGAGATACTGTTTGTGGCATCTTTGCAGGTGACTAGATAGACAATTCCGTTGCTCCTACATGGGTAGTTGCATTTAGTTGTGTGTGTTGTTCCAAGTGCGTTTCTAGGAATTGGTGTGTTGTTGGAATGTCAGGGCATGTGGGGCATTTTCTGTTCCAGCATTTGTTTGTGCAGTGAGGTTTTAGTGTGGGTCCATTTGTTGGTGTTGCCAATTCTGGTATGTATCTTGTTTTGGCTCGTTTGTTTCTGACCGATGGATTTCTTCTGTAGCACATTGTTATGTTTCGGGGTAGTTCTGGGTTTCCGTTTTGTTTGGTTCGGAATCTAGTCCAGTTCTTGTTCACCAGTCTTTGGATTGTTTTGTGGTTGTGGTTATATGTGGTTGTGAGTCTTACTTTCTGTGGGGAGGGCTGGTTGTGATTTGTTGTTTCATTGTACTGTGAAGGTAGTTGTTTTACTGCTGGTTGGAGGTATATAATTATGTGTCCAGGAATCTTGAAATGTTTTCAGTGATAGAGTTGCAGGTGCTGACAACGGGTCTGTCAGACATGGGATTTTGTGTGTTTTCTTTAGGAAGTATATGTGTGGTGTTGATGTTCTGGATAAGGGTTGTGGTGGGATCCATGTTCAGGTATATTTAGGTTGTTGTGTCTTTGAGGTGGTCAAGTCCTATTTGTGTGTAAGTGTCCCTGACCTGGAGGACAATTGTGGAGCCTTTGTCCGCTTTGTTTATGATGATAGTATCATGGAGGATAAGCTTTTTCAGAGCTTGTCTTTGTTTGTATGTTGGTTTGTCTTTGGGTTTCAGTTGCATGTGTAATGTTTTGTCTACTTCCTCTTTGATGTCTTCCACTTTCACTTGGTGTATGTGGCTCTGGTGGTATTGTTGTTGGTGTGTGTGGCTTGTTTTAGCGGGTGGCTGGTTGTTTTTTGTGTAGAGTTCTGTGTATATCTATTTGTAGTTTGTCGAGGTTGGGCATGATTTCTCTTGAGTTGGTCTTCTTCGGGTTCACTACAAAGGACAGTCCCTTATTGAGGACCTCCTTTTCAGCTGTTGTGAGTCTTTTGTTGCTGAGGTTGACTATTGTGTCTGTGGTGTTAGGTTCTTGAGTACGTTGGTATCTGGCTTTTCATCAGGCTCGCACCTTGGGGATTTCTTGACCAATTGACATGACCAATTGAAAACCAATTGATTTTCTGTGATACGCAAGTGGGCTCATAGCAGGTATATACATAAGCTCAGATGGGGCATGCAGGATGTCAAGTCGGTCAGTTCTCTTCTTTCTTGTTTCTCCTTCACCTAATGCAAAATGATCCTTCTGAAGCTTGACGACTGACCTCCTTCTCCAGGTGTTTTCCTAATTTGGGTCTGGCATTCACTATTGTGTGAATTTGTGAGAAACTGGTGACATGAATGAACCTTCTTGAACCAACCTCAACGGTTGTGTGTGGCTTGATAGCTGTCCTGTGTGCCGCTGTCCACTAGCTCAGCATTCCTGATCAGCTTCATAGCTCCTGCATTCTCAGCACCAGTCTCCAATGGGATGGTAAGCTCAACCATGTGGACCGAGGAGGCATTCTATCTAACAATTTCTGGGCTTTCGTGGGTGACAGCAATGGACTGGGGAAAGGTGTATCGGTTCTTGAGAGGGTACACTCTAATTCTGCTTATGATTTCTACTTTTATTTCTTCATTAGATTGCTTTTCTTTTAAACATTGATCGGCCCTGGAATGCAAGCAGGATACTCCAGACCATATTTTGACGGCACTGCAGATTGCATACGCTCATGATGGCCTTGTCAAAGGAGGGTCCATCATCGTCCAGTGAGATCAAGTCGTTGCCAAGGTACCTATGGGACATGATGCAATGTACTGGCTCAAGTGGACAGCAGGAAATGATGTGAGGGGGAGGGCAAGTGGTGTGGGTAGGAGAGGATGGAATGTCGTTTGTGTGGGAGTGTGTTGTGTGTTGGCTGCATTTGTGTATATCCTACTTCCCCCTCTTCCCCTCCTGCACTCAGATCTGGTGCTGGGTCAACAATGGCTTCCGCCGTCACGACACGCCGTGGACCTGCTCTGTTGTGTCTGTGCCAACGTGGATGGTGTTCCACTCCAGAAGTCTGTCAAGATTGCCAACGGCTTCTCTTTCTGCTTTGCCATTCTGATGGGTGTAGGATTTCACTCCAGCTGTTTTGCATACAGAGAGGCTCCAGATTGTAGCTTCCCTGGTGCCCTGGAACTCCAAAGCAGTTGAAAGTGCCCCTGATCAAACAGCGACCTTTCCTGAAAAGTCATTAGTCCGTTTGTTAGCGGTTGTTGTAGGGGATTGGTGCTGATGTTGGGGTTGTAGGGTCTCGTTGGCTCTATATATTTGCATGTTTTTGTGGACCCATATGAGTGTCTAGCCACGATCGTTTTTGGTTGGTAGGTGGATTAATTATCTGTAAGATGGATTTGGTGCGTTAGGTATTGTTGGTGTCTCTCTGGTCGCTGACGTAGAGTATATTTTTGGGGGTGGTATTTGTACAGGTGGGCGGGTTACTTGGTTGGTTGGTTGGTTGGTTGATCGGTTGCTTTGTTGGTTTGTTAGTTGGTTGGTTGGTAGCGTGGTTGGTTGGTGGGATGGTCGGTTGGTCAGTTGGTCGGATGGTCGGTTGGTCGGTTGGTTGGTTGGTTTGTTGGTTGGTAGCTTGGTTGCTTGGTTGGTTGCTTGGTAGCTTGGTTGGTGGCTTGGTTGCTTGGTTGGTTGGTTGGTTGGTTAGTTGGTTGTTGGTTAGTTGGTTGGTAGCTTGGTTGGTCGGATGGTTACTTGGTTGGTTGGTAACTTGGTTGTTTAGTTGGTTGATTGGTTGCTTGGTTAGTTTGTAGCTTGCTTTGTTGGTTGGTTGGTTGGTTGATTGGTTGGTAGCTTGGTTGTTTGGTTGGTTGTTTGGTTGCTTGCTTGGATGGTTAGTTGGTTGGTTGGTTGGTAGCTTGGTTGGTTGGTTGGTTAGTTGCTTGGTTGCTTGTTTGCTTGGTTGCTTGGTTGCTCGGTTGGTTAATTGGTTGGTTGATTGGCTGGTTGGTTGGTTGGTTGGTTGGTTAGTTGCTTGATTGGTTGGTTGGTTGGTTTTTTGGTTGGTTAGTTGCCTGGTTGCTTGGTTTCTTGGTTGGTTGGTTGCTTGGTTGGTTGGTTGCTTGGTTGATTGGTTTCTTGGTTGGTTGATTGTTTGATTGGTTGGTTGGTTGGTTGGTTGATTTGTTGGTTGCTTGGTTGCTTGGTTGCGTGTTTGTTTGTTTGTTTGCTTGTTTGTTTGTTTGGTTGTTTGGTGGGTCGGTGGGTTGTTCGGTTGGTTTCTTGGTCGGTTGGTAGGTTGGTCCATTGGTCGGTTGGTTGGTTGGTTGGTTGGTCGGTTGGTCGTTTGGTAGCTTGGTTGGTTGCTTGTTTGGTTGGTTGGTTTGTTGGTTGCGTGGTTGGTTAGTTGCCATATACTGACCATCCAACCAAGGAATAAACCAACCTACCAACCCCGCAATCAAGCAAGCAAGCAAGCAAAGCAAGCAAGCAAAGCAAGCAAAGCAAGCAAGCATGCAAGCAAGCAAAGCAAAGCAAAGTAGAGCAAATCAACCGACCGACCGACCGACTAACTGACCAACCGACCAACCGACTAAACAACGGACCAACCAACCAACCGACTAAACAACGGACCAACTAACCAACCGACCAAACAATGGACAGAGCAACCAACTGACCAAGCAACCAACCGACCAACCAAGGTGCAATCGGGTGTGGGTTGTGTTGTGTTGTATTGTATTGTATTGTATTGTGAGTCTCCTTTGTGTTTGGATTTTGTTGGTTTCTTCATTTGGTTCGGATTATGGTGTCGGTTGAGATGTAGTTGAGACCGAGGTGTGTTATGGTGGATGGTGTCTTGATCCAGTGTGTTTCCTTGGTCTGTAGGTCTTTTTCGGCATTTCTCTTGTCTGTTTGTATGTCTGTGTGGTCTATGTCTTCAATTTGTACGTCTCCGGTTGTGTGTTGTTTGTTCCTGAAGTGGTATGTTGATTCACGTGGGATATTGTGTTTCACATCTGCTTTCATTTAGTCGTGTGTAGACTGCCTAGTGTTTGGACGACATACTGTTTTGTGGCATCTGTTGCTGGTGCCTAGATAGACAATTCCGGTGCTGCACCATGTGTAGTTGCATTTTGTTGTGTGTGTTGTTCCAAGTGTGGTGCCTAGGAATTGGTGTCTTGTTGGAATGTTGGGGCATGTAGGGCATTTTCTGTTCAAGCATTTGTTTGTTAAGTGATGGTTTAGTGTGGGTCAATTTGCTGGTGTTGCCATTTCCTGTATGTATCTGGTTTTGGCTAGTTTGTTTCTTGAAATGATTTCAGTGGCAGAGTTGCAGCTGCTGACAATGGGTTTGTCAGACATGTTTTTTTGTGTGTTTTCTTTAGGAAGTACACGTGTGGTGTTCTAGTATTGTGTGGTGATAACAAAAAATTGTATTGTTTTTAGTTTATTTTGTTGTTTCCATACATTTCCTTCTGTACTTTGTTGATGTTCTAGATAAGGGTTGTTGAGTGATCAATATTCAGTTTTATGTAGGTTGTCGCGTATGTAAGATGGTCAAGTCCTATTTGTGTGTAAGTGTCCCTGTCCTAGATGACGATTGTGGAGCCTTTGCCACTTTGTTTATGAAGTTGGTATCATCGATGATAAGCTTTTTCAGGACTTGTCGTTAGGTTGTCTTTGGGTTTCTTGAAATGATGTCTACTTCCCCTTTGATGTCTTCCACTATGTTTATAATTTCTGTGTCTATTTCATCTCTCTTGTTTCTCCTGCACCTGATGCAAAATGATCCTTCTGAAGCTGGGCGACTGACCTCCTTCTCCAGGTGTATACTTAATTTGGGTCTGGCATTCACTATTGTGTCCATTTGTGAGAAACTGGTGACATGAATGAACCCTCTTGAACCAACCTCAACGGTTGTGTGTGGCTTGATAGCTGTCCTGTGTGCTGCTGTCCACTAGCTCAGCGTTTCTGAGTGATGGATTTCTCCTATAGCACATTGTTATGTTTTGGGGTAGTTCTGGGTTTTCGTTTGTTTGGTTCGGAATCTAGTCCAGTGCTTGTTCACCAGTCTTTGGATTGTTCTGTGCTGGTGGTTATATGTGGTTGTGAGTCTTAGTTTCTGTGGGGGGGGGGGGGGGGGGGCTGGTTGTGATTTGTTGTTTCATTGTACTGTGAAGGTAGTTGTTTTACTGCTGGTTGGAGGTATATATGAGTCCAGGAATCTTGAAATGTTTTCAGTGATAGAGTTGCAGGTGCTGACAATGAGTCTGTCAGACATGGGGTTTTGTGTGTTTTCTTTAGGAAGTATATGTGTGGTGTTGAAGTTCTGGATAAGGGTTGTGGTGGGATCCATGTTCAGGTATACGGTATACGCAGTAAAAAAGTTAACGTAGTACGCCCGTACGTTCGCCCGTAGCCTCAGAACGTACGCCTCAGAACGTACGTAGAAAAAAATGGCGGATCCGCGCGAGACTATGCGATTCTTTGCTTGATTTGCTGATCACTTCTCAGTGTCCACTATGCCTTGTTGTCGGTGTAACGCCAGCGGCAAGTGTGCCAATTGCAAGTGTGTTAAGGAAGGATCCAAGTGTCTGGACTGCCTCCCCGGGAGATTGGGAAAGTGTTTAAATCCTGTTGATTCCATGACAGCTGATGATTCGTCGGCAAACGATCTGCAACCGCACGATTCTTTAACCAACAGAGAGGTACCATCAGGGAAGCAAGGACAGGCCTTCGTAAGTGAACTTGCGAAGCTATATGGCTCTTTCGGCGAGGCTACCTCCATGGAGTCCATTGCCCTCAAGGCTGCCATGGTACTTCCATCCCTTATCCTACAAAAGCCATCACGTCAGTCCAAAACAAAGGACCATATCCTCTGTATCCAACGGAGACTGCAGCTATGGGGCAATGGCGAAGTGGACAAGTTAATTGCAGAAGTTAGGGCCATACAGTCACACTTACCTCCAATTAGCCATTACAACAATTAAACAAAAAGCCTCACAAGAAGATTTGCTGAACTGATGGCAGAAGGCAAGATTCGGACTGCAACACGTCTATTGGACAACAGTGGTGATGATAGGACTGCCACTCGGTCCTAACGATATCCTGGAGACCTCCGAAGGTTCATGTACTGTGAGGGATGCTCTGATCAAGAAACATCCACCAGCACAACCTTGTGAGCCTTCAAATCTCCTTCCACCTACAAACGAAACTCTACCCTTTCACCCGGTGCTGTTTGATTCAATCAATGCTACCGCTATACATACAGCTGCTCTGAAAACCAAGGGAATTCATGGACCCTCCGGTTTGGATGCTGCAGCATGGCGTCGCATGTGCTGCTCGTTCAAAGGGCCATCAAATGAGTTATGCGGAGCTGTTGCGAAGTTTGCTGTAAGACTTGCCAGTGGTCCACTTGATCCTCGGCCCATCCAAGCCTTTACAGCAAGTCGTCTTGTGGCACTGAACAAGTGCCCTGGGGTTCGACCCATTGGAGTGGGAGAAGTGAGTCGGAGGATCATGGGCAAGGCCATCCTCTCAGTGATATCTGAGGATATCCAGCAGGTTGCAAGCACATACCAGCTATGTGCTGGTCAGAAGGGTGGCTGCGAAGCAGCAGTGCATGCAATGAGAAACTTCCTTGAACGTGATGACACAGAGGGGTTACTCTTCGTTGACGCAACCAATGCCTTCAACACATTGAATCGAGAAGCTGCCCTGAGGAACATCCAGGTCCTGTGCCCATCACTAGCCAATGTTGTCCTAAACACATACAGACTTCCACCCAGTCTATATATCAACGGTGAGGCCATAACATCATCAGAGGGTACTACTCAGGGCGATCCACTCGCCATGAGTATGTATGCCATCGCGGCCCAGACCATATGAAGGACGTGTTTGTGCAAGGCAAGGTTGACAGTTGGTTAGCAGAACTTGAGGAACTTTCCTCCATTGCCGTCACCCAACCCCATGCCGCCTTTTGTGCCTTCACCCATGGGGTGGTGAACAAGTGGATATACCTGTTCAGGACCACCGGACAGATTAATGATAGTCTGCAACCTTTGGAAGAAGCCATCAGGTACAAGTTTGCCCGCGCTGTAATGGGACGCCCAGCATTCAGTGAGAATGAACGAGACATACTATCACTTCCAGCAAAAATGGGAGGGCTAGACCTTTGCAATCCTAAGGAATCAGCCCAAGGAGAATACATGAATTCATGTATTGTGACGGCACCCCTAGTCCAGGCTGCCTCTAGGCAGGAAAGAGCACAGATGCACGAATACTCAGCCGAAGCAACAACCATCAGGAATGATCTCAAAGCCCAGAAGAGAAAATGTCTGAAGGAAAAAGCAGAAGCCGTACGAAACAAGGCCTCAGACAATATGAAGCTTGCTATGGACTTAGCAAAGGAGAAGGGAGCATCCAGTTGGCTCAGTGTCCTTCCGATCGATGAGTTTGGCTTCTTCCTGCATAAGGGAGCATTTCGGGATACCGTTTCCCTGCGGTATGGATGGCAGTTGCCCAATCTTCCGAGGGTGTGTGTTTGTGGCAAGAACCAAAGTGTTGACCATGCCTTCACCTGCCCCAATGGTGGACTACCAACGCTGAGACATAACGACATCAGGGACCTTACTGCTGATCTCATGGCAGAAGTGTGCAACAATGTCTGCACAGAACCGGAGCTACAACCCCTGTCTGGCGAAGCTCTGCAAGGCAGATCCGCTAACTGTCAAGACGGTGCCAGGGTAGACATCAGAGCGGAGGGATTCTGGGAGCGGTCACAGAGTGCATTCTTCGATATAAGGGTTTTCAATCCCTTTGCACCAAGTAACCGTTCTCGGAGCCTTTCAGCCACATACCAACAACATGAGAGGCTAAAGAGAAGAGCCTATGAACAGCGGATCCGAGAAGTGGAACATGGGTCCTTCACACCCATTGTCCTGTCGGCAACTGGGGGTATGGGCAATGCAGCACAAGTAACATTCAAGAGAATGGTGTCAATGCTTGCAGTGAAACGAGACCAGCCCTACAGCCAGGTGATGAATGTTGTACGATGTATGCTCAATTTCTCATTGCTCAAGTCCCAAATTCGATGCATCAGGGGCTCTAGGTCATCCATGGGCCACGCTGTCAAGACCCCAACCTGCATGATTGCCAGTGAGGGGCGTGTCCCCTCAATCTAATTTGCCTCTCCACAAGATCTACACAACTGCAATCTATATTTGTCTGCAACTGTACTTGTACTTTTTGTTTTTTACTAACTATCTCAGGCAGTGCGCATGTGTGCCTACGTCTGTATATGTCCTAAAATGGTGTCATGAAATCGTAAAAAAAAAAAAACAAGCCTCAGTCGTAGTACGCCCGTAGCCATAGTCGTAGTACGCCCGTAGCCGTAGTCGTACTACGCCCGTAGCCATAGTCGTAGTACGCCCGTACCCGTAGCAGTACTACGCCCGTACCCGTAGCAGTAGTACGCCCGTAGCTGTTGCCTAGGACGCCCATAGCCGTAGTACGCCTGTACCAGTCTTAGCTCAGTTGGCATACGAAGTATAGCTACGTACGCATGCACTTGTACTTGAGCGAATCCGCGGAGTTTCAGCTTTCAGTGGTTGAATTGCATCTGAGTAGCCTTGCGTAGCACGACCGCTTCCTCGCCTCCACTTTCTTCGTGGTAAAGTCGTTACGCAAGGCGAAATTGGAGGCGCAAGAAGGGTCAGCTAGCTACACTAGCGTCTAAGAGGCCATACCTCCGTCAATCGTCAGATTTACCTTTCACGATTGTAGTGACCAGAGGTTAGCTTACACCCGGTCGCAAGCCCATAGTAAGCCTGAGGCTGTAGCACGCCCGTAGTTGTAGCCGCGATACGCCCGTAGCCGTAAGCGTAATACGCCCGTAGGCTTAGACTAGTACACCCGTAGCCGTAAGCGTAGCACGCCCGTAGCCGTAGGCGTCGTACGCCCGTAGCCGTAGTCGTAGTACGCCCGTAGCCGTAGTCGTAGTACGCCCGTAGCCGTAGGTGTAGTACGCCCGTAGAACGTTAACTTTTTTACTGCGTGTACCGTATGTACGTAGGTTGTTGTGTCTTTGAGTTGGTCAAGTCCTATTTGTGTGTAAGTGGCCCTGTCCTGGATGACGATTGTGGAGCCTTTGTCTGCTTTGTTTGTGATGATAGTATCATAGATGATAAGCTTTTTCAGGGCTTGTGTTTCATTGTATGTTAGGTTGTCTTTGGGATTCGGCAGCATTTGTAATGGTATGTGTACTTCCTCTATAATTGAAGTCTTCCACTATGTTTATTATTTCTATGTCTATGTTGTGATGGGATGTTTTGTGAGGACCTCCTTTTCTCCTGTTGTGAGTCTTTTGTTGCTGAGGTTGAATATTGTGTCTGTGGTGTTAGGTTGTTGAGTTCGTTGGTGTGTGGCTTTGTGGCGGATTCGCGCCTTGGAGAATTCTTGATCAATCTACATGACCAATTGAAAGCCAATTGATATTCTGTTATACGCAAGTGGGCTCATAGCAGGTATATACATAAGCTCAGATGGGGCATGCAGGATGTAAAGTCGGTCAGTTCTCTTCTTTCTTGTTTCTCCTTCACCTAATGCCAAGTGATCCTTCTGAAGCTTGGCGACTGACCTCCTTCTCCAGGTGTATTCTTAATTTGGGTCTGGTATTCACTATTGTGTGAATTTGTGAGAAACCAGGAACATGAATGAACCCTCTTGAATTAAGCTTAATGGTGGTGAGAGAGACTTGATAGCTATCCTTTGTGGCACTGTCCACTTAGTTCAGTGTTCCTGATCTGCTTCATAGCTCCAGCATTCTTAGTATTCGTCTCCAATGGGATGGTAAGCTCAACCATGTGAACCGAGGAGGCATTCCAGCTAACAATTTCTGGCGTTTCGTGGGTGACAGCAATGGTATGGGGAAAGGTGTATCGGTTCTTGAGAGGGTACACTCTAATTCTGCTTATATTTTGCTTATTTCAATTTTAATCTCTTCATTAGTTTGCTTTTCTTTTAACCATTGATCGGCCCTTGAATGCAAGCAGGATACTCCAGACCACATCCTGATGGCACTGCAGATTGCATTCACTCAGGATGACCTTGTCAAAGGAGGGTCCATCATCGTCAAGTGAGATCAAGTAGTTGCCAAGGTACCTATGGGACATGATGCAACGTACTGGCTCAAGTGGACAGCAGGAAATGATGTGAGGGAGAGGGCAAGTGGTGTGGGTAGGAGAGGATGGAATGTCGTTTGTGTGGGAGTGTGTTGCATGTTGCATTGGAGTATATCCTACTTCCCCCTCTTCCCCTCCTGCACTCAGATCTGGTGCTGGGTCAACAATGGCTTCCACCATCACGACACGCCGTGGACCTGCTCTGTTGTGTCTGTGCCAATGTGGATGGTGTTCCACTCCAGAAGTCTGTCAAGATTGCCAACGGCTTCTCCCTCTACTTTGCCATTCTGATGGGTGTAAGAGTTCACTCCAGCTGTTTTGCGTACAGTGAAGCTCCAAATTGTAGCTTCCCTGGTGCCCTGGAACTCCAAAGCAGTTGGAAGTTCCCCTGATCAAACAGCGACCTTTCCTGAAAAGTCATTAGTCCATTTGTTAGCTTTTGTTGTGGGGGTCGGTGTTGGGGTTGTGGGGTCTCATTGGCTTTATATTTGCATGTTTTTGTGGACCCTTATGAGTGTGTAGCTACAATCGTTTGAGGTTGGTAGGTTGATTAGTTATCTGTAAGATGGATTTGGCACGTTAGGTATTGTTGGTGTCTCTCTGGTCGCTGGGGTAGAGTTGATTTTTGATGTTTGGCCAAGATAATGTTTGTGGCATCTTTTGCAGGTGACTAGATAGACAATTCCGTTGCTCCTACATAGGTAGTTGCATTTAGTTGTGTGTGTTGTTCCAAGTGTGATTCTTAGGAATTGGTGTCTTGTTGGAATGTCGGGGCATGTGGGGCATTTTCTGTTCCAGCATCTGTTTGCGCAGTGAGGTTTAGTGTGTGTCTGTTTGTTGGTGTTGCCAATTCTTGTATGTATCTTGTTTTGGCTAGTTTGTTTCTGAGTGATGGATATCTCCTGTAGCACATTGTTATGTTTTGGGGTAGTTCTGGGTTTCCGTTTGTTTGGTTCGGAATCTATTCCAGTGCTTGTTCACCAGTCTTTGGATTGTTTTGTGGTGGTGGTTATATGTGTTTGTGAGTCTTACTTTCTGTGGGTAGGGCTGGTTGTGATTTGTTGTTTCATTGTACTGTGAAGGTAGTTGTTTTACTGCTGGTTGGAGGTACATAATTATGTGTCCAGGAATCTTGAAATGTTTTCAGTGATAGAGTTGCAGGTGCTGACAATGGGTCTGTCAGACATGGGGTTTTGTGTGTTTTCTATAGGAAGTATATGTGTGGTGTTTATGTTCTGGATAAGGGTTGTGGTGGGATCCATGTTCAGGTATATGTAGATTGTCGTGTCTTTGAGGTGGTCAAGTTCTATTTGTGTGTAAGTGTCCCTGTCCTGGATGACGATTGTGGAGCCTTTGTCCGCTTTGTTTATGATGATAGTATCATGGATGATAAGCTTTTTCAGGGCTTGTCTTTGTTTGTATGTTGGTTTGTCTTTGGGTTTCAGTTGAATGTGTAATGTTTTGTCTACTTCCTCTTTGATGTCTTCCACTTTCACTTGGTGTATGTGGCTCTGGTGGTATTATTGGTGGTGTGTGTGGCTTGTTTTTGCAGGTGGCTGGTTGTTTTTTGTGTAGAGTTCTATGTATATCTGTTTGGAGTTTGTCGCGGTTGGACATGATGTCTCTTGAGTTGGTCTACTTTGTGTTCAGTAGAAAAGACAGCCCCTTATTGAGGACCTCCTTTTCAGCTGTTGTGAGTCTTTTGTTGCTGAGGTTGACTATTGTGTCTGTGGTGTTAGGTTCTTGAGTACGTTGGTGTCTGGCTTTTCATCAGGCTCGCGCCTTGGGGAATTCTTGACCAATTGACATGGCCAATTGAAACCAATTGTTTCTCTTCTTTCTTGTTTCTCCTTCACCTAATGCAAAATGATCCTTCTGAAGCTGTCCTGTGTGCCGCTGGTGTGTGTGGCTTGTTTTTGCGGGTGGCTGGTTGTTTATTGTGTAGAGTTCTGTGTATATCTGTTTGGAGTTTTCGAGGTTGGGCATGATTTCTCTTGAGTTGGTCTTCTTCGGGTTCAGTAGAAAGGACAGTCCCTTATTGAGCACCTCCTTTTCAGCTGTTGTGAGTCTTTTGTTGCTGAGGTTGACTATTGTGTCTGTGGTGTTAGGTTCTTGAGTACGTTGGTATCTGGCTTTTTATCAGGCTCACGCCTTGGGGAATTCTTGACCAATTGACATGACCAATTGAAACCAATTGATTTTCTGTGATACGCAAGTGGGCTCATAGCAGGTATATACATAAGCTCAGATGGGGCATGCAGGATGTAAAGTCGGTCAGTTCTCTTCTTTCTTGTTTCTCCTTCACCTAATGCAAAATGATCCTTCTGAAGCTTGGCGACTGACCTCCTTCTCCAGGTGTATTCTTAATTTGGGTCTAGCATTCACTATTGTGTGAATTTTTGAGAAACTGGTGACATGAATGAACCCTCTTGAACCAAACTCAACGGTTGTGTGTGGCTTGATAGCTGTCCTGTGTGCCGCTGTCCACTACCTCAGCATTCCTTATCTGCTTCATAGCTCTTGCATTCTCAGCACCAGTCTACAATGGGATGGTAAGCTCAACCATGTGGATCAAGGAGGCATTCCAGCTAACAATTTCTGGGCTTTCGTGGGTGACAGCAATGGACTGGGGAAAGGTGTATCGGTTCTTGAGAGGGTACACTCTAATTCTGCTTATATTTTGATTGATTATTTTGCTTATTTCTATTTTTTTCTTCATTGGCTTGTTTTTCTTTTAAACATTGATGGACCCTGGAATGCAAGCAGGATACTCTAGGCCACATCCTGACGGCACTGCAGATTGCATATGCTCATGATGACCTTGTCAAAGGAGGGTCCATCATCGTCAAGTGAGATCAAGTAGTTGCCAAGGTACCTATGGGACAATGATACAACGTACTGGCTCAAGTGGACAGCAGGAAATGATGTGAAGGGGAGGGCAAGTGGTGTGGGTAGGAGGGGATGGAATGTCCTTTGTGTGGGATTGTGTTGCATGTTGCAATGGAGCATATCCTACTTCCCCCTCTTCCCCTCCTGCACTCAGATCTGGTGCTGGGTCAACAATGGCTTCCACCATCACGACACGCCGTGGACCTGCTCTGTTGTGTCTGTGCTAACATGAATGGTGTTCCACTCCAGAAGTTTGTCAAGATTGCCAATGACTTCTTCCTCTACTTTGCCATTCTGATGGGTGTAAGAGTTCACTCCAGCTGTTTTGCGTACAGTGAGGCTCCAGATTGTAGCTTCCCTGGTGCCCTGGAACTCCAAAGCAGTTGGAAGTTCCCCTGATCAACCAGTGACCTTTCCTAAAATTCATTAGTTCGTTTGTTAGCTGTTGTTGTGGGGGTTGGTGTTGTGGTTGTGGGGTCTCATTGGCTTTATATTTGCATGTTTTTGTGGACCCTTATGAGTGTGTAGCTACAATCGTTTGAGGTTGGTAGGTGGATTAATTATCTGTAAGATGGATTTGGTGCGTTAGGTATTGTTGGTGTCTCGCTGGTCGCTGAGGTATAGGTGATTTTTGGAGGTGGTATTTGTACAGGTGGGCGGGTTGCTTCGTTGGTTGGTTGGTTGGTTGATTGGTAGCTTGGTTGGTTGGTGGTATGGTCGGTTAGTCAGTTGGTCGGATGGTCGGTTGGTTGGTTGGTTGGTTGGTTTGTTGGTTGGTAGGTTGGTTCTTTCGTTGGTTGCTTGGTAGCTTAGTTGGTGGCTTGGTTGCTTGGTTAGTTGGTTGGATGGTTGGTTGTTGGTTAGTTGGTTGGTAGCTTGGTTGGTCTGATGGTTGCTTGTTTAGTTGGTAGCTTGCTTGGTTGCTTGGTTGGCTGGTTGCTTGTTTGGATGGTAGGTTAGTAGGTTGGTTGGTTGGTAGCTTGGTTGGTTGTTTGGTTGCTTGGTTGGTTGGTTGCGTGGTTGGTTGGTTGGTTGGTTGGTTGGTTGATTGGTTGGTTGGTTGGTTTGTTGGTTGGTTGGTCGGTTGGTTGCTTGGTTGGTTGCTTGGTTGCTTGGTTGGTTGTTTGCTTGGTTGATTGGTTGCTTGATTGGTTGATTGGTTGGTTGGTTGGTTGGTTGGTTGGTTGGTTGGTTGCTTGTTTGTTTGATTGTTTGCTTGGTTGGTTGTTTGCTTGTTTGGTTGGTCGGTGGGTCGGAGGGTCAGTGGATTGGTCGCTTGGTCGGTTGGTCGGTTGGTCAGGTGGTCGGTTGATAGCTTGGTTAGTTGCTTGGTTGGTTGGTGTTTGGTCGGTTGGTCCGTTGGTCGGTTGGTCGGTTGGTCAGTTGGTTGGTCGGTTGGTTGTTTGGTAGCTTGTTTGGTTGCTTGGTTGGTTGGTTGGTTGGTTAGTTGCTTGGTTGGTTGGTTGCTAGGTCGCCAACCAACCTTCTAACCAAGAAATTAACCAACCTACCAACCACGCAAGCAAGCAAGCAAGGAAGCAAAGCAAGCAACCAAGCAAAGCAAGCCGAGATACTGTTTGTGGCATCTTTTGCAGGTGACTAGATAGACAATTCCGTTGCTCCTACATAGGTAGTTGTATTTAGTTGTGTGTGTTGTGCCAAGTGTGGTTCTTAGGAATTGCTGTCTTGTTTGAATGTCGGGGCATGTGGAGCATTTTCTGTTCCAGCATCTGTTTGCACAGTGAGGTTTTAGTGTGTGTCTGTTTGTTGGTGTAGCCAATTCTTGTATGTATCTTGTTTTGGCTAGTTTGTTTCTGAGTGATGGATTTCTCCTGTAGCACATTGTTATGTTTCGGGGTAGTTGTGGCTTTCCGTTTTGTTTGGTTCGGAATCTAGTCCAGTGCTTGTTCACCAGTCTTTGGATTGTTTTGTGGTGGTGGTTATATATGGTTGTGAGTCTTACTTTCTGTGGGGAGTGCTGTTTGTGATTTGCTGTTTCATTGTACTGTGAAGGTAGTTGTTTTACTGCTGGTTGGAGGTATATATGCGTCCAGGAATCTTGAAATGTTTTCAGTGATAGAGTTGCAGGTGCTGACAATGGGTCTGTCAGACATGGGGTTTTGTGTTTTTTCTTTAGGAATTATATGTGTGGTGTAGATGTTCTGGATAAGTGTTGTGGTGGGATCCATGTTCAGGTATATGTAGGTTGTTGTATCTTTGAGGTGGTCAAGTTCTATTTGTGTGTAAGTGTCCCTGTCCTGGATGACGATTGTGGAGCCTTTGTCCGCTTTGTTTATGATGATAGTATCATGGATGATAAGCTTTTTCAGGGATTGTCTTTGTTTGTATGTTGGGTTGTCTTTGGGTTTCAGTGGCATTTGTAATGTTTTGTCTACTTCCTCTTTGATGTCTTCCACTTTCACTTGGTGTATGTGGCTCTGGTGGTATTGTTAGTGGTGTGTGTGGCTTGTTTTTGCGGGTGGCTGGTTGTTTTTTGTGTAGAGTTCTATGTATATCTGTTTGGAGTTTGTCGAGGTTGGACATGATTTCTCTTGAGTTGGTCTACTTTGTGTTCAGTAGAAAAGACAGCCCCTTATTGAGGACCTCCTTTTCAGCTGTTGTGAGTCTTTTGTTGCTGAGGTTGACTATTGTGTCTGTGGTGTCTGATTCTTGAGTACGTTGGTATCTGGCTTTTCATCATTTGTAATGGTATGTGTACGGCATTTGTAATGGTATGTGTACTTCCTCTATAATTGAAGTCTTCCACTATGTTTATTATTTCTATGTCTGTGTTGTGATGGGATGTTTTGTGAGGACCTCCTTTTCCTCCTGTTGTGAGTCTTTTGTTGCTGAGGTTGACTATTGTGTCTGTGGTGTTAGGTTGTTGAGTTCGTTGGTGTGTGGCTTTGTGGCGGATTCGCGCCTTGGGGAATTCTTGACCAATTTACATGACCAATTGAAAACCAATTGAATTTCTGTTATACGCAAGTGGGCTCATAGCAGGTATATACATAAGCTCAGATGGGGCATGCAGGATGTAAAGTCGGTTAGTTCTCTTCTTTCTTGTTTCTCCTTCACCTAATGTGAAGTGATCCTTCTGAAGCTTGGCGACTGACCTCCTTCTCCAGGTGTATTCTTAATTTGGATCTGGCATTCACTATTGTGTCCATTTGTGAGAAACTGGTGACATGAATGTGGCTTGATAGGTGTCCTGTGTGCCGCTGTCCACTAGCTCAGCATTCCTGATCTGCTTCATAGCTCCTGCATTCTCATCACCAGTCTCCAATGGGATGGTAAGCTCAACCATGTGGACCGAGGAGGCATTCCAGCTAACAATTTCTGGCCTTTCGTGGGTGACAGCAATGGACTGGGGAAAGGTATATCAGTTCTTGCGAGGGTACACTCTAATTCTGCTTATGGTTTCTACTTTTATTTCTTCATTAGTTTGTTTTTCTTTTAAACATTGATGGACCCTGGAATGCAAGCAGGATACTCCAGACCAAATCTGGCGGCACTGCAGATTGCATACACTCAGGATGACCTTGTCAAAGGAGGGTCCATCATCATCAAGTGAGATCAAGTCGTTGCCAAGGTACCTATGGGACATGATGCAATGTACTGGCTCAAGTGGACAGCAGGAAATGATGTGAGGGAGAGGGCAAGTGGTATGGGTAGGCGGAGATGGAATGGAGATGGAAGATCCAGTGTGTTTCCTTGGTCTGTAGGTCTCTTTCGGCATTTCTCTTGTCTGCTTGTATGTCTGTGTGGTCTATGCCTTCAATTTGTATGTAACCAACCAGCCAACCAACCAACCAACCAACCAATCAACCAACCAACCAACCAAGCTAAGAACCAACCAACCGACAAATCAACCAACCAACCAATCAACAAACCAACCAACCAACCGACCAACCGACCAACAAACTGACCAACCAACCACCAACCAACCAACCAATCAACCAACAAACCAACCAACAAACCAACCAACCAACAAATCAACCAACCAACCAACCAAGTAACCAAGCAACCAACCAAACAAACAAACAAAAAAACCAATCAACCAACCAACCAACCAACCAACAAACAAACCAACCAACCAACCAAGCTACCAAGCAACCAATCAACCAACAAACCAACCAACCAAGCAAGCAACCAAGCAACCAAGCAACCAACCAAGCAACCAAGCAACCAACCAAGCAATCAAGCAACCAACCAAGCAACCAAGCAACCAACCAACCAACACACCAACCAGCCAACAAACCAACCAATCAACCAACCAATCAACCAACCAAGCTACGTACCAAGCAACCAAGCAATGTGTATCTCTCTGGTTGTGTGTTGGTTGTTCCTGAAGTGGTATGTTGATTCACGTGAGGTGTTGTGTTTCACATCTGCTTCTCATTTAGTCGTGTGTGTAGACTGCCTAGTGTTTAGCCACTATTTGTGGCATCTTTGGAGGTGACTAGACAGACAATTCCGTTGCTCCTACATGGGTAGTTGCATTTAGTTGTGTGTGTTGTTCCAAGTGTGGTTCCAGGAATTGGTGTCTTGTTGGAATGTCAGGGCATGTGGGGCATTTTCTGTTCCAGCATTTGTTTGTGCAGTGAGGTTTTAGTGTGAGTCCATTTGTTGGTGTTGCCAATTCTGGCATGTATCTTATTTTGGCACGTTTGTTTCTGAGCGATGGATTTCTTCCGTAGCACATTGTTATGTTTCGGGGTAGTTCTGGGTTTCCGTTTTGTTTGGTTCGGAATCTAGTCCAGTTCTTGTTCACCAGTCTTTGAATTGTTCTGTGGTGGTGGTTACGGTACGGTTCATAAAAAACGTAACGTTAACCGACAACTGGTAGCGAATCGTTAACCATTGTCGGGTTAACAGTTAACCGAGAATGGCTAACTGTTTAACCGTTAACCGTTACTTCGTGAAAAGCGCCATAGCTACGTATATACTTCAAGTGTTACCTGTGATTTCGACGACGATGGTTCTGAGGGCTTATTGCAAACAGCGCATTATTCAACTCAACTCGTTTTGATTGTTACTTGCTCACCATTCTTCAGTGGGCCTCAAAATACTCCTTCCCGTCGTATCTTGACGATCCGTTGCCCTCGTACCTGATAAGCACCTTCTCTGCCATCTACAAAAGCCTGCACTACCTGCGAGAGCGCAAAGACCCGAGCGACTGCAACTGCAACTGAACGAACTGGATATCTTGCACCTTCCGGAACTTCGCACGTATTCGCACTATTACGTAACAGCGTTAACAGTTAACTGTTACTTGTTAACTGTTAACTGTTAACGGTTAGCCAACTGTTAACGGTTAACCGTTAACTCTGGTGCAGATACCGGTTACCGTTTAGCGTTACCTTTTTTATGGCGCGTACCGTATATGTGGTTGTGAGTCTTACTTACTGTGGGGAGGGCTGGTTGTGATTTGTTGTTTCATTGTACTGTGAAGGTAGTTGTTTTACTGCTGGTTGGAGGTATATAATTATGCGTCCAGGAATCTTGAAATGTTTTCAGTGATAGAGTTGCAGGTGCTGACAATGGGTCTGTCAGACATGGGATTTTGTGTGTTTTCTTTAGGAAGTATATGTGTGGTGTTGACGTTCTGGATAAGTGTTGTGGTGGGATCCATGTTCAGGTATATTTAGGTTGTCGTGTCTTTGAGGTGGTCAAGTCCTATTTGTGTGTAAGTGTCCCTGTCCTGGATGACGATTGTGGAGACTTTGTCCACTTTGTTTATGATGATAGTATCATGGATGATAGACTTTTTCAGGGCTTGTCTTTGTTTGTATGTTGGGTTGTCTTTGGGTTTCAGTGGCATTTGTAATGTTTTGTCTACTTCCTCTTTGATGTCTTCCACTTTCACTTGGTGTATGTGGCTCTGGTGGTATTGTTGTTGGTGTGTGTGGCTTGTTTTTGCGGGTGGCTGGTTGTTTTTTGTGTAGAGTTCTATGTATATCTGTTTGGAGTTTGTCGAGGTTGGACATGATGTCTCTTGAGTTGGTCTACTTTGTGTTCAGTAGAAAAGACAGCCCTTTATTGAGGACCTCCTTTTCAGCTGTTGTGAGTCTTTTGTTGCTGAGGTTGACTATTGTGTCTGTGGTGTCTGATTCTTGAGTACATTGGTATCTGGCTTTTCATCAGGCTCGCGCCTTGGGGAATTCTTGACCAATTGACATGACCAATTTAAACCAATTGATTTTCTGTGATACGCAAGTGGGCTCATAGCAGGTATATAAGCTCAGATCTTTCTTGTTTCTCCTTCACCTAATGCAAAATGATCCTTCTGAAGCTTGGCAACTGACCTCCTTCTCCAGGTGTATTCTTAATTTGGGTCTGGCATTCACTATTGCGTGAATGTGTGAGAAACCGGGAACATGAATGAACCCTTTGAACTAACTTAATGGTGGTGAGAGAGGCTTGATAGCTATCCTTTGTGGCACTGTCCACTTAGCTCAGCGTTCCTGATCTGCTTCATAGCTCCTGCATTCTTAGTATCCATCTCCAATGGGATGGTAAGCTCAACCATGTGGACCGAGGAGGCACTCCAGCTAGCAATTTCTGGCCTTTCGTGGGTGACAGCAATGGTATGGGGAAAGGTGTATTGGTTCTTGAGAGGGTACACTCTAATTCTGCTTATAATTTGCTTATTTCTATTTTTATTTCTTCATTAGTTTGCTTTTCTTTTGAACGTTGATGGGCCCTGGAATGCAAGCAGGATACTCCAGACCACATTTTGACGGCACTGCAGATTGCATACGCTCATGATGGCCTTGTCAAAGGAGGGTCCATCGTCATCCAGTGAGATCAAGTAGTTGCCAAAGTACCTATGGGACATGATGCAACGTACTGACTCAAGTGCACAGCAGGAAATGATGTGAGGGGGAGGGCAAGTGGTGTGGGTAGGAGGGGATGGAATGTCGTTTGTGTGGGAGTGTGTTGTGTGTTGCATTTGAGCATATCCTACTTCTCCCTCTTCTCCTCCTGCACTCAGATCTGGTGCTGGGTCAACAATGGCTTCCACCATCACGACACGCCGTGGACCTGCTCTGTTGTGTCTGTGCTAACATGAATGGTGTTCCACTCCAGAAGTTTGTCAAGATTGCCAATGACTTCTTCCTCTACTTTGCCATTCTGATGGGTGTAAGAGTTTACTCCAGCTGTTTGCGTACAGTGAGGCTCCAGATTGTAGCTTCCCTGGTGCCCTGGAACTCCAAAGCAGTTGGAAGTGCCCCTGATCAAACAGCGACCATTCCTGAAACGCCATTAGTCCGTTTGTTAGCTGTTCTTGTGGGGGTTGTTGTTGGGGTTGTGGGGTCTCGTTGGCTTTATACTTGCATGTTTTTGTGGACCCTTATGAGTGTGTAGCTACGATCGTTTGAGGTTGGTAGGTGGATTAATTATCTGTAAGAGGATTTGGTGCGTTAGGTATTGTTGGTGTCTCGCTGGTTGATGAGGTAGAGTTGATTTTTGGGGGTGGTATTTGTACAGGTGGGCGGGTTGCTTCGTTGGTTGGTTGGTTGGTTGGTTGGTTGGTTAGTTTGTTGGTTGGTAGCTTGGTTAGTTGGTGGGATGGTCGGTTGGTCAGATGGTCGGTTGGTCGGTTGGTTGGTTGGTTTGTTGGTTGGTAGGTTGGTTGCTTGGTTGGTTGCTTGGTAGCTTGGTTGGTTGCTTGGTTGCTTGGTTGGTTGGTTGGTTGGTTGGTTGGTTGTTGGTTAGTTAGTTGGTTCGTAGCTTGGTTGGTCGGATGGTTGCTTGGTTGGTTTATAACTTGGTTGCTTGTTTGTTTGTTTGGATGCTTGGTTAGTGGTAGCTTACTTGGTTGGTTGGTTGGTTGATTCGTTGGTTGGTTGGTTGATTGGTTGGTAGCTTGGTTGTTTGGTTGGTTGTTTGGTTGCTTGGTTGGCTGGTTGCTTGCTTGGATGGTTGGTTAATTGGTTGGTTGGTTGGTAGTTTGGTTGGTTGATTGGTTGCTTGGTTGGTTGGATAGTTGCGTGGTTGCTTGGTTGGTTGGTTGGTTGGTTGGTTGCTTGGTTGGTTGGTTGGTTGGTTGTTTGGTTGGTTGTTTGGTTACTTGGTTGCTAGGTTGTTTGTTTGTTTGCTTGGTTGGTTGGTTGGTTGTTTGGTTGGTTGGTGGGTCGGAGGGTCGGTGGGTTGGTCGCTTGGTCGGTTGGTCGGATGGTCAGTTGGTCGGTCGATAGCTTGGTTAGTTGCTTGGTTGGTTGGTTGTTTGGTCAGTTGGTCGTTTGGTAGCTTGGTTGGTTGGTTGGTTGGTTGCTTGGTTGCTTGGTCGCCAACCAATCATCCAACCAGAAATGAACCAACCGACCAACCATGCAAGCAAGCAAGCAAGCAAAGCAAGCAAAGCAAAGCAAAGAAAGCAATGCAAGCAAGCATGCAAGCAAGCAAGCAAAGCAAAGCAAAGTTAAGCAAAGCAAAGCGACCGACCGACCGACCAACCGACCAACCGACTAAACAACGGACCAACCAACCAACCGACTAAACAACGGACCATCCAACCAACCGACTAAACAATGAGCCAAGCAACCAACCAACCAAGCAACCAACCGACCAACCAAGGTGCAATCGGGTGTGGGTTGTGTTGTGTTGTATTGTGAGTCTCCTTTGTGTTTGGATTTTGTTGGTTTCTTCATTTGGTTCGGATTATGGTGTCGGTTGAGATGTAGTTGAGACCGAGGTGTGTTATGTACAATTCCAGTGCTGCACCATGTGTAGTTGCATTTTGTTGTGTGTGTTGTTCCAAGTGTGGTGCTTAGGAATTGGTGTCTTGTTGGAATGTTGGGGCATGTGGGGCATTTTCTGTTCAAGCATTTGTTTGTGCAGTGGTGGTTTAGTGTGGGTCAGTTTGCTGGTGTTGCCATTTCCTGTATGTATCTGGTTTTGGCTAGTTTGTTTCTTGAAATGATTTCAGTGGCAGAGTTGCAGCTGCTGACAATGGGTTTGTCAGACACGGGGGTTTTCTTTAGGAAGTAGACATGTGGTGTTCTGGTATTGTGTGGTGATATCAAAAATTGTATTGTTTTTAGTTTATTTTGTTTGTTTCCATACATTTCCTTCTGTACTTTGTTGATGTTCTAGATAAGGGTTGTTGAGTGATCAATATTCAGTTTTATGTAGGTTGTCGCGTATGTAAGATGGTCAAGTCCTATTTGTGTGTAAGTGTCCCTGTTCTAGATGACGATTGTGGAGCCTTTGCCGCTTTGTTTATAATGATGGTATCATCGACGATAGGCTTTTGTAGGACTTGTCTTTGTGTGTACGTTAGGTTGTTTTTGGGTTTCTTGAAATGATGTCTACTTCCCCTTTGATGTCTTCCACTATGTTTATAATTTCTGTGTCTATATCATCTCTCTTGTTTCTCCTGCACCTAATGCAAAATGATCCTTCTGAAGCTGGGCAACTGACCTCCTTCTCCAGGTGTATACTTAATTTGGGTCTGGCATTCACTATTGTGTCCATTTGTGAGAAACTGGTGACATGAATGAACCCTCTTGAACCAACCTCAACGGTTGTGTGTGGTTTGATAGCTGTCCTGAGTGCCTTTCGTGGGTCGCAGCAATGGTCTGGGGAAAGGTGTTTTGGTTCTTGAGAGGGTACACTCTAATTCTGCTTATAATTTGCATATTTTTATTTATATTTCTTCTTTAGTTTGCTTTTCTTTTAAACGTTGATCGGCCCTGGAATGCAAGCAGGATACTCCAGACCACATTTTGACGGCACTGCAGATTGCATACGCTCATGATGGCCTTGTCAAAGGAGGATCCATCATCGTCCAGTGAGATCAAGTAGTTGCCAAGGTACCTATGGGACATGATGTGAAGGGGAGGGCAAGTGGTGTGGGTCGGAGGGGATGGAATGTTGTTTGTGTGGGAGTGTGTTGTGTGTTGCATTTGAGCATATCCTACTTCCCCCTCTTCCCCTCCTGCACTCAGATCTGGTGCTGGGTCAACAATGGCTTCCACCATCACGGCACGCCGTGGACCTGCTCTGTTGAGTCTGTGCCAACGTGGATGGTGTTCCACTCCAGAAGTCTGTCAAGATTGCCAACAGCTTCTCCCTCTACTTTGCCATTCTGATGGGTGTAAGAGTTCACTCCAGCTGTTTTGCGTACAGTGAGGCTCCAGATTGTAGCCTCCCTGGTGCCCTGGAACTCCAAAGCAGTTGGAAGTCCCCCTGATCAACCAGTGACCTTTCCTGAAAAGTCATTAGTCCATTTGTTAGCTGTTGTTGTGGGGGTTGGTGTTGGGGTTTGTGGGGTCTCATTGGCTTTGTTTTCATGTTTTTGTGGACCCTTATGAGTGTGTAGCTACGAACGTCTGAAGTTGGTAGGTGGATTAGTTATCTGTAAGATGGATTTGATGCATTAGGTATTGTTGGTCTCTCGCTGGTCACTTAACTTTTTGGGGGTGGCATTTGTACAGGTGGGATCGGGTGTGGGTTGTGTTGTGTTGTATTTTATTGGTTCTTCATTTGGTTCAGATTATGGTGTCGGTTGAGATGTAGTTGAGATCGAGGTGTATTATGGTGGATGGTGTGTTGATCCAGTGTGTTTCCTTGGTCTGTGGGTCTCTTTCGGCATTTCTCTTGTCTGCTTATATGTCTGTGTGGTCTATGGCTTCAATTTGTATGTCTCTGGTTGTGTGTTGGTTCTTAGGAATTGGTATCTTGTTGGACTGTCGCGGCATGTGGGGCATTTTCTGTTCCAGCATTTGTTTGTGCAGTGAGGTTTTAGTGTGGGTCTGTTTGTTGGTGTTGCTAATTCTTGTATGTATCTTGTTTTGGCTAGTTTGTTTCTGAGTGATGGATTTCACATGTAGCCCCTTTGTTATGCTTCGGGGTAGTTCTGGGTTTCCTTTTTGTTTGGTTCGGAATCTATTCCAGTGCTTGTTCACCAGTCTTTGGATTGTTTTGTGGTGGTGGTTATATGCGGTAGCGAGTCTTACCCTATGTTCATTCCCACGACCAACCAACACATGCCCACGTACGCGCACACACACATACATGCACACCACATCCTGTTTATATTGTTGCTCTCTCATGTCCCTCTTGTCCCATTCTTTCATAGACAAAGCTTTATTTCACTCCATGGTCCCCTTGGAATTGCCATCCTGTGTCTACTTCCTTTGGCAATCAACAAGGCTGTTGCTTGAAAGAAGCAAGAAAGGAGAAGCACTACCAGTGACTCCAGTGTAAACATTGCCCACAGCTGCTCTATTCACAGGCACCCCCTTAATGACCCACACCGTTTGCAGTACTGCTGAACTGTTGCGCAGTGCAGTAACTGTGTAGTCTATCTATAGACCATTTGGTCGCAGCATGCCTATACTAGCTGTACGTACGTATGTAAGTACATCAATATATAAATGTATATGTGTAGATGCACCTCCCAGCTTGCTGCAAATGTACTGACTTACCAACTTTCGCCTTGCACCACTCTCTTCAGTTGCCTTTCATTGTAGTTGGGAGTGTGGTGTATAGTCCATTTCAACATGTTCTACTCCCTCCCTCTCCCCCTCCAGCACTCAAATCTGGCCCTGAAAGCGTTAATGATATGAAAAGGGGTGGTACAATCTGCAAGCAACGACATTCTCTCAACAAGATTGTCCTCTTGCAAAGCTCCCACCAGTGCAAGCAGGATGCTCTCGACCACACCCTGACGGCACGGCAAATTGTGTACGCTTGTGATGCCATTGTCAGCTCGCTACGAGGTTTTGTGGTGTACAATCACTACAATCAATCTGTGGCATGCTCTCCCGCCTCTCAGCCCTTCCGAGTAACTCGTAAGTGTTGTGAGTCTGATGTGTGTTGCATTGCAGCATACCCTATCTCCTCGTCTTTCAACATGGATAACTTTACTCCTGTAGAAAGATGAAAATCAACAAGAGTGTTGCTGAAAGGAGAAAGAAGCAAGAAACGAGAAGCTCTGGCAGTGAGTCCTGTTCATACGTATGTAAGTGCATACATTTGTACTGTACATATATACTTATGTGTACCTGCATTTCTCAGCTAGCTGCGAATGTGCTGATTTACCACCCTCTTCCTTGCCTCACCCACTTCAGCTGCCATCTGTGGCAACAGTGAGCTTCATGACAGTGAAAAAGAGAACTAGGTGAGGGACAGAATTCAGAAAGTAAAGCGACTAGCGTCGTGTATGAAGGAGCTGGAGTTGGTTAGTATTCACACACACACACACACACACACACACACACACACACACACACACACACACGCACACATGCACACACACTGCAAACTGTGTATTGCTGCACTCTCATGACCCTCTTTCATTCTGAAACAAAGCTAGACTTCAGCATGGATGTCTTCACTCATTAAGAGAGGACGAACGTCAACAAGAGTATTGCTCAAATGAAAGAAGCAAGTAAGGAGAAGCACTGGCAGTGTGTCCTGTGTAAACCGTGGCCCACGTATTTACGTTTGTACATATGTACATACGTATATATGTACATATGTATGTATATGTGTACATGCACCCACAATGTACTGACTACCACCCTCCACCTTGCCCAACCCTCTTCAGTGTCCTTCTGTGATGACAGTAAGCATCCTATCAGTGATGAAGAAAGCCTCCCGCAGTATTGAGTGACATAATGCAGAGAGACAAAAGAAAGACAAAGAGGAGGGTGAGGAGTAAGAAGCCTACTGATAGACCACTCATGAGAGCCAGAAGAAGGTGCAAGAGTGGGAGATTCTGCTGAGTCTGAATGCAGTGAACAGTTTTGTAAACAAACCCGCACACAGGCAACTCTTAAGGATGAGAGTGAGAAAGTCAATTGACTAGCAGCATGTATGAAGGAGCTGGAGTTGGTATGTGCGCAAACCCTTGATATAACCCACGTGTGTCGTGTGCAGTGCTGCTTTTGTCTTTTGTCACTGTCTGTAAGTAAATATGTACATAAGTTTATACTGTACATATATATAATTATACTGTACTATATGTCTACATGCACCTCTCAGGTGTCTGCGAATGTACTGACTTACTACCTTCTGCCTTCCCTCACCCACTCCACTACTTTCTAAGACAAGAGTGACCAGTTACGACGAAGGTGAGAACGTAATACAGAAAGTGAAGGGAGTAGTGACAGGTATGAAGGAGTTGAAGTTGGTTAATCTTCACACACACACACACACACACACACACACACACACACACACACACACACACACACACACACACACACACACACACACACACACACACACACACACACACACACACACACACACACACACACATACACACACACACACACACACACACACACACACACCACACACACACACACATGCACACTGCATCCCGTATATATCATTGTACTCTCGTGACCCCTCTTGTCCTAATTTGCAGAGACGATGCTGAATTACAGCATGGATGGCCTCACATACATACATGTACTGTATGTGTACAAGCATCTCTCAGCTTGCTGGCAAGGTGCTGACTCGCCACCCTCCTCCTGGCCCTACCTACTTCAGTTTCATTCTGTGACAACAGTGAGAATCATGTCAGTGAAGAAGAAAGGCTCTCACAAGAGTTGAGTGACATAAAGCAGAAAGAGAGGCAAATGAAAGAAGAGAAGAAGGAGAGAGCCTTACCACAAACCACTCTTGAGAGGTGTAAGGTGCAAAATTGGAAGATTCTGAGAATCTCAAGATAACAAACATGCTGGTAGCCCACAGACTCCAAATTTTCAGAGTCTATGCTGAATTCTAGCATGGATGGCCTAACATATCAAGAGTACGTACATACATAAATACATGTATGTACCTGCATCTCTCAGCTTGCTGTGAGTGTGCTGACTTACCACCCTTCTCCTTGCCCTACCTGCTTCAGTTGCCTTCTGTGACAACAGTGAGCATCATGTCGGTGAAGAAGAAAGCTTGTCACAGGAGCTGAGCGACATAAACCAGAAAGAGACAAATGAAAGAAGAGGAGAAGGAGAGAGCCTTCCCACGGACCACTTCGAGAGGTGTAAGGTGCAAAAGTGGAACATTCTGCTGAGTCCCGGGATGTCCATTTCAGCATAGATGGTCTCACTCACAAGAGTGGGACCGAGGCTGCTGTTTCAGCATAGATGGTCTCACTCACAAGAGTGGGACCCAGGCTGCTGTAATGGATGCAAGCAATTGTAGCTGGATTTCAGCATAGATGGTCTCACTCACAAGAGTGGCGAAAATCAACAAGACTGATGCTTAAAGGTGAAAGAAGCAAGTAAGAAGAAATACTGGCAGTGAGTCAATTGTAACGTGTGGCCCACAGCTGCTTTATTTGCCGGCACACTCTCAACATAACCCACACAATGTACTCAACTGTAGTAGCAGCACATATGAAGGAGCTGTAGGTTAGTGTTAACACACACACACACACACACACACACACACACACACACACACACACACACACACACACACACACACACACACACACACACACACACACACACACACACACTGCATCTTGTTTGTTGCACTCTCATTACCTACCCTCTTGTGGAAGACTCTGCTGAGTCTCAAGATGTCTTGCCGTATTGAAGAGGGCTGGTAGCCCAACCCACACCCAAGCTGCTGTATGGAATGCAAGCGAGGAATTGAAGCGACTAACGGCACATGTGAAGAAGCTGGATTTGGCTTGTGTTCACACACACACACACACACACACACACACACACACACACACACACACACACACACACACACACACACACACACACACACACACACACACACACACACACACACACACACACTCACACACACACACTCTCACACACACTGCATCTTGTTTGTTGCACTCTCATTACCCTCTTGTCCAGATATAAAGAAGATGCACTGGCGGTGAGTCCTGTGCAGAGTGTGACACACAGATGCTCTAACAGTGGGCACACTCTCAATATAACCTCCTCTGTGATTAGTACTGCTTAAGTGTTGTGCACTGCAGTAACTGTGCAGACTATCTGTGGACCATTTGGTCACAGCATGCCTATGTGTATGTGCCTATGTATCTGTCTGTCTATCTGTAGACCAATTGCACACTTCTAGTACCTATACGTCTTTTCATGCACCTCCCAGCTTGGTGCGAATGTACTGACTTACTATCATCTGCCTTGCCCCACCCTTTTCAGTTCCGTCTTGTTGGCATCATAAGTGTACCCTTGGAATTGCCATCCTGTGTCTACTTCCTTTGGCTGCTCAGATGCAATGGCGTCCACGACAACTCCTCCTAGCGAGCTGACAATGGCATCATAAGTGTATGCAAACTGCTGTGCTTGCGCTGTTGGGAGGCTTGCTAGAGGACAATCAAAACGCTAACTGAGGTTCATCCACTTCCAAACAAAAGCACAAACTCAAATCAAATCCAAACTAAAAACTTCATCTCTAAGCACAAACCTAATCCCAATCCCTGACACTAATACCAAAAGTATCACTATCAACCGTAAACCGAGGAGTTGTTGTGGCCGCCTTGCATCTGAGCAGCTCAAGGAAAGAGAAATGGCCCAGGCAGTGGTTGAGCTATACTGCTATGCTACTATATGCTCTAACCCCCATTTCTCTCCACTCATATCTGGTCCTGAGGCATCATTTACTTCTACCAACAGGGCATGTCCAGGACCGGCACCGTTAAGTGTGCACCAAGCATTTAGCAGCCCAACCACTGCTTTAATGGCCGCAGCCTGTTGGGAAGGTCTGCTCTGATCCTGCTTTATTATTTATCATTCACTACATTTATCACTTTGTTTTATTGATGTTGGACACGGAGTTATGTGGTGCGTTGAAACATATCCTACTCCGCCCTCTTCCCCTCCTACACTCAGATCTGGTGCTGGGTCAACAACGATTTCACCAACACGGCACGCTTTGGACCTGCACCGTTGTGTGCATGTGCCAACGTGGATGGTCTTCCACTCCAGAAGGCTGTCACGATTGCCAACGGTTTCTCCCTCTACTTTGCCATTCTGATGGGTGTAAGAGTTCACTCCAGTTGTTTTGCGTACAGTGAGGCACCAGATTGTAGCTTCCCGGGTGCCCCCGGAACTCCAAAGCAGTTGGAAGTGCCCCTGATCAAACAGCGACTTTCCTGAAATGTAATTAGTCCATTTGTTAGCTGTTGTTGTGGGGGGTTGGGGTTGGGGTTGTGGGGGTCTCATTGGCTTTATGTTTGCATGTTTTATGTGGACTCTTATGAGTGTGTAGCTACGAGTGTCTGAGGTTGGTAGGTGGATTACATAGTTATCTGTAAGATGGATTTGGTAGTAACCAACCATCCAACCAACCAAGCAACCAACCAAGCAACCAAACAACCAAATAACCAACAAGCCAACCAAGCAACCAACCAACCAACCAACCAAGCTACCAACCAACCAACAGACAAACCGACCAATCGACCAACAAACCAAGCAACCAAGCAACCAACCAAGCAACCAACCAACCAAGCCACCAAGCAACCAACAAACCAAGCAACATAGCAACCAACCAACCAAGCAACAAAGCAACCAACAGATGAACCGACCAGCCGACCAACCAAACAACCTAACAACCAAGCAACCCACCAAACAACCAAACAACCAACCAACCAACCAACCAACAAAGCTACCAACCAACAAACCAAACAAACAACCAAGCAACCAAGGAACCAACAAACCAACTAACCAAACAATCAACCAAGCAACTACCAACCAACCAACAAAACCAACCAAGCTACCAAGCCACCAAGCTACCAAGCAACCAAGCAACCAACCAACCAAACGACCAAACGACCAACCTACCAAGCTACCAAGCAACCAACCCACCAACCAACCAACCAACCGACCAACCGACCAACCGACCTACCAACGAAGCTACAAACCAACCAAGCTACAAACCAAACAACCAACCGACCAACTAACCAAGCAACGAACCAACCAACCAACCAACCAGCCAATCAGCCAGCCAGCCACCCAGCCGGCCAGCCAACCAGCCAACCAGCCAGCCAGCCAACCAACCCCTAACCCTAACCCTAACCATAACCAACCAAGCAACCAACCAACCAAACAAACAAACAACAAAACCAACCAACCAACCAACCGACCAACCGATCAACAAACAAAGCAACCAACCAGCCAACCAACAGACAAACGACCAACCAACCAACCAACAAACCAAGCAACCAACCAGCCAACCATACCAACCAACCAACCAACCCACCAACCAACCAGCCAACCAAGCAACCAACCAAGCTGCCAACCAACCAACAGGCCAACTGACCAACTGACCAACCGACCAAGCAACCAACCAAACAATCAAACAACCAAACAACAAAACCAACCAAACAACCAACCGACCAACCGACCAACAGACCAACCGACCAACCAACCAACCAAGCAACCAGCCTACCAGAAAACCAACCAACCAACCAACCAACCAACAGACCAACCGACCAACCGACCAGCCAACCAACCAACCGACCAAGCAAGCAACCAACCAACCAAGCAACGAAACATCCAACCAAACAACCAAGCTAACAACCAATCAACCAACCAACCAACCAATCAAACAACCAACCAACAGACCAACCGACCAAACGACCAACAAACCAAGCAACATACCAGCAAGTCAACAGACCAACCGACCAACTGACCAACCAACCAATCAACCAACCAAACAATCAATCAAACAAACAAACAAACAAACAAACAACAAACCAACCATCCAAGCAACCAACCAAGTAACCAACCAACCAACAGACCAACTACACAACCAATCAACCGACCAACTATCAAACAACCCACCAACCAACCAACCTACCAACCAATCAAGCAACCAAGCAAGCAAGCAAGCAAGCAACCAACCAACCAACAGACCAACTAACCGACCAACTACCAACCAACCAACCAACCAACCAATCAACCAACCAACCAACCAACCAACCAACCAACCAACCAACCAACCAACCAATCAAGCAACCAATCAACCAACCAAGCAACCAATCAACCAAGCAAACAAACAACCAAGCAACCAAGCAACCAATCAACCAAGCAACCAAGCAACCAAGCAACTAATCAACCAAGCAACTAACCAACCAACCAACCCACCAACCAACCCACCAAGCAACCAACCAACCCACCAACCAACCAACCAAGCTACCAACCAACAAACCAAGCAACCAACAAACCAAACAACCAACCATCCAAGCAACCAACCAAGCAACCAACCAACCAACAGACCAACTAACCATTGGTACCAATCAACCGACCAACTACCAACCAACCCACCAACCAACCAACCAACCAACCAATCAAGCAACCAAGCAACCAACCAAACAACCTACCAACCAAACAACCATCCAACCAACCAACCAACAAACCAACTAACCAACCAACCAACAAACCGACTAACCAAACAATCAACCAACCAACAATCAAACAACCAAACAACCAAACAACCAACCAAGCTATCAACCAACCAACTAACCAACCCACCAAACTACCAAGCAACAAACCGACCAACCGACCAACCGACCAACAAACCAACCAACCAACCAACCAACCAAACTACCAAGCAAACAACCAACCAAGCAACCCATCAACCTACCAACCAACCAATCAACCAACCAACCAACCAACCAACCAACCAACCAACCACCAACCAACCAACCAACAAACCAACCAACAAACCAACCAACCAACAAAACAACCAAACAAACAACCAAGTAACCAAGCAACCAAGCAACCAAGCAACCAACGAACCAACGAACCAACCAACAAACAAGCAAACAAACAAACCAACCAACCAAGCTACCAAGCAACCAATCAACCAACAAACCAACCAACCAACCAAGCAAGCAAGCAACTAACCAACCAACCAACCAACCAAGCTATCAACCAACCAACCAAGCTACCAACCAACCAGCCAGCAAGACAGCCAGCCAGCCTGCCAGCCAGCCAGCTTGCCAGCCAGCTAGCCAGCCAGCCAAGCAACCCGCCCACGCAACCCACCAACCAGCCAAACAACCAACCACCCGACCAACCAAGCAACTAAACAAGCAATCAAGCAACCAAGCAACTAAACAAGCAACCAAACAAGTAATCAACCAACCAAGCTACTAACCAACCAACCAAGTAAGCTACAAAGCAACCAACCAAACAACCAACCATCGAACAAACCAACTAACCAACCAACCAACCAACCTATCAACCAACTAAGGAGGCAAACAACCGACCAACCGACCAACCAACTAAGCTACCAACCAAACAACCAAATGACCAAGCAACTAACCAAGAAGCCAACCAAGCAATCAACCAAGCAACCAACCAAGCAACCAACCAACCAAGCTACCAACCAAGCAAGCAACCAACCAAGCAACCAACCAACCAACCCACCAATCTGCCAACTAACCAACCAACCAACCAAGCTACCAACCAACCAACCGACCGACCAAGCGACCAACCGACAACCAACCAACCGACCAATCAAACTAAGCTACCAACCAACTAACCAACCAACCAAGCAACCAACCAACCAGGCAAATAACCACGAAACCAACCAAGCAACCAACCAAGCAACCAACCAAGCAACCAACCAACCATGCTACCAACCAAGCAAGCAATCAACCAAACAACCAAACAACCAAATAACCAAAAAAAAACAAGCAACCCAACAACAAACCAACCAACCAAGAAACCAACCAACCAACCATCAAACCAATCAACTGAGCAACCAAGCAACCAACCAAGCAACCAACAAACCAAGCAACCAACCATGCAACCAACCAACCAACCAACAAACCAAGCAACCAACCAAGCAACCAACCAACCAACCAACCAACCAGCCAACCAACCAACCAACCAAGTTAGCAACCAACCCACCAACCAACAAACGAAGCAACCAACCAACCAACCATCCAACCAATCAACCAACCAACCAACCAACCAACCAAGAAACCAAGCAACCCACTAACCAACCGATCAACCGACCAACCAAACAACCAAACAACCCACCAACCAACCATCCAAGCAAGCAAGCAAGCAACCAACCAACAAAGAACCAACCATCCAACAATCCAACCAATCAACCAACCAACCAACCAACCAACCAAGCAACCAAGCAACCCACCAATCAATCAAACCAACAACCAACCAACCACCGATGCCACCAACCAGCCAACCATCCAACCAACCAACTAACCAACAAACCAACTGACCATCGACCAACCAACGAAGCAACCAAACAGCCAACCATCCAACCAAACAACCAAACAACCAACCAACCAACCAAGAAACCAAGGAACCCACTAACCAACCGACCAACCGAACAACCCACCAACTGATCAACAGACTAACCCACCAACTAACCAACCCACAAACCCATCAACCCACCAACCCACCAACCAACCAACCAACCAAGCAAGCAAGCAAGCAACCAACCAACCAACAAAGAACCAACCAACCAGTGATCAAACCAATCAACCAACCAACTAAACAAAAAAACAAACAACCAAGAAACCCACCAACCAAACAAACCAACACGAGACCAACCAATGATGCCACCAACCAACCAACCATCCAAACCACCAACTAACCAACCAACCGACCGACCATCCAACCAACCGACCAACCGATCAACCAACCAACTAACCAACTAACCAACCAACCGACCAACCGACCATTCGACCAACCGACCAACCAAGCAACGAATCAAGCAACCAACAAAGCAACCAACCAACAAACCGACCAACCAACCACCCAACCAACCAACCCACCAACCAACCAACCAACCAATCAACCAACCCTCCAAACAACCGACCAACAAACCGACCAACCGACCAATCGACCAAACTACCAAGCAAACAAACAACCAGGCAACCAAACAACCAAGCAACCCACCAACCAACCAACCAAGCAACCAAGCAACCAAGCATCATACTAACCAACCAAGCAACAAACCAACCAACTGACCAACCGACCATCCGACCAGCCGACGAACCGACCAACCAGGCAACGAACCAAGCAACCAACCAACAAACCGACCAACCAGCCAACCAACCAGCCAACAAATCCAACCATCCAACCAACCAACAAACCAACCCACCAACCAACCAAACTACAAAGTGACCAACTGACCAACCGACCAACAAACCAACCAACCAACCAAATTACCAAGCAAACAAACAACCAAACAACCAACAACCAAGCAACCCACCAACCAACCAAGCAACCAACAAACCAAGCGACCAACCAAACAAGCAACCAACAAACCAACCAACCAACAAAGCAACCAACCAACCAACAAAGCAACCAAGCAAACCGCCCAAGCAACCAAGCAACCCGCCCAAGCAACCCACTAACCAACCAACCAACCAACCAACCACCCACCCACCCAACCAACCACCCACCCACCCACCCAACCAAGCAACTAACCAGGCAACCAACCAAGCAACCAACGAAGCAACCAACCAAGATACCAAGCAACAAACCAACCAACCAACCCACCAACCATCCAACCAACCAACCAACAAATCAACCAACCAACCAAACTACCAAGCAAACACCCAACCATGCTACCCATCAACCAAGAAAGCCAACAACCAACCCACCCAACCGACGGACCGACTGACGGACCAACCGACCGACCAAGCATGGAAGCAACCAGTCAACCGACCGACCGACCGACGGACCGACCGACTGACCGACTGACCGACCGACCAAGCATGGAAGCAACCAGTCAACCAACCATCCAACTAACCAACCAACAGACCAACCAACCATCCGACGAACCGACTAACCGACCAACCAAGCAACGAACCAAGCAACCAACCCACCACCAACCAACCCACAAACCAACCGACCAAGAAACCGACCAACCGACCAACAAACCTACCAACCAACCAACTAACTAACCTACCCACCAACCAACCAACCCACCAACAAACCATCCAATGTACAAAACTACCAACCAACCAACCAACCAGCCAACCAACCAACCACCCAACCAACCAACCACCCGACCAACCAACCAACCAACCAGCCAACCAACCAACCAACCAAGCAACTGACTAACCAACCAACAAAGCAACCAAGCAAACAAACAACAAAGCAACTGACTAACCAACCTACTAACCAACCAACCAACCAACCAAACACCCAGCCAACCAACCAAGCTACTAACCAAGCAACCAACCAGCAACCAAGCTACCAAGAAATCAACCAGGCAGCCATCCAAGTAATGAAACAAACAACCGACCAACCGGCCAACGGACAACCGACCAACCGATCAACCAACCAACCGACCAACCTACCAACAAACCAACCACCAAGCAACTAACCAAGATACCATCCATCCCACCAACCATCCAACCAACTAACCAACAAACCAAGCTAACAACCAAACTACCAACCAACCAACTAACTGACCAACCAACCAAGCAAGGAAGCAACCAGTCAACCAAACAACCAAACAAGCAACCAAGCCACCCACTAACCAAACAACCAGCCAAAGTGCCACCAACCAACCAACCATCCAACCAACCAACTAATCAACCAACCAACCGACCATCCGACCATTCGACCAACCGAGCAACCGACCAAGCAAGCAACGAACCAAGGACACAACAAAGCAACCAACCAACAAACCAACCAACCAACCACCCAACCAACCAACCCACCAACCAACCAACGAACCAACCAACCAACCAACCAACCAACCACTCAACCAACCAACCCACAAACCAACCAACCATTCAAACTACCAAACAAACAAACAACCATGCAACCCACTAACCAAGCAACCCAACAACCAACCCAACAACCCCACCCACCCACCAACCCAGCAACTAACCAACCAACCAACCAACCAACCATCCAACCAACCTAAAAACAATCCAACCAACCAACCAATCAAGCAGGAAACCCACCAACTAACCAACCAACCGACCAACAAATGGAACAACCGATCAACTAACGAACAAACCAAGCAAGCAACCAACCAAACAAACTACCAAGCAACAACCAACCAAGCAAACCACCAACCAACTAACCAACCAACCAACGAACCAACCAACTAACCAACCACCAAACTGAACAACTCAGCTGACGCCCAAACAAGCAAGGAACCATGCTATCATCAAAGCAACCAACCAACAAATAAACCAACCAACCACCCAACAAACCAGCCCACCAAACAACCAACAAACCAACCAACCAACCTCCTAACCAACCAACCTACAAACCAACCGACCAACAAAACATCCAACTGACTAACCGACCAACAAATCAACGAACTAACCGAACTACCAAGCAAACCATGCAACCCAACAACCATGCAACCCAACAACCAACCTACCAACCCAACCACCCACCCACCAACCAACCATCCACCCAACTAAACAACAACTAAACAAGCAACCAACCAACTAACCGACCAACAAACTGACCAACCGATCAACTGACGAACAAACCAACCAACCAAGCAATAACCAAAAAAACAACCAAGAAACCAACCAACCAAGCAATCCACCAACCAACCAACACCCCCCCCAACCCATCAACCAACCAACCAACCAACCAACTAACCAACCACATAACCACCCACCCAACCAACCAAGCATCTAATATAAGCAACCAAGCAACTAAATAAGCAACCAAGCAACAAACCAAGCAAATACCAACCAAGCAAAAACCAAGTAAAGACCAAGCATCCAACCAAGAAACCAGGCAACCCACTAAAGCTAGAAACCCACCAAGCAACCAACCAACCCACTAAGCAACCCAGCCACCCACCAACCAACCAACAACCCAACCAACCAAGCAAAACAACCAACCAGACAACCACGTAACTGACCAACTAACCAACGAACCGACCAACCAACCAAGAAACCAACCTACCACGTTATAACCAATCACCAAACCAACTATCCCACCAACCAACCAATCAACCAATCATCCAACCATTTAACCTACCAAGCACCCACCCACCTAACCAAGCAACTAACGAAGGAACCAACCAACCAAGCAACCAATCAAGCAACCAACCTAACAAACTACCCACCCATCAATCAACCAACCAACCAGGCAGCCAACCATTCAGCCATACACCCTCCGAACTAACCAACCAAGCAAATAAGCAAGCAACCTAGCAACCGACCATCCAAGCACCCATCAAAGCAAGAAACCCATGAAAATTACCAACCAACCAACTAACCAACCAAACAAACAAAAAAACAACACAATCAACCAAACATCTAACCTACTGAGCACCCAAACACCTAACCATGTAACCAACCAACCAAGCAACCAATCAAGCAACCCATCAAACAAAACACACCCACCAACCAACCAACCAACCAACCATCCAAGTAATAAACCATCCACCCACCCAACCAACCCAACCAAGCATATAATCAACCAAGCAACCAACCATCCTAGTTCCAACTATGCAAGAAACCAATGAACCAACAAAGCAACCAACCAACTAACCTACCAACCAAGCTAACAACCTACCAACCTACCAGAATTACATCTAACCAACCAACCACCCACTGAATCAACCACCTAACTAGCAAATAAAACTAAGCAACCAACCAACCGTCTAACATACCAACGAACCAACCACCCAAACTACCAAGAAAACTAACAACCACGCCAACCTCGAACCAAGCAACCCAACAACCAACCTACCGACAAAGCAGCCAACCATTGAACCAACCATCTACCCACCAAACCAACCAAGCAACAAAACAAGCAACCAAGCAACCAACCATCCTAGCTACCAATGAAGCAAGAAAATAATGAACCAACCAATCAACCAACTAACCAACCGACCAACCAAACAACCGGCCAACCAACCAATTAACCATCCAACCAACCAACTACCTACAGAGACAACCAAGCAATTAGCCAAAAAACCAAGCAACCAACCAAGCTACCAACAAACCAAGCAAGCACCCAAGTAACCAACCAAGTAAGCATCCCACCTACCAAACTATCAAAGAAGCAGGCACTCAAGCAACCAACCAACCGACCAACAGACCAACAATCAAATCATCCACCCAAACTACCAAGCTAACTTCCTACTATGCAACCCTCGAACCACGCAACACAACAACCAATCCTCTAAACAAACCACCCACCCACTAACCTACCAACCAACCAACCAACCAAGAATATAATCATTCAACCAATCACCCACAAAGCCAACCAACAAAGCAACTAAACAAGTGACTAAGGAATCAACCAAGCAACCAACGGAATAAGCAACCAAACAAGTAAGTATCCAACAGATCAACCAACGAACAAACCAACCATCAAAACCACCAAACAATCAACCAACTAAGCAACCCACCCATCAGCCAAATAACGAACCAACCAACAAACCAACCAACGAACAAACCAACCGACCAAACTACCAAACAATCAACCAACCAAGCAACCCAACCACCAGCCAACTAACGAACCAACCAACCAACCAACCAAGAAAAAAACCGGCCAACGGGCCAACCAACCATCCAACCAACCGGGCAACTGACCAACCAATCGACGAAAATAGCAATCAAATAAGCAACTAACATATAAACCGACCAACTAACCACCCAACCTTCCAATCCCCTAACTAACCAACAAGCCAGCCAAACAACCATGTAACCAACTATGTTAACAATTACACAACAAACGAATGGAGCTTCAGACCAATCGAGTTACCGAATAGAAATTAAGCAAGAAATCAACAATGCAAACATCCAACGTATCGGACCTATCACCCACCTAACCAACCCAAACAACCAACTAACCAGCCCACCAACCAACCCAAAAGCTATCAGACCAACAAACCATATAACAAATCAAGTAACCCACATACCAAACAAACTATCAACCAAGCGACGAACCTAGCAACCAATTAAACAACTAACATATAAACCGACCAACTAACCACCCAACCTTCCAATCCACTATCCAACCAACAAGCAAGCCAAACAACCATGTAACCAACCAAGTTAACAATAACCCAACGGAAGAAAGCAGCTCTAGACCAATGGAGTAACCGAATAGAAACTTACCAAGAAACCAACAATGCAAACATCCAACGTATCGGACCTACCACTCACCTAACCAACCTAAACAACCAACTAACCAGCCCACCAACCAACCCAAGAGCTAACAGACCAACAAACCATATAACCAATCAAGTACCCACCAACCAAACAAACTATCAATCATTGAACCGACGAATCTATCAACAATGAACCCTTCAACCAACTAACTAACCAAACAAATGATAGCTAACCCACAAATGGACCAACCAACCAACCAACCAAACTACCAACCAAGCATCCACCCACTCAACCTAACACCTTAACAAGCAACCAACCAAAAACCAGCCAACCAACTACAAATCATTTAACAAACCAACCGACATGGTATAATCCATCTAAACTACCAAGTAATAAACAACCAACAAACCTACTAACCAAGTTTCCAGCTACCACCCAACCAAGTAACAACCAATACATGCTTGAATAAGGACGACTATGTGAACTTGGAAGGCTAGATACTTATGTGCTGTTAATAGCTTTAGTATCATAACTAATGCACATGAAGACAATAATTGTATTTACTATGGATGATATCTATATTGATTTGAAATGCATTAATAAAAATGCATACATTTTGCATGCGTGAATGATGTCGAAATATGGTGAGGTATGCCAACTTGTCATGACTACAATGAAGAATAATGGTTTTTAGCAAGCAGTTGTAGGGATAATGCTGCTTAAAGCCTAATGGATTGATATTGTAACATTAATTTCTCAAAAGAATGAATGGTTCCTAAAGTTCTTGAAGCCGTAGGTGGTAGTGGATATGATATCCCTTAACGTCGAAAGTTTTTTGAACTAAATAAGCAAGTTAATGTTCCTTAAAGCCTTAACAGGTGTGTTAGCAAAGTAAGGCATTTCATATGTCAACAATATGTTCATTGATTAGAATGGATGACGTCACGATTACCAAAGAATCACAAACATATCATTACGTCATCATGACCTGCAATGACGTCGGATGATGAGTCCAATGTATTGAATGCCGACATAAAATAACATATGAAATATATTTTATTTACTATGCTTACAGTCTATTTTATACTGAATTGATGCGGAAAGAAAATTATTGCATAAATTAATAAAGCAAATTAATTACAAAAATAAATTTGGATTCTATTCACACTTATTTAATATTCAATTATTCAATTTACATATAATTATTTTGTTTATAACTACATACCAACTGTTCTCAAAATGTTTTCATTTTTTTCTTTTCCTAATTTTTTTTTTTTTTTTTTTTTTTTTGTGTCTTATTCTTTCTATTTTTTCTTACTTTTTTTTCACTCGCTAGTTATTTTTTCTGTTCTTCTATTTTCTTTTTTTAATATTTCGCTCATTCCTTTTTCTTTTTTTCACATTTTTTTCTTTCATGATATCCCTTTTTCTTTATTTTTCTCACTTCTCTACCCTTTTCCTTTTTTTTTTTTTTTTACATGTACTTACTTTTTTTTTTAATTTGTTTTTTCATACCTTCTATTGAGCTATTTTTCTAATTTTTTCTGTCGATGGTTTTTTTTTTTGCTTTTTTTATATATATATATATATATTTTTTTTCCTCGTTGAATTTAACTGCAGTGAGCCCATTAAAGAGTTCTAACTTTGCATAAAAATCAATGAGACCGAAAAAGCGTTATAGCGCTTTAGAACGCCAGTTGGAGAACGGCAAGCTTTTCGGCGCTACATCAGGCCCCGGAGAACCGGCCAAAATCGTTGTTACTCCTTATTAGGTCACGGACAGACGGGGAAAGCGTTCAAACGCTGTCATTAGCCAGAGTGCCTGGTAATACGATAAAATTCTTTATCCACAGGCGGAAGGCGTCGCAAGGCATTCAAACACTTCAAGCGCCGGATAGCCTGGAAAACGTTAAAATGCTTTAATAACACACGGAAAGTACGGAAAAGGGTTCAAACCCTTTATCAGGACCTGCTGAAATCGGACACTGGTGAAGTGTTAAATCGGTTTAACAAACTTGCCGGTGACTTATTAATTTGAAGCTTAACCGAGCCGTCCGGGGCCTGATAAAGGGTTTGAATGCTTGCCGGGCCCTACGGGACGTGATAAAGCATTTGAACGCTTTAACAGGCCCTCCGGAGCTGATA
This sequence comes from Aplysina aerophoba, assembly GCA_949841015.1. Classification (NCBI taxonomy): domain Eukaryota; kingdom Metazoa; phylum Porifera; class Demospongiae; order Verongiida; family Aplysinidae; genus Aplysina; species Aplysina aerophoba. Next base: position 2,839,516 of record OX465042.1, read on the forward strand.
AACGTTTGAACGCTTTGCCGGGCCCTCCGGGGCCTTATAATGCGATTGAACGCCTTGCCAGGCCATCCGGGGCCTGATAATGCGTTTGAACGCCTTGCCGGGCCTGCGGGGCCTGTTAAAGCGTTTGAACGCCTTGTGGGGCCCTCCGGGTCCTGATAAAGCGTTTGAACGCCTTGCCGGGCCCTCCGGGGCCTGATAAAGCCTTAAAACGCCTTGCCGGGCCCTCCGGATCCTGATAAAGCATTTGTACGCCTAGCCGGCCCCTCCGGGGACTGAAAAAGCGTTTGAACGCCTTGCCGGGACCTCCGGGGCATGATAAAGCGTTTGATCGCATACCTGGCACTCCCGGGCCTGATAAAGCGTTTGAACGCCTTGCCGGGTTCTCCCGAGCCTGATAAAGCGTTTCAACGCCTTGCCGGGCACTCCGGGGCCTGATAAAGCGTTTGAACGCCTTGCCGGGCCCTCCGGGACCTGATAAAGCGTTTGAACGCTTTGCCAGGCCCTACGGGGCCTGATAAAGCGTTTGAACGCTTTGCAAGGCCCTACGGGGCCTAATAAAGCGTTCGAACGCTTTGCCAGGCCTTACGGGGCGTGATAAAGCGTTTGAACGCTTTGCAGGGCCCTCCGGGGCCTGATAAAGCGTTTGAATGCTTAGCCGAGCCCTGCGGGACCTGATAAAGAGTTTGAACCCTTTGCCGGTCCCTCCGGAGCCTGATAAAGCGTTTGAACTCTTTGCCAGGCGTTTCAGGGCATGATAAAGCGTTTGAACGCTTTGCCGGGCCATCCAGTGCCTAATAAAGCGTTTGAGCGCTTTGCCGGGCTCTCCGGGGCCTGATAAAGGGTTTGACCCCTTTGCCGGGCCCTCCGGGGCCTGATAAAGGGTTAGAACTCTTTGCCGGGCGCTCCAGGGCCTGATAAAACGTTTGAACACTTTTTCGGGCCCTACGGGGATTAATAAAGCGTATGAACACTTTTCCGGGCCCTCTGGAGCCTGATAAAGCGTTTGAACGCTTTTCCGGACCCTCTGGAGCCTGATAAAGCGTTTGAACACTTTTCCGGACCCTCCGGGGCCTGATAAAGTGTTTGAACGCTTTTTCGGACCCTCCGGGACCTGATCAAACGTTTGAACGCTTTTCCGGGACTTCAGGGGCCTGATAAGGCGTTTTAACGCTTGCTTGGCCTTAGGGGGCCTGATAATGCGTTTGAACTCTTTGCCGGGCACTCCGGGGCCTGATAAAGCGTTTGAACGCTTTGCCGGGTCCTGCGGGGCCTGATAAAGCGTTTGAACGCTTTGCCGGGACCTCCGGGGCCTGATAAAGCGTTTGAACGCTTTGCCGGGACCTCCGGGGCCTGATAAAGCGTTTGAACGCTTTGCCGGGCCCTCCGGGGCCTGATAAAGAGTTTGAACGCTTTGCCGGGCCCTCCGAGGCCTGATAAAGCGTTTGAACGCTTTGCCGGGCCCTCCGGGGCCTGATAAAGCGTTTTAACGCTTTGCCGGGCCCTCCGGGGCCTGATAAGCGTTTGAACGCTTTGCCGGGCCCTCCGGGGCCTGATAAAGCGTTTGAACGCTTTGCCGGGCCCTCCGGGGCCTGATAAAGCGTTTGAACGCTTTACCGGGTCCTCCGGGGCCTGATAAAGCGTTTGAACGCTTTGCCGGGCCCTCCGGGGCCTGATAAAGCGTTTGAACGCTTTGCCGGGCCCTCCGGGGCCTGATAAGCGTTTGAACGCTTTGCCGGGCCCTCCGGGGCCTGATAAAGCGTTTGAACGCTTTGCCGGGCCCTCCGGGGCCTGATAAAGCGTTTGAACGCTTAGCCGGGCCCTCCGGGGCCTGATAAAGCGTTTGAACGCTTTGCCGGGCCCACTGGGACCTGATATAGCGTTTGAACGCTTTGCCGGGCCCTCCGGGGCCTGATAAAGCATTTGAACGCTTTGCCGGGCCCTCCGGGGCCTGATATAGCGTTTGAACGCTTAGCCGGGCCCTCCGGGGCCTGATTAAGCGTTTGAACGCATTGCCGGGCCCTCCGGGGCCTCATTAAGCGTTTGAACGCTTTGCCGGGCCCTCCGGGGCCTGATTAAGCGTTTGAACGCTTTGCCGGGCCGTCCGGGGCCTGATTAAGCGTTTGAACGCTTTGCCGGGCCCTCCGGGGCCTGATAAAGCGTTTGAACGCTTTGCCGAGCCTTCCGGGGCCTGATAAAGCGTTTGAACGCTTTCCCGGTCCCTCCGGGGACTGATAATGCGTTTGAGCGCTTTGCCGGGCCATCCGGGGCCTGATAAAGGGTTTGAACGCTTTTCGGACCCTCCGGGACCTGATAATGCGTTTGAACGCTTTACTGTGCCTTCAGGGGCCTGATAATGCGTTTGAACGCTTTACCGGACCCAGCTGGGCCTGATACAGTGTTTTAACGGTTAACCGTGCCCACCTGGGCTATAGAAAGCGATTCAACGGTTTCCAGAGTCTTTTGTAGATTGATGATGCGTTTGAACACTTTCCCGGGCCATCCGAAACTTGATAAAGCGTTTGAACGCTTTTCCAGGCCCTCTCGGTGCAGATAATGCGTTGGAACGCTTTCCCGTGCTTTCTGGATCTTGATAAAGCGTACGCACGCAATTGCGAGGACTTCTGGGCCTGAAATAGCATTTGAACGCTTTTCCGGGCCCACCGCATCCTGAAAAAGCGTTTGAACGCTTTTCCAGGCCCTCCGCATCCTGATAAAGCGTTTGAACGCTTTTCCAGGCCCTCTCGGTCCTGATAAAGCGTTGGAACGCTTTGCCGGGCCTTCTGGGTCTTGATAAAGCGTTTGGACGCAATTCCGAGGACTTCGGGGCCTTATGTAGCATTTGAACGCAATTCAGGGCCCTCCGGGGCCGGATGAAACGTTTGAACGCTTTGCCGGGACCTCCGTTGTCTGATAAAACGTTCTTACGCTTTTCCTGTCCCTATCAAATCCTTATGAAGAAATAGATAGCATTATCGGGCTCTCCGGAGTCTCATACAGCGTGTGCAAATTAGGAAAAAGAAAAATATTCAGAAAAAAAAAAAGATTAAGAACGTATGGAAAAAAATGAGATAATGGAAAGAAAAAAATGAACAAGAAATAATTTAATATTGTATATATGAGAAAGGAAAAGATGGAAAAAGGAAAACATGAAAGGAAATAAGAAAATGAGAAAAAGAAAAACAGAAAAAAAATGGTTAAAAAAATAAATAATAAGGGAAATAAAAGTAAATAGTGAGAAATAAAAAAAAAAGGAAATTCAACATGAAAAAAAAGTGATAAAAAGGTAAAAATTAACAGGAAAAAGAAAAAAGAAAAAAAGAAGAAAAGGAAAAAAAAAGATCGCGACAGAGAAAAGGGAAAAAAGGAAGGATAAAAAAGATATAATAAGAGAAAGAATATAGAAAAAAATGCAAAAAAGTGATAAGGGAGAAAAAAAGAAAAAAGAAAAAGGAAAAAAAATTTGAAACGATACTTTCTTGTTATAAGTAAAATATTAGTATTTAAGGAGAATATTAATTAAATAGTCATTAATTGCAATTATTTTATTTATTTTGCAAATAATTTGATTATTAATTTTATGACAACTTTGCCTTCCGTAATTATTTCAATATAAATAGATTGCAAGCAATGTAAATATAATACAATTCATATGTTATTTAATGACGTCATTCACTACATTGGTGTCGTCATGAGACTTCACAAGTCATGATGTAGTAATAATTTGTTTGTGATACTTTGGTGATAGTAAAATCGTCTATTCAACTGAATAAACATATTTATGACATATCTTGCCTTAGTTAACACACCTGTTAATGCATTTAGGTACATTCACATTGCTTATTTCGTTCAAAATACTTTCTAGTTTAAGGGATGTCTTATCCACTACTACCTTCGGCTTCAATAACGTTATGCACTATACATCCCCTGGGAATTTTATGTTACAATCGCAGCGATACCCAGAATACAGTTATTAGGTCTTAAACAGCATTAACCTTACAACTATTTCCAAAGTGAGAGCAATAGTCTTGATTGTAGTCCTGACCTGTAGGCAAACTTCATTTTACATTGACAACTTTCGCGCATGCAAAGTGCATGTATTATATTAATGCAATTCAAAACAATGTGAATATCATGCACAGTGAATACAATTATTGTCTTCATATGCATTCGTTATAATAGTAAAGTCCTTAACAGCACATCAGCATCTTGCGTTCCAAGTTCACATTGTCGTCCTCCTTGAAGTATGTATTGGTTGTTACTTTGGTTGGGTCGTTGCCAGGATACTTAGTTAATAGGTTTGTTGGTTGTATATTGCTTGGAGCTTTGATGGTTAGTTACCATGTTGGTTGGTTCGTTACTTGTTAAGTTGCCTGGTTGTTTGTATGGTTGTTTGATTGAGTGGGTGGTCGCTTGGCTGTCAGTTTGGTTCGTTGGTCGGTTGGTTGGACGATTGGTTGGTTTCGATCTCTTGGTAGGTTGGTTAGTTGTTTCAATGGTTCTTTCTAGATCCATTCGTCGGTTCATTGATTGATAGATTGTTTGGTTGGTGAGTTGCTTGATTGGTTATTTTGTTTGTTTCTCGGTTAATTTTTGGTTGGTTGGTTGGATGGTTGGTTGGTTGGTTGGTTGGTATGCTGGTTAGTTGGTTTTTTGGGTTGGTTGGTAGTTGGTTGATTGGATTTTTTCGTTGGTTGCTTTGTTGGTTTCTTAGTTCGTTGCTTGGATGGTCGGATGGTCCGTAGGTCCGTTGTGTGGTTGTTTATTTTGATTGTTGGTTGGTTGGTTAGCTGGCTTGTTAGTTTGTTAGTGGGTTGGTAGGTTCGGTGGTTGGTTGGCCAGTTTGTAGGTTGGTTGTTTTATTGGTTGTTTGGTTGGTTGGGTGGTTGTTATGTTCGATGGTTGGTGGATGGGTTGCTTGGTTGGTTGATTGTTTGGTCGTTTGGTTGATTGGTTGGTTGGTTGGTTGGTTGCTTGTTTGATTGCTTGGTTGGTTGGTTGGTTTGTTGGTTGATTGTTTAGTTGGTTAATTAGTTAGTTGGTTTGTTTGTCGGTTGGTTGGCTGTCTGGTTGGTTGGTTGGTTGATTGCTTGGTAAGTGGGTTTCTTGGAATTTCAAATGCTTGGTAGTTGGGTATGTTGATTGGTTGGTTGGTTGATTGATTGCTTGGTTGCTTGTTTAGTTGGTTGGTTGGTCGCTCGGTTGGTTGGTTGGTTGGTTGATGGTTTGCATGGTTGGTGGGTTGCTTAGTTTGATGGTAGAATGATTGGTTGGTCGGTTGGTTCATTTCTTGGTTGGTGGGTTGCTTGGTTGGTGAGTTGTATGCTTGGTCAGTTGATTGGTTGCTTTGTTACTGGGTAGTTTGGTTGGTTGGTTGGTTGGTTGATTGGTTCCTTGGTTTGTTGGTTGGTTGCTTGGCAGCTTTGTTGGTTGGTTAGTTGCTTGGTAGCTTAGTTTGTTGCTTTGTTGGTTGGTGGGTTGCTTGGTTGGTGGTTTGCCTGGTTGGTTGGTTGGTTCGTTGGTTGGTTTGTTGGTTGGGTAGGTGGGTGGGTTGCTTGGTGGTTTGCTTCGTTGGTTTATTGGTAGGTGGGTTACTTGGTTGTTCACTTGTTTGGTTGGTTGGTTCGTTGCTTGGTAACTTGTTTGTCTGTTTGGTGTGTTCTTTGCTTGGTAGCTTGGTGGGTGGGTTGTTGGTTGAATGGTTGGTTGGTTGATTGGTGGGTTGATTGGTGGGTTGGTTGGAGGGTTGCTTCGTGAGTAGCTTGATTGGTTGCTTGGTGTGTAGCTTGATTGGTTTCTTTGATTGGTTGGTTGGTTACTAGGTTGTTTGGTTGGTCGGTGGGTCGGTTGGTTGGTTGGTTTCGTGGTAGCCTAGTTGGTTGGTTGTTTGGTTGAATGCTTGGAACCTAAGTTTGTTGCTTGGTTGATTGGTTGGCTATTTCGTTGGTTGGTTGGTTGACAGGTTGTCAGTTTGGTTGGTTGGTTGATAGGTTAGTTCCTTTTTTAAATTGGTGGATTTATTGTTGGGTTGCTTGGAGGGTTGATTGGTTGGTAGCTTGGTTGGTTGGTTGGTTGGTCGGTTGGTCTGTTGTCGGTTGGTTGGTTGTTTGCTTCGTTGGTTGGTTGGCTTGGTGAGTAGCTTGGTTGGTTTCGTTGGTTGGTTGTTTGGTTGGTTTTTTTGGTTAGTCTGTTGGGTAGGTTGGTTGGTTGGTTGGTTGGTTGGTTGGTGAGATGGTTGGCTGCTTGGTTGGTTGGTTGGTTGGTTGGTTGGTTGGTAGCTTGTTTTGTTCCTTGGTTGGTTGGTTGGCTCGTTGGTTGGTTCGTTGGTTAGTAGTTTGGTTGGTTGGTTGGTTGGTTGGTTGGTTGGTTGGTTGGTTGGTTGGTTTCTTGGTAGCTTGGTTGGTTGCTTGGTAGCATGGTTTGTTGCTTGGTTGGTTGGTTGGTTGGTTGGTTAGTTGCTCGGTTGGTCGGTTGGTTGGTCGGTTGCTTGGTGGGTTGCTTGGTTGGTTGTTTGGTAGGTAGCTTGGTTGGTAGCTTGGTCGTTTGCTTGGTTGTTTCGTTGGTTGGTTTGTTGCTTGGTAGCAAGGTTAGATGGTTGGTTTAGTGGTTGGTTGATTTGTTGGCTGGTTGCTTTTTTGGTTGCTTTGTTCGTTGCTTGGTTGTTCGGTTGGTCAGTTGGTTGGATGTTTGGATGGTTGGTAGCTTCGTTGGTTGGTTGGTTGGTTGGTTACTTGGTAGTTTCATTGGTTGGTAGATTAGTTTGTTCGTCGGTTGGTCGGTTTGTCGGTTTGTTGGTCAGTTGGTTTTCATGTTGGTTGGTTGGTTGGTTTGTTGGTCAGTTGGTCGGTTGGTCGGTTTGTTGGTTAGTGATTTGGTTGGTTGGTGGGTTGCTTGATTGGTGGGTTGCTTGGTAGTTTTCTTGGTTGGTTAGTTAGTTGGTTTGTTGGCCAGCTGGTTCGTCGGTTGGTTGGTGCGTTGGTTGGGTGGGTGGTTGGTTAGTCGGTTTGCTGGTTGCTTGGTGGGTTGAATGGTTGGGTGGTTTGTTGGTCGATTTGTTGGTTGGTTGCTTTGTTGATTACCTGGTTGATCGGTTGGTCAGTTGATCAGTTGGTCGGTTGGTTGGTTGGTTGGTTGGTCGGTTGCTTGGTTGCTTGTTTAGATGGTTTGTTGATCTGTCGATTGGTTGGTTGGTTGGTTGGTGGTTTGCATTGTTGCTGGGTTGCTTAGTTTGATGGTCAGTTGATTGGTTGGTCGGTGGGTCGATTTGTTGTTTGTTGGGTCGATTGGTTGGTGAGTTGCTTGGTTGTTGGGTTGCTTGGTTGTTTGGTTGCTTGGTTGGTTGGTTGGTTGGTATGTTGGTTGCTTGGCAGCTTGGTTGGTTGGTTGGTTTCTTGGTAGCTTGTTTGGTTTGTTAGATGGTTGGTTTGTTGGTCGGTTGGTCGGTTGGCCTGTTTGCAGGTCGGTTGGTTTGTGGGTCGGTTGGGTGGGTGGTTGGTTGGTCAGTTTATTGGTTGCTGGTGGGTTGGTTGGTTGGGTGGTTGGTTGGTCGGTTTGTTGGTTGGTTTGTTGATTGGTTGCTTTGTTGGTTGCTTGGTTGGTTGCTTGGTTGTTCAGTTGATCGGTTAGTTGGTTGCTTGGTTGGTTGCTTGGTTGGTTGCTTGGTTGCTTGTTTAGTTGGTTGGCTGGTCGGTTGGTTGGTTGGCTGGTTAGTTGGTAGGTGGGTTGCTTGGTCGGTGAGTTGCTTAATTAGTGCGTTGCTTGGTTGTTTGGTTGCTTGGTAGTTTAGTTGGTTGGTTTGTTGGTTGCTTGCTTGGTTGCTTGGTTGCTTGTTTACTTGGTTTGTTGGTTGATGGTTTGCATGGTTTGTGGGTTGCTTAGTTTGATGGTCGGTTGGTCGATTTGTTTGTTGGTGTGTTGCTTGGTGTGTTGCTTGGTTGGTGAGTTGCTTGGTTGCTTGGTTGCTTGGTAGTTTGGTTGGTTGGTTTGTTGGTTGGTTCATTGGTTGGTTGGTTGGTTGCTTGGCAGCTTGGTTGGTTGGTTGGTTGCTTGGTAGCTTGGTTTGGTTGGTTGGTTGGTTGGTGTGTTGGTGTGTTGGTTGGTTGGTGGGTTGCTTGGTTGGTGGGTTGCCTGGTTGGTTGCTTGGTAGCTTGGTTGGTTGGTTAGTTGGTTGGTTTGTTGGTCGGTTGTTCGGTTGGTCGGTTTGCTGGTTGGTTGATCGGTTTGTTGGTTGGTTTGCTGGTTGCTTGGTTGTTCGGTTGGTCGGTTGGTTCGTTTGTTGGTTGGATGTTTGGTTGGTTGGTAGCTTCGATGGTTGATTGGTTGGTTACTTGGTAGTTTCGTTGGTCGGTTGGTTGGTTGGTTGGTTTGTTGTTCGGTTGGTCGGGTGGTCAGTTTGTTGGTTGGTGGTTTGGCTGGTCGGTGGGTTGCTTGGTTGGTGGGTTGCTAGGTTCGTTGGTTGCTTGGTACGTAGATTGGTTGGTTGATTAGTTCATTGGTTGGTTGGTTGGTTGGTTGCTTGGTAGCTTGGTTGGTTGGTTAGTTAGTTGGTTTGTTGGTTTGTTGGTCGGTTGGTCGGTTTGCTGGTCGGTTGGTTGGTGGGTTGGTTGGTTGGGTGGTTGGTTGATTGGTTTGTTGGTTGCTGATGGGTTGGTTGGTTGGGTGGTTGGTTGGTCGGTTGGTTGATCGGTTTGTTGGTTGGTTTGTTGGTTGGTTGTTTTGTTGGTTACTTGGTTGGTTGCTTGGTTGTTCGGTTGATCGGTTGGTTGGTTGGTTGGTTGCTTCGTTAGTTGGTTTGTTGGTTGGTTGTTTTGTTGGTTACTTGGTTGGTTGCTTGGTTGTTCGGTTGATCGGTTGGTTGGTTGGTTGGTTGCTTCGTTAGTTGGTTGGTTGGCTTGTTGGTTGGTTTGTTATTTGGTTGGTTGGTTGGTAGCTTGGTTGGTTGATCGGTTGGTTGGTTGTTGGTTAGTCGGTTGTTTGCTTCGTTAGTTGGTTGGTTTCCTGGTTGGTTGCTTGGGTGGTTGGCTGGTTGGTTGGTTGTTTGGTTAGTTGGTTGGTGGGTTGCTTGGTTGGTTGGTTGTTTGGTTACTTGGTTGGTAGCTTTGTTGATTGCATGGTTGATTTGTTGGCTGGTTGATAGCTTGGTTGGGTGGTCTGTTGGTCAGTTGTCGGTTGGTTGGTTGTTTGCTTCATTAGTTGGTTTGTTGGCTGGTTGTTAGCTTGGTTGGTTGGTCTGTTGGTCGGTTGTCGGTTGGTCGGTTGTTTGCTTCATTAGTTGGTTTGTTGGCTGGTTGGTTGGTTGCTTGGTTGGTTGGTTGGTTGGTTGGTTGTCGGTTGATTAGATGTTTGCTTCGTTACTTGGTTGGATGCCTGGTTGGTGGGTTGGTGGGTGGGTCGATTGGTTGGTTGGTTGGTTGGTTGGTTGGTTGATTGCTTGGTTGGTTGCTTGGTTGGTGGCTTGGTTGGTTGCTTGGTTGCTTGGTTAGTTGGTTGGTTGCTTGGTAATTTGGTTGGTTGGTTGGTTGGCTGGTTGCTTGGTTGCTTGGTAGCTTGGTTGGTTGGTTGGTTACTTGGTAACATGGTTTGTTGCTTAACTGGTTGGTTGGTTGGCTGGTTGATTGCTTGGTTGGTTGCTTGGTTGGTGGCTTGGTTGGTTGCTTGGTTGGTGGCTTGGTTGGTTGCTTGGTTGCTTGGTTGCTTGGTTGGTTGGTTGGTTGGTTGGTTGATTGGTGGATTGTTTGCTTGGTAGTTTGGTTGGTTGGTTGGTTGGCTGGTTGCTTGGTTGGTTGGTTGCTTGGTAGCATGGTTTGTTGCTTGGCTGGTTGGTTGGTTGGCTGGTTGGTTGGTTGGTGGCTGGTTGGTTGGTTGCTTGGTTGGTTGGTTGGCTGGTTGCTTGGTTGGTTGCTTGGTAGCTTGGTTGGTTGGTTGCTTGGTAGTTTGGTTGGTTGGTTGGTTGGTTACTTGGTTGGTTGGTTGGGTGGGTGGTTGGTTAGTCGGTTTATTAGTTGCTTTGTGGGTTGGTTGGTCGGGTGGTTGGTTGGTCGGTTTGTTGATTGGTTGGTTGGTGGTTTGCATGGTTGCTGGTTTGCTTAGTGTGATGGTCGGTTGATTGGTTGGTCGGTTGGTCGATTTGTTGGTTGGTGGGTAGCTTTGTTGGTGAGTTGCTTGGTTGGTGGGTTCCTTGGTTGTTTGGTTGCTTGGTTGTTTGGTTGGTTGGTTGGTTGGTTGGTTGGTTGGTTGGTAGCTTGGTTGGTTGGTCGGTTGGTTGGTTGTCGGTTGGTCGGTTGTTTGCTTCGTTAGTTTGTTGGTTGCCTGGTTGGTTGCTTGGTTGGTGGTTGGTTGGTTGGTTGGTTGGTTGGTTGCTTGGTAGTTTGGTTGGTTGGTTGGTTGGTCGGTTTGTTGGTTGGTTGGTTGCTGGTTTGCATGGTTGCTGGGTTGCTTAGTGTGATGGTCGGTTGATTGGTTGGTCGGTTGGTCGATTTGTTGGTTGGTGGGTTGCTTGGTTGGTGAGTTGCTTGGTTGGTGGGTTCCTTGGTTGTTTGGTTGCTTGGTAGTTTGGTTGGTTGGTTGGTTGGTTGGCAGGTTGGTTGGTTGGTAGCTTGGTTGTTTGGTTGGTTGGTTGGTTGTCGGTTGGTCGGTTGGTTGCTTGGATAGTTGCTTGGGTGGTTAGTTGGTTGGTTGGTAGCTTGGTTTGTTGCTTGGTTGGCTGGTTGCCTGGTTGGTTGCTTGGATAGTTGCTTGGGTGGTCGGTTGATTGGTTGGTTGGTTGGTTAGTTGGTTGGTTGGTGGGTGGGTGGGTGGGTTTGGTTGGTGGGTTGCTTGGTTGGTTGGTTCGTTGGTTGCTTGGTTGGTACGTAGCTTGGATGGTTGGTTGGTTGGTTGGTTGGTTGGGTCGTTGCTTGATAGCTAGGTTGGTTGGTTGGTTGGTTTGATGCTTGGTAGCTTGGTGGGTGGGTTGGTGGGTTGGTTGCTTGCTTGCTTGCTTGGTTGGTAGCTTGGTTGGTTGGTTGGTTGGTCGGTTGGTCAGTTGGTGGTTGGTTGATTGTTTTCTTCGTTAGTTGCTCGGTTGGTCGGTTGGTTGGTGGGTTGGTTGGTGATTTGGTTGGTGGGTTGCTTCATTGGTTGTATAATTTTTTACCATTGGTTGTATAAAAAGTATAATTAATTAATCAGTAAATATTTATGTTCAAACCTTATCTAAATTGTTCTATTTCAAATTTTATATATAATTTTAAAATTTTTTTGTATGTGTAATTACAACTTAACTTAAAACCCACATACTTGTGCTCATAATATATAAACAATACCACTACTATGCAATAATATCCATTAACAATGCCACACCTAATTAGCCTTCATTGGACCTCATTGGACGGCGGCATTCGTGCATGCAAATCGTGTGCATTGATTTTGAAGCAAATGAAGCAATTATGGATATGCATACATAGCGTAAGCAATAATGTCTACATGTACATTCCTAAATAAAATAATGTCCTTAACAGCATACTTTTGTTTGTTGGTCTGTTCATCAGACGGTCGGATGGTTGCTTGTTTGTTGCAGGGTTGCCAGCTAACTTCGTCGGATGACCTGTTTAGTTGTTGTTTGTTTGTTTGATTGCTTGGTTGATTAGTTGCTTGATAGCTTGGTTGGTTGTTGGTAAGTTTTGATGGGTAGTTCGTTGATTGGCTGATTGCTTGATACGTTCGTTGATTGGTTGATTTGTTTATTGGTTGGTTGTTTTATCAGTTGCTTGCTTGCTTAGTTGGCTGATTAGTTCTTTGAATCTTCGTTATTTGGCAGGATGAGTGGTTCTTTGGCTGCTGGTTGCCTGGATGGATAGTTAGTTTGTTCGTTGACTTATTGGTCGGATACTTTGTGGGATGGCTAGTTGGTTGGTTGGTTTTGTTGTTTACTTATTTGATTGGTTGGTTCACTAGTTGGTTGGTTATCTGGTTCGATGGTTGGTTGGTAGGTTGGTAGGTTGGTTGGTAGGCTGGTAGGCTGGTAGGTTGGTAAGTTGGTAGGTTGGTAGGTAGGTTGGTAGGTTGGTAGGTTGGTAGTTTGGTTGGATGGTTGGTTGGTTTGTTGGATGGTTGGTTGGTAGGATGGTTGGATGGTTGGTTGGTTGGCTGGTTGGTAGGTTGGTTGGTAGGTTGGTAGGTTGGTAGGTTGGTAGGTTGGCAGGTTGGTAGGCTGGTAAGTTGGTATGTTGGTAGGTTGGTAGTTTGGTTGGATGGTTGGTAGCTTTGTAGGTTGGTTGGTTGGTAGGTTCGTTGGTAGGTAGGTAGATTGGTAGGTTGGTAGGTTGGTAGGTTGGTAGGTAAGTTGGTAGGTTGGTAGATTGGTTGGATGGTTGGTTGGTTGGTAAGTTGGTTGGTTGGTTGGTTTGTTGGTTGGTAGGTTGGTAGGTTGGTAGGGTAGTAGGTTGGTAGGTTGGTTGGTAGGTTGGAAAGTTGGTAGGTAGGTAGGTAGGTAGGTTGGTTGGCTGGTAGGTTGATAGGTTGGTAGGATAGTAGGTACGTTGGTAGGTTGGTAGGTTGGTTGGAAGGTTGGTAGGTTGGTAGGTTAGTAGGTTGGTAGTTTGGTTGGTCGGTTGGTAGGTAGGTAGGTTGGTAGGTTGGTAGGTTGATAGGTTGATAGGTTGATAGGTAGGTAGGTTGGTTGGTAGCTTGGTAGGTTGGTAGGTTGGTAGGTTGGTAGGTTCGTTGGTAGGTAGGTAGATTGGTAGGTTGGTAGGTTGGTAGGTTGGTTGGATGGTTGGTTGGTTTATAGGTTGGTTGGTTGGTTGGTTTGTTGGTTGGTTGGTTGGTAGGGTGGTAGGTTGGTAAGTTGGTTGGTAGGTTGGTAGGTTGGTAGGTTGGTTGGTAGGTTGGAAGGTAGGTAGGTTGGTAGGTTGGTAGGTTGATAGGTTGGTAGGTTGGTAGGTACGTTGGTAGGTTGGTAGGTTGGTAGGTTGGTAGGTTGGTTGGTGGGTTGGTAGGTTGGTAGGTAGGTTGGTAGGTTGTAGGTTGGTAGTTTGGTTGGATGGTTGGTAGGTTGGTTGGATGGTTGGTTGGTAGGATGGATGGATGGTTGGTTGATTGGTTGGTTGGTTGGTTGGTTGGTTGGTTGGTAGGTTGGTAGGTTGGTAGGTTGGTAGGATGGTAAGTTGGTAGGTTGGTAGGTTGGTAGATTGGCAGGTAGGTTGGTAGGTTGGTAGATTGGTTGGATGGTTGGTAGGTTGGTAGGTTGGTAGGTTGATAGGTAGGTAGGTAGGTTGGTAGATTGGTAGGTTGGTAGGTTGGTAGGTTGGTTGGTAGGTTGGTAGGTTGGTAGGTAGGTTGGTAGGTTGGTTGGATGGTTGGTTGGTTGGTAGGTTGGTTGGTTGGTTGGTTGGTTGGTTGGTAAGTTGGTAGGTTGGTAGGGTAGTTGGTTGGTTGGTTGGTTGGTAGGTTGGAAGGTTGGTAGGTAGGTAGGTAGGTAGGTTGGTTGGTAGGTAGGTTGATAGGTTGGTAGGTTGGTAGGTACGTTGGCAGGTTGGTAGGTTGGTAGGTTGGTTGGAAGGTTGGTAGGTTGGTAGGTTGGTAGGTTGGTAGGTTGGTTGGTTGGTTGGTCGGTTGGTAGGTAGGTAGGTTGGTAGGTTGGTAGGTTGGTTGGATGGTTGGTTGGTTGGTTGTTTGGTTGGTTGGTAGGTTGGTAGGTTGGTAGGTTGGTAGATTGGTTGGATGGTTGGTAGGTTGGTAGGTTGGTAGGTTGATAGGTTGATAGGTAGGTAGGTAGGTTGGTAGATTGGTAGGTTGGTAGGTTGGTAGGTTTGTAGGTAGGTTGGTAGGTTGGTAGGTTGGTTGGATGGTTGGTTGGTTGGTAGGTTGGTTGTTTGGTTGGTTGGTTGGTAGGTTGGTAGGTTGGTAGGGTAGTAGGTTGGTAGGTTGGTTGGTAGGTTGGTAGGTTGGTAGGTAGTTAGGTAGGTAGGTTGGTTGGTAGGAAGGTTGATAGGTTGGTAGGTTGGTAGGGTGGTAGGTTGGTAGGTTGGTAGGTTGGTTGGTAGGTTGGTAGGTTGGTTGGTAGGTAGGTAGGTTGGTAGGTTGGTTGGATGGTTGGTTGGTTGGTAGTTTGGTTGGTTGGTTGGTTGGTTGGTTGGTTGGTAGGTTGGTAGGTTGGTTGGTTGGTAGGTTGGTAGGTTGGTAGGTTGGTTGGTAGGTTGGTAGGTTGGTAGGTAGGTAGGTAGGTTGGTAGGTTGGTAGGTACGTTGGTAGGTTGGTAGGTTGGTAGGTTGGTAGGTTGGTAGGTTGGTTGGTAGGTTGGTAGGTTGGTAGGTTGGTAGGTTGGTAGGTTGGTTGGTAGGTTGGTAGGTTGGTAGGTTGGTCGGTTGGTTGGTTGGTTGGTTGGTTGGTAGGTTGGTAGGGTAGTAGGTTGGTAGGTTGGTTGGATGGTTGGTTGGTTGGTAGGTTGGTTGGTTGGTTGGTTGGTTGGTTGGTAGATTGGTAGGTTGGTAGGGTAGTAGGTTGGTAGGTTGGTTGGTAGGTTGGTAGGTTGGTTGGTTGGTTGGTTGGTAGGTTGGTAGGTTGGTAGGTTCGTAGGTTGGTAGGTTGGTTAGTAGGTTTGTTAGGTTGGTAGGTTGGTTGGTTGGTTGGTTGGTTGGTTGGTTAGTTGGTTGGTCGAACCTTCGAATTTCTCCCCGATCCCACCATAGATTCTCTCAGCGATCCCACCATCGATACTGTCACCGATCCCAACATCGATTATCCCACCATCGATCCTCTCACCGATCCCAGCATCGACTATCTCACCGATACAAAACATAAATAACATACATACATAACTGCAAAACATACATACATACATCCTCTCACCGATCTCAACATCGAATCTCTCATCGATCCCACCATCAATCCTCTCAGCGATCCCACCATCGATGCTGTCACTGATCCCACCATTGATCCTCTCACTGATACATAACATACATAACATACATAACATATATAACATACATAACATACATACATACATCCTCTCACCAATCTCACCATCGAATCTCTCATTGATCCCACCATCGATCCTCTCAGCGATCCCACCATCGATGCTGTCACCGATCCCACCATTGATCCTCTCACCGATCACACCATCGATCCTGTCACAGATCCCACCATCGACCCCGTCACTGATACATAACATACATAACATACATAACACATATAACATACATAACATACATACATACATCCTCTCACCGATCTCAACATCGAATCTCTCACCGATCCCACCATCAATCCTCTCAGCGATCCCGCCATCGATGCTGTCACTGATCCCAACATCGATCCTCTCACCGATCCCACTATTGATCCTGTCACTGATCCCAGCATCGACCCTCTTACCGATACATAACACACAACAAACATAACATGCATAACAGACATAGATACATATAACATACATACATAAATACATACATACATACATACATACGTACATATCCTCTCACCAATTCCAGCATCGATCCATGGTTGGTTGGTTGGTTGGTAGGTTGGTAGGTTGGTAGGTTGGTTGGTAGGTTGGTAGGCTGGTAGGTTGGTTGGATGGTTGGTTGGTTGGTTGGCTGGTTGGTTGGTAGGATGGTTGGATGGTTGGTTGGTTGGTAGGTTGATAGGTTGATAGGTAGGTAGGTTGGTTGGTAGCTTGGTAGGTTGGTAGGTTGGTAGATTGGTAGGTTGGTAGCTTGGTTGGTAGCTTGGTAGGTTGGTAGGTTGGTAAGTTGGTAGGTTGGTTGGATGGTTGGTTGGTTGGTAGGTTGGTTGGTTGGTTGGTTGGTAGGTTGGTAGGTTGGTAGGATAGAAGGTTGGTAGGTAGGTTGGTAGGTTGGTAGGTTGATAGGTTGATAGGTTGATAGGTAGGTAGGTTGGTTGGTAGCTTGGTAGGTTGGTAGGTTGGTAGGTTGGTAGGTTCGTTGGTAGGTAGGTAGATTGGTAGGTTGGTAGGTTGGTAGGTTGGTTGGATGGTTGGTTGGTTTATAGGTTGGTTGGTTGGTTGGTTTGTTGGTTGGTTGGTTGGTAGGGTGGTAGGTTGGTAAGTTGGTTGGTAGGTTGGTAGGTTGGTAGGTTGGTTGGTAGGTTGGAAGGTAGGTAGGTTGGTAGGTTGGTAGGTTGATAGGTTGGTAGGTTGGTAGGTACGTTGGTAGGTTGGTAGGTTGGTAGGTTGGTAGGTTGGTAGGTTGGTTGGTGGGTTGGTAGGTTGGTAGGTAGGTTGGCAGGTTGTAGGTTGGTAGTTTGGTTGGATGGTTGGTAGGTTGGTTGGATGGTTGGTTGGTAGGATGGATGGATGGTTGGTTGATTGGTTGGTTGGTTGGTTGGTTGGTTGGTTGGTAGGTTGGTAGGTTGGTAGGTTGGTAGGATGGTAAGTTGGTAGGTTGGTAGGTTGGTAGATTGGCAGGTAGGTTGGTAGGTTGGTAGATTGGTTGGATGGTTGGTAGGTTGGTAGGTTGGTAGGTTGATAGGTAGGTAGGTAGGTTGGTAGATTGGTAGGTTGGTAGGTTGGTAGGTTGGTTGGTAGGTTGGTAGGTTGGTAGGTAGGTTGTTAGGTTGGTTGGATGGTTGGTTGGTTGGTAGGTTGGTTGGTTGGTTGGTTGGTTGGTTGGTAAGTTGGTAGGTTGGTAGGGTAGTAGGTTGGTAGGTTGGTTGGTAGGTTGGAAGGTTGGTAGGTAGGTAGGTAGGTAGGTTGGTTGGTAGGTAGGTTGATAGGTTGGTAGGTTGGTAGGTACGTTGGCAGGTTGGTAGGTTGGTAGGTTGGTTGGAAGGTTGGTAGGTTGGTAGGTTGGTAGGTTGGTTGGTTGGTTGGTCGGTTGGTAGGTAGGTAGGTTGGTAGGTTGGTAGGTTGGTTGGATGGTTGGTTGGTTGGTTGTTTGGTTGGTTGGTAGGTTGGTAGGTTGGTAGGTTGGTAGGTTGGTAGGCTGGTAAGTTGGTAGGTTGGTAGGTTGGTAGGTTGGCAGGTAGGTTGGTAGGTTGGTAGATTGGTTGGATGGTTGGTAGGTTGGTAGGTTGGTAGGTTGATAGGTTGATAGGTAGGTAGGTAGGTTGGTAGATTGGTAGGTTGGTAGGTTGGTAGGTTTGTAGGTAGGTTGGTAGGTTGGTAGGTTGGTTGGATGGTTGGTTGGTTGGTAGGTTGGTTGGTTGGTTGGTTGGTTGGTAGGTTGGTAGGTTGGTAGGGTAGTCGGTTGGTAGGTTGGTTGGTAGGTTGGTAGGTTGGTAGGTAGTTAGGTAGGTAGGTTGGTTGGTAGGAAGGTTGATAGGTTGGTAGGTTGGTAGGGTGGTAGGTTGGTAGGTTGGTAGGTTGGTTTGTAGGTTGGTAGGTTGGTTGGTAGGTAGGTAGGTTGGTAGGTTGGTTGGATGGTTGGTTGGTTGGTAGTTTGGTTGGTTGGTTGGTTGGTTGGTTGGTTGGTAGGTTGGTAGGTTGGTTGGTTGGTAGGTTGGTAGGTTGGTAGGTTGGTTGGTAGGTTGGTAGGTTGGTAGGTTGGTAGGTAGGTAGGTAGGTTGGTAGGTTGGTAGGTACGTTGGTAGGTTGGTAGGTTGGTAGGTTGGTAGGTTGGTAGGTTGGTTGGTAGGTTGGTAGGTTGGTAGGTTGGTAGGTTGGTTGGTAGGTTGGTAGGTTGGTAGGTTGGTAGGTTGGTAGGTTGGTTGGTTGGTTGGTTGGTTGGTAGGTTGGTAGGGTAGTAGGTTGGTAGGTTGGTTGGATGGTTGGTTGGTTGGTAGGTTGGTTGGTTGGTTGGTTGGTTGGTTGGTATATTGGTAGGTTGGTAGGGTAGTAGGTTGGTAGGTTGGTTGGTAGGTTGGTAGGTTGGTTGGTTGGTTGGTTGGTAGGTTGGTAGGTTGGTAGGTTCGTAGGTTGGTAGGTTGGTTAGTAGGTTTGTAGGTTGGTAGGTTAGTTGGTTGGTAGGTTGGTAGTTTGTTAGGTTGGTAGGTTGGTTGGTTGGTTGGTTGGTTGGTTGGTTAGTTGGTTGGTCGAACCTTCGAATTTCTCCCCGATCCCATCATAGATTCTCTCAGCGATCCCACCATCGATGCTGTCACCGATCCCAACATCGATTATCCCACCATCGATCCTCTCACCGATCCCAGCATCGACTATCTCACCGATACAAAACATAAATAACATACATACATAACTGCAAAACATACATACATACATCCTCTCACCGATCTCAACATCGAATCTCTCATCGATCCCACCATCAATCCTCTCAGCGATCCCACCATCGATGCTGTCACTGATCCCACCATTGATCCTCTCACTGATACATAACATACATAACATACATAACATATATAACATACATAACATACATACATACATCCTCTCACCAATCTCACCATCGAATCTCTCATTGATCCCACCATCGATCCTCTCAGCGATCCCACCATCGATGCTGTCACCGATCCCACCATTGATCCTCTCACCGATCACACCATCGATCCTGTCACAGATCCCACCATCGACCCCGTCACTGATACATAACATACATAACATACATAACATATATAACATACATAACATACATACATACATCCTCTCACCGATCTCAACATCGAATCTCTCACCGATCCCACCATCAATCCTCTCAGCGATCCCGCCATCGATGCTGTCACTGATCCCAACATCGATCCTCTCACCGATCCCACTATTGATCCTGTCACCGATCCCAGCATCGACCCTCTTACCGATACATAACACACATAACAAACATAACATGCATAACAGACATAGATACATATAACATACATACATACATACATACATACATACATACATACGTACATATCCTCTCACCAATTCCAGCATCGATCCATGGTTGGTTGGTTGGTTGGTAGGTTGGTAGGTTGGTAGGTTGGTTGGTAGGTTGGTAGGCTGGTAGGTTGGTTGGATGGTTGGTTGGTTGGTTGGCTGGTTGGTTGGTAGGATGGTTGGATGGTTGGTTGGTTGGTAGGTTGATAGGTTGATAGGTAGGTAGGTTGGTTGGTAGCTTGGTAGGTTGGTAGGTTGGTAGATTGGTAGGTTGGTAGCTTGGTTGGTAGCTTGGTAGGTTGGTAGGTTGGTAAGTTGGTAGGTTGGTTGGATGGTTGGTTGGTTGGTAGGTTGGTTAGTTGGTTGGTTGGTAGGTTGGTAGGTTGGTAGGATAGAAGGTTGGTAGGTTGGTTGGTAGGTTGGTAGGTTGGTAGGTAGGTAGGTAGGTTGGTTGGTAGGTTGGTTGGATGGTTGGATGGTTGGTTGGTTGGTTGGTAGGTTGGTAGGGTAGTAGGTTGGTAGGTTGGTTGGTAGGTTGGTAGGTTGGTTGGTTGGTTGGTTGGTAGGTTGGTAGGTTGGTAGGTTGGTTGGTAGGTTGGTAGGTTGGTAGGTTGGTAGGGTAGTAGGTTGGTAGGTTGGTAGGTTGATAGGTTGATAGGTTGGCAGATTGGTAGGTACGTTTGGTAGGTTGGTAGGTTGGTAGGTTGGTATGTTGGTAGGTTGGTTGGTAGGTTGGTAGGTTGGTAGGTTGGTAGGTTGGTTGGTAGGTTGGTTGGTTGGTAGGTTGGTTGGTAGGTTGGTTGGATGGTTGGTTGGTTGGTTGGTAGGTTGGTAGGGTAGTAGGTTGGTAGGTTGGTTGGTAGGTTGGTAGGTTGGTTGGTTGGTTGGTTGGTAGGTTGGTAGGTTGGTAGGTTGGTTGGTAGGTTGGTAGGTTGGTAGGTTGGTAGAGTAGTAGGTTGGTAGGTTGGTTGGTTGGTTGGTTGGTTGGTTGGTAGGTTGGTAGGTTGGTAGGGTAGTAGGATGGTAGGTTGATTGGTAGGTTGGTAGGTTGGTAGGTTGGTAGGTTGGTAGGTTGGTAGGTTGGTAGTTTGGTAGGTTGGTAGGTTGGTTGGTTGGTTGGTTGGTTGGTTGGTTGGTAGGTTGGTTGGTAGGTTGGTAGTTTGGTAGGTTGGTAGGTTGGTAGGTTGGTAGTTTGGTAGGTTGGTAGGTTGGTTGGTTGGTTGGTTGGTTGGTTGGTTGGTTGGTAGGTTTGTTGGTTAGTTGGTTGGTCCCACCATCGAATTTCTCTTTGATCCCACCATAGATCCTCTCAGCGATCCCACCATCGATGCTGTCACTGATCCCAACATCGATTATCCCACCATCGATTCTCTCACCGATCCAAGCATCGACCATCTCACCGATACAAAAAACACATAACATAACATACATACATAACTGCAAAACATACATACACAACTTACATAACATACATAACATACATAACATACATACAAACATAACATACATATATACATAACATATAAAGATACATAAAATACACACATACATACATACATACCATACATACATACATACATACATAACATACATACATACATACATACATACATAACATACAGAAATACATAACATACAAACACACATATATAACATACATCCATGAAATACATACATTCATACATAAATACATAATATACATAAAATAACTTACATAACATACGTAAAAATAACTTACATAAGATACATAGCATACATAACATATATACATAAATAACATACATCCATAAAATACATACAAACATAACATATATACATAAAGAACATATACATATATAAAATACATACATACATACATAATATACATACATAACATACATGCATACAAACATAATATACATACATACATACATACATCTTCTTCTCCTTCTTTACACCTTGTCCTCATGGACGTTGGGCAGGATCCACTTGTTACACTTCGTCACGAAATTAGGGTTGGATTGATCTGGACTTGTGGATAGCACTACGCCATGCACTTCTGTCTGTCACCACATCTTGCCATTGTGGGATCTCCGTCAGGTCTCTGCTGATGACATCCACCCAGTGCAAGCAAGTCCCTCCTGGTTGCCTCTTCTTTCCTCTCTGTTTGCACCGCAGCAGTTGCTTCTGCGGCTGATGGTCTGGCATCCTCTGCAGGTGTCCCAACCACTGGAGCCTCTTCAGTCTCAGCTGCTCTTTCATTGGTAGCTCTGCAGTCTCCTCCAGTATGTCCACATTGTGCCGCATATCCCACAGAGTCACACCCACAATGTCCCGGAGGCATCTCATTTGGAAAGTCTTCAGTCTCCTGATGTCTTGCTGGGTTACTGTCCAGGTCTCCGCTCCATATAGTAGCACCGACATGACCATTGCCCGAAACACCTGCACTTTGGTTCTTCTGCTGAGGTTCCGACTCCTGAACAACTTCCTTCTCCACATTTGATAAACGGTGGCTGCTCTCTCAATTCTGGTCTTCACATCTTTCTCTGCCCTACTCGTCTGCTGTACCTCACTTCCCAAGTAAGAGAAGGAGTCCACTTCCTCAAGTGCCTGGCCTTACAGTATGATGGCTGGGTGGTGTCCTACATACATACATACATACATACATACATAACATACATAACATACATACATTGATCCTCTCACCGATCCCCATCGAATCTTTCATCGATCCCACCATCGATCCTCTCAGCAATCCCACCATCGATGCTGTCACCGATCCCACCATTGATCCTCTCACCGATCCCACCATCGAATCTTTCATCGATCCCACCATCGATCCTCTCAGCGATCCCACCATCGATGCTGTCACCGATCCCACCATTGATCCTCTCACCGATCCCACCATCGATCCTGTCACAGATCCCACCATCGACCCTGTCACTGATACATAACATACATAACATACATAACATATATAACATACATAACATACATACATACATCCTCTCACCGATCTCACCATCGAATCTCTCACCGATCCCACCATCAATCCTCTCAGCGATCCCACCATCGATGCTGTCACCGTTCCTAACATCGATCCTCTCACCGATCCCACTATTGATCCTGTCACTGATCCCAGCATTGACCCTCTCACCGATACATAACACATATAGCATACATAACATGCATAACAGACATAGATACATATAACATACATACATACATACATACATACATACATACATACATACATACATATCCTCTCACCAATTCCACCATCGATTCATGGTTGGTTGGTTGGTTGGTTGGTTGGTAGGTGGGTAGGTTGGTTGGTCGGTTGGTATGTTGGTTGGTAGGTAGGTTGGTAGGTAGGTTGGTAGTTTGGTTGGATGGTTGGTTGGTTGGTTGGATGGTTGGTTGGTTGGTTGTTTGGTTGGTTGGTTGGTAGGTTGATAGGTTGGTAGGTTGGTTG
Source organism: Aplysina aerophoba (assembly GCA_949841015.1). NCBI lineage: Eukaryota > Metazoa > Porifera > Demospongiae > Verongiida > Aplysinidae > Aplysina > Aplysina aerophoba. The sequence goes on from OX465042.1 coordinate 2,861,715, forward strand.
GTAGGTTGGTAGGTTGGTAGGTTGGTTGGTTGGTAGGTACGTTGGTAGGTTGGTAGGTTGGTAGGTTGGTTGGTAGGTTGGTAGGTAGGTTGGTAGGTTGGTTGGTAGGTTGGTAGGTAGGTTGGTAGGTTGGTAGGTTGGTAGGTACGTTGGTAGGTTGGTAGGTTGGTAGGTTGGTAGGTTGGTTGGTAGGTTGGTAGGTAGGTAGGTTGGTAGGTTGGTAGGTTGGTAGGTAGGTTGGTAGGTTGGTAGGTTGGTAGGTAGGTTGGTAGGTTAGTTGGTTGGTAGGTATGTTGGTAGGTTGGTAGGTAGGTAGGTAGGTAGGTAGGTTGGTAGGTTGGTTGGTAGGTTGGTTGGTAGGTTGGTAGGTAGGTTGGTAGGTTGGTAGGTTGGTAGGTACGTTGGTAGGTTGGTAGGTTGGTAGGTTGGTAGGTTGGTTGGTAGGTTGGTAGGTAGGTAGGTTGGTAGGTTGGTAGGTAGGTTGGTAGGTTGGTAGGTTGGTAGGTAGGTTGGTAGGTTAGTTGGTTGGTAGGTACGTTGGTAGGTTGGTAGGTAGGTAGGTAGGTAGGTAGGTTGGTAGGTTGGTTGGTAGGTTGGTTGGTAGGTTGGTAGTAGGTAGGTTAGTAGGTAGGTAGGTAGGTAGGTTGGTTGGTCAATGCTGTCAGCTATCCCAACATCAATCCTCTCACCGATCCAACAATCGATCCTGTCAAATCCTACCATCGACCCTCTCACTGATACACAACATACATGACATACATAACATACATACATCAATCCTCTCATCGATCCCACCATCGATCCTCTCAGCGATCCCACCATCGATGCTGTCACTGATCCCACCATCGATCCTCTCACTGATCACACCATCGATCCTGTCACAGATCCCACCATCGACCCTCTCACTGATACATAACATACATAACATACATAACATATATAACATATATAACATACATACATACATCCTCTCACCGATCTCACCATCGAATCTCTCATTGATCCCACCATCGATCCTCTCAGCGATCCCACCATCGATGCTGTCACCGATCCCACCATTGATCCTCTCACCGATCCCACCATCGATCCTGTCACAGATCCCACCATCGACCCTGTCACTGATACATAACATACATAACATACATAACATATATAACATACATAACATACATACATACATCCTCTCACCGATCCCCATCGAATCTTTCATCGATCCCACCACCGATCCTCTCAGCGATCCCACCATCGATGCTGTCACTGATCCCACCATTGATCCTCTCACCGATCACACCATCGATCCTGTCACAGATCCCACCATCGACCCTCTCACTGATACATAACATACATAACATACATAACATATATAACATACATAACATACATAAATACATCCTCTCACCGATCTCACCATCGAATCTCTCACCGATCCCACCATCAATCCTCTCAGCGATCCCACCATCGATGCTGTCACTGATCCCAACATCGATCCTCTCACCGATCCCACTATTGATCCTGTCACCGATCCCAGCATCGACCCTCTTACCGATACATAACACAAATAACATACATAACATGCATAACAGACATAGATACATATAACATACCTACATACATACATACATACATACATACATACATACGTACATATCCTCTCACCAATTCCAGCATCGATCCATGGTTGGTTGGTTGGTTGGTAGGTTGGTAGGCTGGTAGGTTGGTAGGTTGGTTGGTAGGTTGGTAGGCTGGTAGGTTGGTTGGATGGTTGGTTGGTTGGATGGTTGGTTGGTTGGATGGTTGGTTGGTAGGATGGTTGGATGGTTGGTTGGTTGGTTGGTTGGTTGGTTGGTAGGTTGGTAGGTTGGTAGGTTGGTTGGTTGGCAGGTTGGTAGGCTGGTAGGTTGGTAGGTTGGCAGGTAGGTTGGTAGGTTGGTAGTTTGGTTGGATGGTTGGTAGGTTGGTAGGTTGATAGGTTGATAGGTAGGTAGGTTGGTTGGTAGCTTGGTAGGTTGGTAGGCTGGTAGATTGGTAGGTTGCTTGGTAGGTTGGTAGGTTGGTGAGTTGGTAGGTTGGTTGGATGGCTGGTTGGTTGGTTGGTTGGTAGGTTGGTAGGTTGGTAGGATAGTAGGTTGGTAGGTTGGTTGGTAGGTTGGTAGGTTGGTAGGTAGGTTGGTAGGTTGGTTGGTTGGCAGGTTGGTAGGCTGGTAGGTTGGTAGGTTGGCAGGTAGGTTGGTAGGTTGGTAGTTTGGTTGGATGGTTGGTAGGTTGGTAGGTTGATAGGTTGATAGGTAGGTAGGTTGGTTGGTAGCTTGGTAGGTTGGTAGATTGGTAGGTTGGTAAGTTGGTTAGTAGCTTGGTAGGTTGGTAGGTTGGTGAGTTGGTAGGTTGGTTGGATGGTTGGTTGGTTGGTAGGTTGGTTGGTTGGTTGGTAGGTTGGTAGGTTGGTAGGATAGTAGGTTGGTAGGTTGGTTGGTAGGTTGGTAGGTTGGTAGGTAGGTAGGTAGGTTGGTTGGTAGGTAGGTAGGTTGGTAGGTTGGTAGGTTGATAGGTTGATAGGTTGGTAGGTACGTTTGGTAGGTTGGTAGGTTGGTAGGTTGGTATGTTGGTAGGTTGGTTGGTAGGTTGGTAGGTTGGTAGGTTGGTAGGTTGGTAGGTTGGTTGGTAGGTTGGTTGGATGGTTGGATGGTTGGTTGGTTGGTTGGTAGGTTGGTAGGGTAGTAGGTTGGTAGGTTGGTTGGTAGGTTGGTAGGTTGGTTGGTTGGTTGGTTGGTAGGTTGGTAGGTTGGTTGGTAGGTTGGTAGGGTAGTAGGTTGGTAGGTTGGTTGGTTGGTTGGTTGGTTGGTTGGTAGGTTGGTAGGTTGGTAGGGTAGTAGGTTGGTAGGTTGGTTGGTAGGTTGGTAGGTTGGTAGGTTGGTAGGTTGGTAGGTTGGTAGTTTGGTAGGTTGGTAGGTTGGTTGGTTGGTTGGTTGGTTGGTAGGTTGGTTGGTAGGTTGGTAGGTTGGTAGGTTGGTAGGTTGGTAGGTTGGTAGGTTGGTTGGTTGGTTGGTTGGTTGGTTGGTTGGTTGGTTGGTTGGTTGTTTGGTTGGTTGGTTGGTTAGTTGGTTGGTCCCACCATCGAATTTCTCCTTGATCCCACCATAGATCCTCTCAGCGATCCCACCATCGATGCTGTCACTGATCCCAACATCGATTATCCCACCATCGATCCTCTCACCGATCCAAGCATTGACCATCTCACCGATACAAAACACACATAACATACATAACATACATACATAACTGCAAAACATACATACACAACTTACATAACATACATAACACACATACAAACATAACATACATATATACATAACATATAAAGATACATAAAATACACACATACATACATACATAACATACATACATACATACATAACATACAGAAATACATAACATATATACAAACACACATACATAACATACATACATAAAATACATACATTCATACATAAATACATAATATACATAAAATAACTTACATAACATACGTAAAAATAACTTACATAAGATACATAGCATACATAACATATATACATACATAGCATACATCCATAAAATACATACAAACATAACATATATACATAAAGAACATATACATATATAAAATACATACATACATACATAATATACATACATAACATACATGCATACAAACATAATATACATACATACATACATACATCTTCTTCTCCTTCTTTACACCTTGTCCTCATGGACGTTGGGCAGGATCCACTTGTTACACTTCGTCACGAAATTAGGGTTGGATTGATCTGGACTTGTGGATAGCACTACGCCATGCACTTCTGTCTGTCACCACATCTTGCCATTGTGGGATCTCCGTCAGGTCTCTGCTGAAGACATCCACCCAGTGCAAGCAAGTCCCATCCTGGTTGCCTCTTCTTTCCTCTCTGTTTGCACCGCAGCAGTTGCTTCTGCGGCTGATGGTCTGGCATCCTCTGCAGGTGTCCCAACCACTGGAGCCTCTTCAGTCTCAGCTGCTCTTTCATTGGTAGCTCTGCAGTCTCCTCCAGTATGTCCACATTGTGCCGCATATCCCACAGAGTCACACCCACAATGTCCCGGAGGCATCTCATTTGGAAAGTCTTCAGTCTCCTGATGTATTGCTGGGTTACTGTCCAGGTCTCCGCTCCATATAGTAGCACCGACATGACCATTGCCCGAAACACCTGCACTTTGGTTCTTCTGCTGAGGTTCCGACTCCTGAACAACTTCCTTCTCCACATTTGATAAACGGTGGCTGCTCTCTCAATTCTGGTCTTCACATCTTTCTCTGCCCTACTCGTCTCCTGTACCTCACTTCCCAAGTAAGAGAAGGAGTCCACTTCTTCAAGTGCCTGGCCTTACAGTATGATGGCTGGGTGGTGTCCTACATACATACATACATACATACATACATACATACATACATACATACATACATACATACATACATACATACATAACATACATAACATACATACATCGATCCTCTCACCGATCCCCATCGATGCTGTCACCGATCCCACCATTGATCCTCTCACCGATCCCACCATCGAATCTTTCATCGATCCCACCATCGATCCTCTCAGCGATCCCACCATCGATGCTGTCACCGATCCCACCATTGATCCTCTCACCGATCCCACCATCGATCCTGTCACAGATCCCACCATCGACCCTGTCACTGATACATAACATACATAACATACATAACATATATAACATACATAACATACATACATACATCCTCTCACCGATCTCACCATCGAATCTCTCACCGATCCCACCATCAATCCTCTCAGCGATCCCACCATCGATGCTGTCACCGTTCCTAACATTGATCCTCTCACCGATCCCACTATTGATCCTGTCACTGATCCCAGCATTGACCCTCTCACCGATACATAACACATATAGCATACATAACATGCATAACAGACATAGATACATATAACATACATACATACATACATACATACATACATATATCCTCTCACCAATTCCACCATCGATCCATGGTTGGTTGGTTGGTTGGTTGGTAGGTTGGTAGGTTGGTTGGTAGGTTGGTATGTTGGTTGGTAGGTAGGTTGGTAGGTAGGTTGGTAGTTTGGTTGGATGGTTGGTTGGTTGGTTAGTTGGTTGGTTGGTTGGTTGGTAGGTTGATAGGTTGGTAGGTTGGTTGGTATGTTGGTAGGTTGGTAGGTTGGTTGGTTGGTTGGTTGGTTGGTAGGTAGGTTGGTTGGTAGGTTGGTATGTTGGTTGGTAGGTAGGTTGGTAGGTAGGTTGGTAGTTTGGTTGGATGGTTGGTTGGTTGGTTAGTTGGTTGGTTGGTTGGTTGGTAGGTTGATAGGTTGGTAGGTTGGTTGGTATGTTGGTAGGTTGGTAGGTTGGTTGGTTGGTTGGTTGGTTGGTAGGTAGGTTGATAGGTTGGTAGGTTGGTAGGTACGTTGGTAGGTTGGTAGGTTGGTAGGTTGGTAGGTTGGTAGGTAGGTTGGTAGGTTGGTAGGTTGGTAGGTTGGTAGGTAGGTTGGTAGGTTAGTTGGTTGGTAGGTACGTTGGTAGGTTGGTAGGTAGGTAGGTAGGTAGGTAGGTTGGTAGGTTGGTTGGTAGGTTGGTTGGTAGGTTGGTAGTAGGTAGGTTGGTAGGTAGGTTGGTAGGTAGGTTGGTTGGTCAATGCTGTCAGCGATCCCAACATCAATCCTCTCACCGATCCAACAATCGATCCTGTCAAATCCTACCATCGACCCTCTCACTGATACACAACATACATGACATACATAACATACATACATCAATCCTCTCATCGATCCCACCATCGAATCTCTCACCGATCCCACCATGGATCCTCTCAGCGATCCCACCATCGATCCGCTCACCGATCCCAGCATCGTCCCTCACCTATACATAACACACATAACATCCATACATACATAACATACATAGCATACATACATACATACATACATGCATAACATAAAACTTACATAACATACACACATACACACATAACATAGATAACATACATACATCGATCCTCTCACCGATCCCCATCGAATCTTTCATCGATCCCACCATCGATCCTCTCAGCGATCCCACCATCGATGCTGTCACCGATCCCACCATTGATTCTCTCACCGATCCCACCATCGACCCCGTCACTGATACATAACATACATAACATACATAACATATATAACATACATAACATACATACATACATCCTCTCACCGATCCCCATCGAATCTTTCATCGATCCCACCATCGATCCTCTCAGCGATCCCACCATCGATGCTGTCACCGATCCCACCATTGATCCTCTCACTGATCCCACCATCGATCCTGTCACAGATCCCACCATCGACCCTGTCACTGATACATAACATACATAACATACATAACATACATAACATACATACATACATCCTCTCACCGATCTCACCATCGAATCTCTCACCGATCCCACCATCAATCCTCTCAGAGATCCCACCATCGATGCTGTCACCGTTCCTAACATCGATCCTCTCACCGATCCCACTATTGATCCTGTCACTGATCCCAGCATTGACCCTCTCACCGATACATAACACATATAGCATACATAACATGCATAACAGACATAGATACATATAACATACATACATACATACATACATACATACATATCCTCTCACCAATTCCACCATCGATCCATGGTTGGTTGGTTGGTTGGTTGGTAGGTTGGTAGGTTGGTTGGTAGGTTGGTATCTTGGTTGGTAGGTATGTTGGTAGGTAGGTTGGTAGTTTGGTTGGATGGTTGGTTGGTTGGTTGGTTGGTTGGTTGGTTGGTAGGTTGATAGGTTGGTTGGTAGGTTGATAGGTTGGTAGGTTGGTTGGTAGGTTGGTAGGTTGGTTGGTTGGTTGGTTGGTTGGTAGGTAGGTTGATAGGTTGGTAGGTTGGTAGGTACGTTGGTAGGTTGGTAGTTTGGTTGGATGGTTGGTAGGTTGGTAGGTTGATAGGTTGATAGGTAGGTAGGTTGGTTGGTAGCTTGGTAGGTTGGTAGATTGGTAGGTTGGTAGGTTGGTTGGTAGCTTGGTAGGTTGGTAGGTTGGTAAGTTGGTAGGTTGGTTGGATGGTTGGTTGGTAGGTTGGTTGGTAGGTTGGTAGGTAGGTTGGTAGTAGGTAGGTTGGTAGGTAGGTTGGTAGGTAGGTTGGTTGGTCAATGCTGTCAGCGATCCCAACATCAATCCTCTCACCGATCCAACAATCGATCCTGTCAAATCCTACCATCGACCCTCTCACTGATACACAACATACATGACATACATAACATACATACATCAATCCTCTCATCGATCCCACCATCGAATCTCTCACCGATCCCACCATGGATCCTCTCAGCGATCCCACCATCGATCCGCTCACCGATCCCAGCATCGTCCCTCACCTATACATAACACACATAACATCCATACATACATAGCATACATATATACATACATACATGCATAACATAACACTTACATAACATACATACATACATGCATAACTTACATACATACAAATATAATATACATCCATACATAACATCCATCCATCCATCCATCCATGTATACATAGATAACATACATATAACATACATACTTAACATACATACATACCAAACATAAATACATAACATACATACATATAACATACATACATAACATAACATAACATACATACATAACATACATATATAACATAAATAAATACATAACATACATACATATAACATACATACATAACATAACATACATACATAACATACACACATACATACATACATGCATACATACATACATACATACATACATACATACATACATACATACATAAATTAATATTCTTCTTCCTCTGCACTTCATCTTATAGAGGGTTAGCGATGAGCCGTTGGCAATCTTGACAGCCTTGCTGGAGTGGAAGTCCATTAACGTTAGCACACAAACAACAGTGCCGGTCCTGGATGTGCCCTGTTGGTGGAATTCACTGCTGCCCCAGGACTATATCTGAATGCAGGAAGGGAAGAGAGGGAGTAGGATATGCTCCAAAGCACCAAACACCACACTCCCACCCATAAGGCGCACCATCCTCCTCCCACCTACACCGCTTACGTCGCACACAACACCCACACCCACAATGCGTGTTATATAACTCCTACTCGCACCACTTATCATCCCCTCATACCTACCTGCCCCTACTCGCTTGACTGGCAGTATCTTGCTGTATCATCGTTCCATATGTGTGGCCATTGGCAATCTTGACACGTTTTCATGAGTGGTAGTCCATTTGCGGTAGAACACACACGAGAGCGCCATCAGCCGCGAGCGTTGTTCATCTGAAAGAGCCAAATGAACAGCTGTGAAATGTGTTGCACATTTAAACTGCGCGCGCTAGTCGCGCGGTCTACTATGATGTCATTTCCGCATATCTAGTCTCCGCCATATTTCCGGCCTAGTATACCTCATGTACTGGTATATAACGGCCAATTTCCGGCGGACATTTTGTTCTCAGCTGATTGTGCAACCATATACCTCTATGGTGCAACCTCCTCAGCGGATGCTGAGGTGGCACTTGTCTTGAAGTTGTGAGGATGGGAGGGAGAGAAGTGCGTGCCGTGTAGGATAGCAGGCATGGGAGTCTACAGTCTGTGGCAGTGTGTGTCAGTTATGGCTCCCCTTGAGAGTGTGCACTTCAGCGAGTGTGTGCATGTGCATGTAATGAATGTATGTAGTGTGTGACGGATCATGAGCTGCTGTTTATTTTATTGCAAGCGCGTTCGAGTCCCATTTTTGTACATCAGTGTATAAAGTGATGTGATGTGTGGTTGAGGCAGTGATGAGGCCTTGGCAGTGCTGCTGATGATGGTGAGCTCAGAGTTGTCGAGTGGAACGTGTGTGTGTGTGCATGTATGTGTGTACTTGTCTGCATGCATGTGTGTATGTATTTATGCAGTTGTGTTTGTGTGTGAGTAAAGGTGTGTATGTTGCCCTCTGCCACACTTTACTGTTTTTTAGTTCATGTCAGACTTAGTGCCCTCTCTGTCATGTATGCTGGTTTTTATGCTTACCATCACATCTCACTCTACCTTTTTACACATGTGTGTGCAGTGAGGTAATGAGAAAGGCAAAGAGATTCTGTATTGATGGGAGAAGATCCTATTAAAGTCGTCCAGAAATACCCATAGGGATTTGATCTGTAAACAGTGACGGGTAGAGGCTCGTACATTTGATCTTGTTCAGGGCAAGTGGCAAGTTCCTGCCAACTGAGCACTCTTCATACCCCAACTCATGTCACTGTGAGCAGTCAAGCTGGGATCCCTCCCTCTCGTGACCTCGTCCACTGTAAACCCCTCAGAAAATCTCTGCCAATTGTGCAATCCACACAACAACAACTGTAATGATTGGAATTGCCTGCTATTGATTGTTTACTGTGTCTCTGTGTGAACATGATTGTGTACTGTGTCAATGTGTAAGCATGCATGTGTGAATTTGTAATGTGTTGTAAGACTTGTTGTGGACTGCAACTGATGTCATGTGCCTGTTTATCCACTCCGTAGATGTGTGTCATACAACATCTGCTCACCCTGCTGGGAATTCCCCTTCTAATGTCAGCTGTGCAAGGGAACCCCCTAACTCTTCTCATTCCAATGTGACCCCACTGGCCTCTTCCACTCTGCTCTCCCTCCCTGTGCTGCTACCTACAACATAAATGGTCAGAGTCAGCAATAAAAAGATGCTGGAGACTATGGAGAACCAAGTCAAAAGAAGTCAATGGTCATGTTACCCATTTGCAAGGAACTCATTGAGAAAATGGACCACAAGCTTCCTACAACCGTGGTCAGAACAAAAGACAACCAAGAGAAGTTCCTTACAATTGAATGGAAACAACTGGTAATATTGTCCAACCTGTTGGGAGGTGTGAGTGACATAGAATTGTGTGGAGAGCTCTTCTGTTATGTAATTTGTATTAGCATATGAGGGCATGCATGTGTGTATGTGACAATATAACGTTATCAATTTCCGTTTAAACGAAAATGTTGGACTGTTTCTATGGACTATCCATTTTATTTTAACCTTTCTGGAGAAACAATGGCATTGAAACCAACGTGGTTGTGCGGTCTTTGATTAGGCGGATGTATTAAAGGATGGCTTTGGCGAGGATTCAGTTCTGTCTAGTGACAAGAGATGCACAGCTGGCATAAGAAACAATGTACGTATTTCAATTGTGTACACCAGTGACCTACAAGCCACGGAGTAGTATTGCAAGCCAAACCACTTCCTCCCCTTCATGACGTCAGTAAAAATGGAGTGCAGGAGGGTCAGTGTACCTTTCCACTTTACAATGAATTGAATTCGAAAAATCAGTCTCGAAAAGAGTGATTTCAATATGCAATTTGTGCATTACTGGATATCAGATAAGTAGCTGCAGCATTTCCACGTTCACAAAAGTTGAAAATGGAATATACAGAGGGTCCATGGATCCTTGGTCCGATCCATTTCGTAAAAATTGCAAAAACAAAAATCACGTTCCCAGTTCAATGTCAGTGGCAGTGGAATTAGGAAATCAAGGCTGTCTTGTTAACTGAAGGAAAAGGCAGCCCTCCTTGTTTACAGGAAATCTCAAGTCTGTCGGAGAGGCACTTCCGTAACCCAGAACTATGGCACTTAGCTCTCTGCTCTTGTGCAAGAGTTGTAACCTTGGCTGACTTCCAGGTACGCCATCGCGTAGCAGCTCCTCCTGACGGCAGTCTTGTGTGAGTGCATGGACGACCTGTGCGTTGTCTCTCTCTCTCTCTTTTCTTTTTTTTGAGCAAACATGTCACCATAATTAATCCACAGTTAGGAAAAGAAACTACATCTGATGGGTTAATATGGAGTACATGCTTCTTGTGGGTCTCAGCCACTGTCAGAATATTAGAACATAATATTGCACAGTATTGGGTGAGGTCCACGAAAACAAAGCAAAACAAAACAAAAAACAAAAACAAACAAATGGTAGTCATGGGTACACGTAGTTCAGGACTGGCAAAAATAGTAGTTATGAGCACACATAGTTCAGGACTGGCTCTCAGCCTCCCTCCAATTTCTTTTACACCAGACACGGTATGATTCTTGCACACAGGTTCGGATGATCTCTTCTTCAAGGGCTTCCTGCTCGCATCTCTTTGATGGAACAAACTTGCAGAGGCTGTCGAAGCTTTTGCAATGAAGGAACCCCCTTGATCCCACTTCTACTGTGAGGTTGGCAGTGTAGCCATTCGCCCTGCAGTCCTCCAGCAAACCGTGGTACCTGTGCCTCTTCCTCTCGATGGCTGATTCAGTGCACATCTCGAAGGGCACAGTCAGCACAGATGAGAGTGATGGTCCTCTCATCCCACATAGTGATGTCATGTCGGGTGGCGGTGGTGGCGATTTGCTGTGGGAAAGTGTACTCTTGATCTTGTAGATCAGCGGTGACGCTCGCACAAGAGCTCTAACCCTAAGTAACCCTAAGCCTGAACATTGCAACTCATTGGTTGTCTTGCAAGTTCTCTGCCGTAGTCAGTTTGAACGGCGCAACTTTGGAGGCCTACGCATGTGAGCGCGTAGTAGTGTAAAATTTTGAGACGAGTGCGTGGATCATGTGTCTCTCTCTGTTATTCGTCTCTCTCTCTCTCTCTCTCTGTGTGTGTGTTGTGTGTGCATGTGCGTGAATGTATTGTGAGAGTGTAGGGGTATGGTAAGCTTAGTGTGTAATATGGCTGTGATCTTGATGTGCATGTGTGGGCAGATGTTATATAATGGTGTGGGTGTTGTTAGCAAGGGCAGTGGTATGAAGTTGAATGGTCCTGTAAATGTTGGAATAGCATGGAATTGAGTAGTCTGGTTTTCCTTGGCTGCACTGCACTGATGAGGGCCAACAGCCCGAACCATCCATCTGGATGTCTGCAGTTTGCCCAGAGATAGTAATTGGATGGCTGTGTTGTGTTGTGTGTGTGTGTGTGTGTGTGTGTGTGTGTGTGTGTGTGTGTGTGTGTGTGTGTGTGTGTGTGTGTGTGTGTGTGTGTGTGTGTGTGTGTGTGTGTATGTGTGTGTGTGTGTGTGTTTGTTTGAGTGTGTGCATGCGAGTGTATGTTGTAAACCTAGATACTGCCCAAAGACGGACCAGGTGTTTGCATGTGTATGTGTGTGCCTGGGGTGATGGGTAGAGGGTGGATGTACGTAGGAGGGTGAGCGTGCACGTACATGTGTGTATGCATGTAGTGTGTGCGCATGTGTGAGCATCATTGTGTATGGGGGGGTTGTGTGTGTGTGTGTGTGTGTGTGTGTGTGTGCATGTGGTAGGGGTTGTTTGTGTGTGTGCATGTGTGTGAGGATGCTACATGTAAGTGTAAGCATCTCCTGCACATGTGAGTGAATGTAATTCTGAGTACGTATGTAGTACTATGTTCAATTTGTGCATGTGTCAGTGGATTCTTTAAGACTGTGATCAAGCGATGATGAGTGTGTGCTATGTGTGCAACTACGTTTGTGGTTGTGTGTGTTTTACCTAATGTGGGAGCCCCTATCCAATCATATCTTCATCCAAACATATCATAGCTGTAATGTATTAGAGTGGTTGCCTTTGTGTATGTGCATGTGTGTGTACGTGTGTGTGTACGCATGTTGTGTGTGCATGCGTGAGCATCATTGTGTACGAGTAGGAGGGCTTGTGTGTGTGTGTGTGTGTATGCGCATCTGGGAGGGTTTGTTTCTGTGTGGATACGTATGTGCGAGGATGCCACATCTGAGTCCAAGTGTCGGTGGATGCAAGACTGTGATAGCGCTATAGTGCAGAGTGTGCGTGTTATGTGTGCAGCTAAATAGCAGGTTTGTGTGTGTGTTTCATGTATAATGTGGCTCCAATCCAAGCATGTTACACTTTTAAAGGATATCGAGTATAGGTATATATTAGGGGTGTGGTATGCATATATATATATCTTGTACATATATAAAATGGGTGTGATTAGCATGATCTTGATTTTCATGTGGGCTGGGTGCTGTTAGACAAGGAAGTGGTATCATGCAGGTTGATGGGTCCGGTAGTTAGAATTATTACCATGGGATTATTTAAGTAGTCTTGTTTCAGCTGCACGCTGCACTAGCTGATGAGGGCCAATGTACAACCCGAAGCATCAACCTGTGTACAGTGCAAATTGCAATATACGTATATTATTTATGCGAACAGTTTCCCAGAATGGAAGTGGGGAGGAGGCAGGGAAAGACAAGTGGGTAGAGGGTCGCCTGTGTTTGTGGGCTGTGTGTATGTATGTGTGTGTGTGTGTGTGTGTGTGTGTGTGTGTGTGTGTGTGTGTGTGTGTGTGTGTGTGTGTGTGTGTGTGTGTGTGTGTGTGTGTGTGTGTGTGTGTGTGTGTGTGTGTGTGTGTGTGTGTGTGTGTGTGTGTGTGTGTGTGTGTGTGTGTGTGTGTGTGTGTGTGTGTGTGTGTGTCAAGGGAAGCATGGCATGATACTACAGAAAGGCTTGTGCAGACATCACTCACGAAGAGCAGCACAGAGAACAAAATGACAATCAGGTACAATGCCTAATGCTTGAGGACGTTTCGAAGTGTGTAAGTGTATGCTAATGTGAGTGTCATCAAGTGTGTAAAATGTGTCATCTTTTGGTGTATATATGCATAATATTTGAATGGCCATGTCCGTATGTTGGTGCTGGAGTATTTGAGAGTGTGGTTGCCAGCATGCGTGTAGATGTGTTGGTACAAGATGATCAATGTGATGATTTTTTTTTGTGTGTAGGTGAACATAAGTACGTAAACCTAATTTCTTCAAAAGCTGAAACGAGAAGACTATAGTGTGTTGTGTGTATGTTTTTTCTGTCATGTCTTTCTGACTAATATAGAGTTTACAATGACATTGTATAATACAATGTCATATTATCATGATTTGATATATGATGTTCAAGTGATTGTACGTGTATTCATGTCAGTCATGTTCTGTTCATCCTGCAGAAGAATGGTCAAACTGCATATCAAGGCCCTGGTATATAGAATGAACTCTAAACTTGACTGACTTACATATAATTATATATTACTAGCAGTGAAGCCCGCCTTCGGCGGGCTTCTCTGCTACGGCGCGTCGTCGACAGCGTTTCGGCGAAAGCGCTCTGACGCCAGTGTTTTATCAAGAGCACTTCTAATGTCAGCTTTGTTAATTACAGAGAGTTGCGCAACTGAAGTAAGGTCATGCCCATGGCCATAATGTGACAGTGCTTCAGGGTAATTACGTGCAAAGCATGCATGCATATAATGATTGAACTTGCAAGGCGTGCCTGAATGTACATGAACTTGTCTATGCATGTCCGCTTGCAATTCAGTAGCGATGTAGCGCGGTCGACGTCGTTTTGCAAAAGCGCTCTGTGTGTTCCAGCTAGTCTGACGTAGCCAGCCCCACTTCCAGCCTCCATTTTTATGCGCGACATAAAATGGCTGGAAGGGGTCTGGGCTACGTCAGACTATGTTCCATTCTGTGTTATATAGGCGTCTAAGCAAGAGCCAGAAGTGGAAGGGAGAAAAGTAAAAATGGCTGTCGGCCGAGAATGGAAAACCGGAACTGTCACGATATCTCCACGAGAACCCTAAGGCGGGAGATTTCAACCCGCGGAGGACACTTTCTGGGATGTTAGTTGTAATTCCAGAGCGTTTGGCGTCAATTCGTGCCATAGTTTTGCTGTGTTTGCGAAGCGCTCTGTGTTAGGCGTCTAAGCAAGAGCCGGAAGTGGAAAGAAGATAAGTAAAAATGGCGGTCGGCCGCGAAGGAAAAACGGAAATGTAACCATATCTCCCCAAGAACACTAAGACGGTCGATTTTAAACCACAGTGGACACTCTCCGAGTAGTTCTTCGTAATTTCTGAGCGTTTAGCATCAATCCGTTCCGTAGTTTTTGCGTTTACCGCGAACAAACAAACAAACAATCAATTATATATATAGATAGATAGATACATATAACACTTCTAACATCATAACAATATGCCATGCATATTATGTGTTCCATCACACTATGTAACAATAGCTTAAAATTAATAGCAATAGTTATCTATACAACCTTTCTAAAGTGAAAACGTAAACATTTTAATGCAGACTAGTTTTCATTGAACCAACAACAAATTGCAACCCTAAGTCTACACACATGCATATACCCTGACCCTGTGTAGGTCCACATGTACAGCTATAATTATATGCAGCCCAGTATATAGGTCAACATGCACATGTACAGCAATTATTTACATGTGCCATTTCTTCCCCAGCTGATGGAAGCCAAACAGTAGCACTTAAGGTAGAAAGTGAAAGCACTTGCAAGTGATACTTACTCCAGTGTTGCCCTTCAGGAGAGCTTTACCCGCTAGCTCAGGAACTCCGAACACGTCATGACTCGTGTGATATCGGCTGGAATCACGTCGTACATGTCGCAGCAGGGTATCTTTGCAGTGTGCCAGGTTACGTCCATAAAAGTTGGAACGAATCCACTAGTCAGCTACGCGTATATTTGTTTTGTTTGTTTGTCGCTTCATTGAATGATTCTAAACTCTTCATACCTTCTTGTGAGACGTGTTCTTAGGGGGCCGTCACACGCATACCTACATACCCTGTACCCTCTTGCAAAGGATCAATATTAAAACCTTCTTTTTGCCGGGGCCGAGCACGATACACGCAATTTTAGGTCGGCACAAAATATTTAATGGCTTCACCATTCATGTAGCAACAATGGCAGCATCTTAGCATGGAGACAACACAGAAACTGACACACCTTGGTCCTAAGGGTTGCCCACACGTCCCGCACCAGTTTGTACTAGGCATTGTGACCTCTGTAACAATAAGATGACATTGACTGCATAAGACTGCCCATAGACAGACTTGTAAATGCATGAATACATGCATCTACCCTTATGCTCTTCTCTCTTCAATTAAAAAAGTGCAGAGACAAGGGTGTGAACAAGACGCTCAAAAAACATGCAGTAATGTAGGGCTAGTCCGCCTCTGCTCAGTGTTGGAGGCTGCAGACTTGGGTGGACAAAAAATGGTAGCACAAAATCTCTGCCAACAAGGGTACCTGGTATAGTGAAGGGGTGGGGAGTGATCGTATTATAGGGCAAAGTGAATGGGGGACTTATGTAGAGTAGAAATTGTGGTGGAGGGGCCAAGATGGATAGACCTGGTAGGTCCTACGCAGTAGTGAAAGATGGAATCATCACTGTAGACTGATTATATAATTATATGCCCTGCCAATGTGAAGGCTTAGAAGCATTATATCCAATGCCATTGTCAAATGAAGCGAGATGCATTGTACTTTAGGCCATAGTGGAAGTGTGTGGTGGTCGTTACATCCTTGGCCATATATTGCTAGTGAATGGGGAGTCTCTACATCTTAAGCGGTAGCGGAGGGTGGGCCTTAATATCAATATCCTAAGCTGTAGTAAAGGGGGAGTCATTTTCTCTTTCTCTATCACTACGGCCTAGAATATAATGACTCCTGGTACCCGTTTCAATCCCGCTTGGATAAGATGACTCTCCATGGCTCTGCTATGGTCTAGGATATAGCTCCCCCTTCACTACAGCCTGGGATATAAAGACTCCCCATCACTAAAGGCCTATGGTATTATATATACCCTACCTCTAGTCAATGCAGTAGTAGACCGATTTTATTTTATTATACCCTAGTCACTAGTGACAGGGAGTGTCATTATATCCTTGGCCTACACATAAACCTAGCTCTAACCCTAGGCCGTAGTTAAGGGGGTGGGAGTCATTTTACTCTTGTGAAGATGGGGAGGAACTGTAACATATATAGGCTAGCTATAGTGGAGGAGAGACATATCCTAGGCAACAGTGGAAAAGGGGTGTCATTATATCCTAGGCCTTGGTAAAGGTGTGTGGGGAGACAAACAACCACCAGCATCCCTACATTGACAGCACCATGCTGTCTGATATATATGGTCCTGTAACATCAAGCCATACAGCAGAATCACAAACTACAAATAGTATAGGGCCAATGTGACTGTGACTGCAAAGCATCTGCAGACTAGGAGAGTCAATGACTACAGTCTCTACCGAATTTGTTGAGTTTGTGGAAGGCACGAATTGTCTCTGCTATCATGGATCTCTGAAAGCTCTTGCATTGTAACAGACCTAGTACACCAGAGTATGTACCAGAGTACCAACTTCAGTGCCTGTTTGGACAACATACTACATGAAACTAATGTACACTGTATACATTGTACATGGCTGACGTTACAGATATACATGGTGTATGCATTGTACCAAGCATTCTAAGGTTGTACAAATACTTTCTTCACCCTCAGTTTCTTGCTAATGGCTCTACACAGATGGAGGAGTGATACAAGAGTACATAGCTATTTTATAGCAGAGGAACTGGAAGGCACTGACAAGAACAAACAGTACTTATTATGCCTTATAATCATTCTACTACAATTCACACGTTAACAGTTCATACACCAACGATACTCTACTGGTAACACATAAGTAATGTCATGAAGCACAATGCAGTCACAGGTGGCTTACTGAGCACTGCAGATGACGATGGTGGTCAACAACCCCAACTGAGATTAGTGCTAGTGAGGAATCTGCTGTGGTGAAGAAGCATTGGCGGTAGACAGATCCTGCATTGGAAGTGGGAACAGCAGGCAGTTGTAGAGTGTAACTTTGCAATTCAAAGACAGTCGACTGTAATGCAGATGTGTTAGCAATTTAACGTTTTCAAATGAACGCCAGTTACGACCACGCAACATAATGCGAAGTATAGCAACAGCAAACAATGCAAAACAGTGAAGAATTGCCACACCTCACTAGAGAGCATACAACCTCATTATAGCACTAGATAAAGACTTGGAAACATGTGAACCGTGTCAATGTTACATACATTCATTTCAAGACATGTTGCCTATTACATAAGTGTGCCATGTCATCCCAGTAATACATTGCATGCCTGATGTGAGGCTAGTCTTGTACGTATGTACCTGCAGAAGAGTATACTCAGTGTTGTGGTTGAAGGCACATGTAGCAGTTGTGCCTGTTTCATCTATGATGGTGCCTCCAACCTGGGACCAGCCTCCAAGGTTACCTGGATACATGTAGAGTAAATTCACATGGTTGTTACAGTAAGGCAGTGGTAGCATTGATTAATGGACAATAATATACATTTTACGTAGAAATTTCAGGGGTTAATTACATATGTAGGTATTTGTAAGTATAACATGAAACTTTACAGATGTAACACACAGCACTGACACAGTCATAGGTGCACAGGTGAAGTGAACACCCACCATTACTTGCCACATCATAAAAGACGCATCTTATCCTTGAAGCTGTCTGCATTGATGAGAAGGCTAAGATCACAGTTCAACACAGCACAGCATAGCACAGCACACTTGATACATTCAAACAACACATAACTCTATTACAAATGCAACACACCTCTGCTTTCATCTGAAGTGGATAGCGTCTGCAATGACACTCCTTCCAAGCTTACAGACAGGATGACAGAAGTGCCAAAATTCCTTGTGACTTCATCAGGGTACAAGCAGCATTCATTTGTTCTACACAACATGTTACACAATGACAAATGGTCACGATGTTACAGTTCATATGTGTTGACTCACATTGCTGCCCTTTCCACTAACCTCAGGTTGTCAGTGCTGGTCATAAAAGATACTGATGCGCCGTAGACAGCACTGAGATCATTCAGTGCTATGTCCCCGATCCTTAAATATTCAAGAGAATGAAAGTGGCCAATACACATGAGTGTGCAGTTGTGGATACATCTCTACAACATAGAGATGGGACATTGCACACTGGTGTCATACATACCTCAGGGTCAGCCAGGTTGTTGTTGCTTTCAATGTCAGCAAAACCTTGCAGAGTCATGTCCTAAAAAGATTGACATCATAAATAGTGTGTATTACATACCATGGAATACATCAAATAGATACAAATTATCAACATATATTGGAGAATTACAGACTTCACTGCATCACACAATTATGGTGCTCCTGCATTTATCAGGGCACACACACTGGAGTCAACCATCAGGACACATTCGCTAACACTTGATGTGAGCCACGTCCCATCAGACAAGCATCTCCTGTATGCAAGTGCTGTGCTGTCAATAGTGTGACAGGGACAAGGAAGAGCTGACAGCTCAGGTGAAGCAGTTGGCAAAGAGATATTGGCATAGACAATGGAGTTGGGAAGCCTCACAGTAACAACTTCAGCTGGACACATTAGAAAGGAAAAAGAGAGAGCACCTTGTCTCAGAATAGCACCTGGAACACAAGGCACGGACAACCAGCATGCCCAGAAGGGAGGATAATGGAGTAGAAAGTGGGGTTTAGACCAGGGAGAGGTTGCATGGAGAATGTGTTTGTGGTACGCCAACTTGCAGAGAAGATGCTAGAGAGAGGAAGAGATTATATGCAGCCTTCCTGGACCTGGACAAAGCGTATGATATACTGTGGAGAACAGGACTGTGGGAGGCATTGAAGCAGTATGGAGAGGAAGGAAGGCTACTGAAAGCAGTCAAGGGGCTGTATAAGGATAGTGAAGCTACATTGAAGGTTGAGAAGGAAATGACAAACTGGTTTGAAGTACAGAGGGGAGTAGGGCAGGGGTGTCCCATGTCACCTTGGCTGTTTAACATATACCTGGACAGGGTGTTGAAGGAGGCTCTTCCCATGTTTAGAGGGGGAGCTGGCTTGAACAACTGCCAGATACAGGTAACTATGTTTGCCGACAACACTGTGATACTGGCAGAGAGTGAAGAAGAACTAAAGTAGAATGTTGAGAATCTGCACGAGGCAATGAAAAAGCACAAATTGAAAGTTAATTGGAGTATGTCGAACACAATGGTCTTCAGTAGGGTTCCAACAGAGTGTACATAGAGATTGATGGAGAAAAGGTGTTGAGAAAATGTTAAAGAGACTGTGTATCTGGAGCTAAAGTTGGGTGAGGATGGGAAGATGGGGGGTGAGGTGGAAAGAAGAATTGGAATGACAATGCAGACAGTGGGGGCAATGAAGAAGGTGTATGAGAGCAGAGAAATTAGGTAACAGTGTTTGAAGCAGTGGCAATCCCAACACTAACGTATGGGTTCTTCCAGAGAGGGAAAAGTCAAGGTTGCAGGCAACTGAGATGAGGATGTTGAGAAAGATTGCAGGTGTGTCCAGGTTGGAGGAATACCACACAGGGCCAGATCAGCTAAAGAATATGATCTTGATTCTGAGTTATAATGGTGGCTGCATGCAGAATCAAGCCAAAACCTGAACCTCCAAACTAGCAATACTTAGAGACTGTCAGGAATGTTGGTTATGGGGTAGCTGCACAATGGGCATTCTAGTAATGCTCTTCCTACAACACAAGAGTACAGGTTAGTCAGCCTGAGGAAATGCAATGCATAAATCACAGACAAACAGTGGGCTCTAGTCTCTGCTTAAATGAAATACTAACCTGACAAGAGCATCCCTGAAGCACTTCCTGGAGCAATGAAACAAGGTACGCCTGCAGTTTGATAAGAGGAAGACAGTAACTTTCAATCAATTCCACTTATTGACAGCCTTTCATATACAACTACGGTTTCACATTTGTGCACGTATGTAGATGTACGTAGTTAGTCATATCAAGAAATTGCTGAAGTGGTAGTGACCTACATGGCTAGTATTGCAGCTACGACCAGCAACAAGTCCACTTACAATTCAGTCAGTTTACAGCATTCACAAGATAGTTTTATGCTGTGCTTACCTGCGGCACTCTTGTCCACTGTATCTACCACCACTGTGTAGTTGACTGCTGAGGTCCCATTGGTTGTCAGGTTGAGGACCACTTCACCCGCTCCCTCAGACACAGAGTAGCTGCACTCAGCAAACTGGACAGTCAGGAAATCGTCATCAGTGACGGTCTCCGTGGCATAAGCTGATGAATGAATGCCAAGTGAAGCAGGGTATGGAGGAATGGATAGAGCAAGGCTGAACAGCTCCTCTTCCTCCAGTATGGTATCGTCAAGAATGGTCACAGTGAAGTTGGTTAAAGTCTCTCCAGCTAGAATGGTCACATTGTACATCTACATTGTCCAAGATAATCACTTGATTCTACAATTGAAACAGAAACACAAAATAAGGAGCAATTCACATGAATGCAACTTTGTTAAGTAGAAGCAGCCATTCCAACATCCACAAGCACACAGCTGAGACACTTCCTGTGAAAGTGTAAAAGTACCACTTCACTCACCCGTGGCAGTTCCACCAGTGATGTCAACCACAACAGTGAACTCCACCGACACCTGACCAATTACCAATAGTGTTACTGTGACATAGCCACTGCCTTCAGTCACCTGGTAGGACATGTTATGGGATGTGATGTAAGCCATGTCTGGATGAAGATGAGAGGAGACCAAGGTGAACCGACAATGACATGCATGTGTAGAGGGTTCTGCTTACCATCATCTTGTATCTCCACATAAGCAGTGCCATCGGTAGCACTATCTGACACACCGAGTGCTGCCTCAGCAACAGGGACACTCAGATCAGCAGTGAAGGTCTCTTTCACTTCAACAATGGAGTCACCAAAGATTAAGGACACCTCTGCAGAAGTCTCTTCTGCCTCCACAGTGACATTGTAGACCTCAGACTGGTAGTCCACTCCACCTGCAGTACATACATATTCTAGACACGATGTGGTAGGGATGATAACTTAGGGACTGTCTTCTTTCGATTGTGAGTTGTTAATATTCAGGAGTGTACATACGTATGCATGTAGCAATATAATACAATACAGACAATGGAGTACTGCAAAACTACATATGACTGTACGTATGTAGGAAGGAGAAGCCAACGCTGCTAATGAGCAAAACAGGCTCTGGCAGACAAGCTAGCCATTAGTGTATTTCTTTGACTTTGCAGCATTAACCATGTGTGGTAAAATGGCAATGGATTTGAATATGGCAGATAATGACATCAGTGTCATCTTGTGCAGTTAACATGATGAACGAATTGTAATGCAGTGTATCAGGACAGATGATGCGTGATTGCTTAATCACTGGTACTGAAACCTGAAATTGGAAAGTTAAGTAATCTCCGGTACTCCACTTGGGGTAAAAGCAGCCAACAAACCCTTAAAGACACTGACAGATTCTGATTAAGGCAAAGAATTGCATCCCACGAGAGAGGCTACTGACCCACCCCTTCTCCATGGAGGCTACTCAGCAAGTTTCAGTGCAGCAGATCTGGTTTAGGAAAACCGTACTAATGCTTAGTCAGCATGATGGCATAAAATTAACACGCAGGAAAACATGCAGGAAACAAAGTGTTTTAAGCAGGTACATGTGTACACATGCAATTGGATGAGTAGGTGATCTGTGGCTTTAGATAATGCATAGAAAGGACAGGTATGTATATATTTTCATATACGTACATATTAAAGAATTGTGCAAAGGAGGGTAAAGCCAGTATACGTATGTATGTAAGAGTGGATCGTGGAGTACCCATTTCCGAATACCTCAACAAGGTACTGAGGGAAGCTATACGTATATGGTGCAATTCAAGAAGAGGCTTGAGAACTTCTATATTTTTTATGTTTGCAAATGGAACAGTTAACCATTGAGTAACAGCACCTCGTAGCTGTTTATGTTATGAATACCAATAACCTAAAAAACATGTATGCTTTTCAGCACTGTTCCCCATGCTGTCAACTAAGCAACTTCAAGTCATGACGAAAGATTTGATTTCAAGAGAAATTTCAAATCTAAGCAAAGAAAGTCACTTGCCATAACACGTTAGACCAGGCATGCATGCTGTGCATGTACACTACGTATGTACGTATTGCACTCACCTTTAGCTGTTCCATTGCTGAGGTACACCAGCAAGGTGTAGTCAACTGTTCCAGGAGTGTCACTTCACCAGCACTCTCAGACACTTCATACTCTGACATGCTAAACTCCACCGTCACATTGTCATCATCCAGGATGCTCACTGTGACACTGTCAACTGAGCCTGCTGACACACCAAGATACACAGATGAAGCAGGAATGCTGAGGCTTGCAAAGAAATCCTCAGTTCCTTCCGCCCCACAGAGTCATCTAGTATGGGGATCCTCAGTTCAGCAGAAGTGTCTCCAGGTTGGAACACCACCGTGTAGCTGTCAGACTCATAATCATAAACTGAAGAATGCAATGTGAAGTTGAGAATTCATAAGCGACTGTGTGTACAATAGTCAAAGTTTAGCGTGGACTAGACATGATGCCCATGCATCCTCACTTGTAGAGAAGTAAATAATACTGTAAATACTGAGTTGAAGTACTCTGCAACTAAGATTACACTGTTGTATACAGACTACATACATAGGATTGACTAGTTACAGAATAAGATCTGAATTTGAGTAGCAGCAGATGCAGAATAAGATACCAAGTCAAAACAACTTCAAAAGTAATGATACTTGATAGACTGTCATGACTTTAAGGTATATAGTGACGTTATAGATCATCATTTACATATGACAGAGGGCTCCAATCCCTGCAATATCAATACGTAAGTCTGTCAGGAAAGCGAACGGTTCTGCCAGAGCGAGTTGACTGTGTAGGTGGAGTGTCTGGAGACGATGGGCACGACAGTGTAGACTCTGGACCCTCAAAGAAGGCAGGCTTTAGATGATCACTTGATACAGTCTGTTGTCTCCCATTGACAGTCACCATATAGTACTTGGGGCTACGCTTGATGACTGGGAAAGGACCAGTAAATGGTGGTTGCAGTGATCGCTTAATAGCATCATGTCGTATGAACACGTGGCTGCAAGAGGATAAGGCATCTGAGACTTCAGACTTCGATGTGCTGAGGTGGAGTAGCAGAAAGCTGGCGCATCGCTGATCTCAATCTGTCCACGTATGATAGGGGATCAGCGATGGTGTTGTGGAGTTTTGGGGATTGGAAGAAATCACCTGGAAGTCACAAGGTGTTGGGGGGGGGGGGGGGGGGGGGAGTACTGTGGCGTGTGAACGTGTTGTGCCTGTGAACATGTGTATTGTATGTTGTAACCTTGTGCCTGACCATAAAACCAGTCATGTTTATAGTCAGGCACAAGCGCACAACATGTTTACTACGACTAACAGTGTATAACACAGATCAACCCTACACAAAATCATAAGGTTACAACATACAATACACATGTTCACAGGCACAACATGTTCACACACCACAAAGCGACTGCTAAATTGTGTGGTGGCTAGCTAGTCTGAGCAAGAGCAGTAGCCACAGTTAATGCCACACCACTATGTGTATTCAATGCCATTACTTAGTTTTACGTAGATGCAGAAGTACCCTTAGTTTATACTAGTTAGAGTTGTATGGCATAACAAACTGTTCAAGTTGAGATTGTGCCCATGACAGCTGTGCATAGTGTCGCATGCTCCTACCTGACCACCGACCCATAGTGATTTATGCTTTGTTCTTTGAAACAAAATTATCCAACAATGTAACAATGAAACAAGCTGTCCAAATTACTAATGGTGTTGGGCCTGGTCATGTGATCATGGAGTCTTTCCACACTAATTCCGTTCATCGCAGCAAGGATTGCATGTAATCCTATCAGTTGGTGTCCTTTCTCCATTGAGTTTCTCATAATGCAGAATCAAGTGTATCCTTATAGCAGATCTAGTGTGAAGTCGCTGCCTGTAATTCATTCTGCTGCTGACTGGAATACTACAAAGTGTAGGGATGCATGTTGCAATATCAACTTTACACCTGCTATATAGTGGAGTGTGAGACTAGAGGGATAAGCATGATGCATGCAATAGTAGGTCAAGCAGAGTGCCTGAGCCACTAGCAGTCAACATGTATACATGACAGGACATGCCTATATATGAATTCGGTTTAAATGTGAGTACCAGCTCCAAAACAAGCTTGTTCTGCCTGGCCCTGTTATACTGAGAATTGTATACTATGCAAGAGACAGATTAGGCCACAAGAGTTTTTTAAGATAGTAGTATATTGTAATATATGTATACAATCGCAATGCACATCAAAAGCACATGTCTTGTGACACATGTAATACGTTTGATTACCAAATTAATAAGTAAATGATGGGCAACCATTAGTAGCAACAGTGGCTCCACTTGAGTCTTCCTAAACCAGTGCACTCAGCCATGAGTGGCATACAGTCTATCCATACTAAAAGGTTTGGAGAAGTGGCTGAATGAGCACATGCAAGACAGCATGTGCGCAGTTAAGATGCATGGCAGCACGTGAGACTGCAGTTCATTCATTGGCAAATGAACATTGAGTCAACAGGAATGTCACTAAGCATAGTCAAACTAGAGATGATAGATATATAATGACAACAGATCCCTATATCAAATACCGTGCTAAATGTAGCAGAATGTAAGACTAAAGTGGACAGGCATGATGCCATTCAATAGTCAATCTAGAGATAATCACAACAGAGCCCTCTATCAAATACCATCCTTTACCCCACCCCCTCAGTCCACTCCTGATCACCCTGTCCCACCTCCAAAATCATCAGCATTGCCAGCCTCCCTCTTCATTCCCATATGAATATATGTACGTATGTAGTTTAACACCTGCCTCTCTTCTTATTAAATTTTCTTCAGCATATGAAGAACTACAGGTTGCAATGTTGATATCTCATATTCTTATTAATTAAAGTTGATGCTGTGGTATAAGTGGCTACTTCATTTCATCCACACAGCAATTCATCTCTATCAATAGAATACTTATAATTGTATATGAAAGTTTGGAAAGTAGCTGATGCTGGCATAACAGATTTGGTGCGACTTGGCAAATGTATTTAAAACTTACGTACATGTCTATGCTGGAAACTGCTTGAAAAAATCAATATACACAAACAGCTAGTCCAGCTGATGGTCAACAAAGATAACACCTGAATCTAGGGAGGAGTGTGGTATTTTAGGTGTGTCTGACTACATTATAACATTACGAAGACTAACGTATATAGTGGTTTTCAAACCGGGACAATACAATACATGTACAAACCCAACCAGTCATAACACTTGAGCACACACAAGCAGTGCCAATGTGTTGACTGCTTGCTCACTACCCTAAACACACAATAAGGCCACAGAAAGCAATATGCGAACTGTAAGTGGAGCCAACTACATAGTACTACAAGTAAGTGGAGTAGTATTCAGTGACGGATCAAGGCCCATGTGGAGGAGGGCCACACAAAGTTGTTACGTCCTGAATAATGGCTGCCCGATGGCCAGAAGTAAGAAACATTTTAAATCACTGTGCCAGTGCACTAACAGCAAAAGCTGTTAAGCTTATAATAGCTCCTCCATTAACATGACCTAAGCCATCTGAAGGCTGTTAGCTATGAGCAATCTGGTGAACAAAAAATGCTGGGGTTGGCTTAAGGGGGCGCGGGGGCCTTGGCCCTCAGTGTCCCCTGAATCCAGCCCTGGTATTCATGAATGTTCTATACAGATGCATAAACACTTTGTCTTTAGAATGACTACACTAAGGAGCAACTATATATCAACTTTGGGTTTGCTTAAATGTATGTACATGTACTTATGAATGTATTTCCATGCAATCTGGGACATGGTTAAAATCCTTGTCATCATTCAGGCCTACAAATGATACATCACATTTATCTTAGACAATACGCGTGATTTCATATAATGCCATTTGTTTGCAGAAGAAGATTCCCAGAGAGCAAAGCACCATTATCATTATTCATTATGGAATCATGAATCGAATCTACACTGCATGTGCATATCACATAGGAATATCTCTTTTACCTTTGCATGAGGGTTTTGCAATGACTTACATGTCACCCTGAGGGCCTGCCTTGTGTCCTACCTCTGTAGCCTTCTTTTCAGGCATGGTGTAGACACCATCTTCTGCAGCTCCCTTGTCTTTGTCTGGAGCAGCATAGGATGTGTCTCCAACAACCCTAAATTAGAATGCAAAGAAGGAATTGGTAAAATCATAAGTTATGTCATAACTCTCTGCTGCTATATAACCTATTGGAGGAAGCAGAGTGAAGTTAACAATGGTACGACAATGATCTGAGCACTCTGGAAAATAGAATTTGTAAACGCCTAATGTATAATTCCTGTGAATTTGCAATGCACAGCTGTACTGTACATGCTACCTATTTGAAAGTAAACATGAATTGCTACAAAATGCATGCAGAGTTATGTACCTGACTGCACTGCGCGCACCATATAGCAACGATTCAACAGGCTTGGCCAATAAATGTAAGACACTATATAAACACTTTGGGTAGTCAACTCACATTTCCTCTCTATGGTGGGAGGTCAACGTTTCACCATGAGCTGCAGCAATGTTTCTCCATGAGCTGCAATGAAGCAATACACTATTAAAGTTAGGTACTGAAGTAGCATATGCCACCCAGCTTCACTGCCCACTAGCATGATACAGCGGTTCTATGCTGCACTGGCAAGTAGCGACTGCCTCCCTGATCATTCACGTAAAAACGGAAGAGCTACACACAGGGTAGACACAGGTAGAGGTATACACAGATAACCTTTTATCCCTGTTTGGGTTCATAAGTGTTGCTAATGGCTGAATCTGTCAAGATGATTGACAGTCCCTGTACACCCCGTGTACAATTGCAAGCACTGGAGGTTTCTACAAAGCAGAGATACGTGAGCAGAACTCCTATATGGAAATATTCAAGCTCATAGGGTGCATATGGGATGACATGGCATATTATAGTAAAATACAATAAGTTTATGCCTGTTCTTTCATGAATTCTATAGTGCCTAATGGTTTTGATGTACTTCTGGCTATCGGCAGCCATGTTTCATGACGTCACAACGTTGCGCAATACAGAAAACGCACTGTACATACGGCCCTGCCCCCCACTCCAGATGGGCCTAGATCCGCCACTGCCAATGGCGTGGTAGCTAGTCAGTCAACATGCAGCTAAACTAAAATGTATTCAAATTGCATAATGAGGTAAATGAGTTCCTGAATACAATCAGTAATAATGAGTCACGTAGCTACGTAGCTAGCTACACGAAGAATATATCCACTTTGTATAACAAATGGATGTCCTTACTATTATATATGTACAAAAAACAAGAGAACGAATATATTTTAGCTAGCTATAGATATACAATTCTGAAAAACACAGTCATCACTGATGTGGCATTCTGACAACAAGATGCATGTAGCCGAATGCTGCATTGACTACACTGCAACCACAAGACAGTGCCTACTGGGCCTTTCTCATCCTCTTATAAGCACATCCTGCTAAGACCTTGTTTCTGCATGTTCGAGTGCCTGACATTTGCTATTCTTCGGATGTGGGTTTGGCCCATTGCTTTTGCATGTGTTACTCGCATCTTCTTATTTGTTGCATATAACACTACTGCTTCTCAGCCTGTGCTTAATTGAAATAAAGCCGCTTCCTTATGTATGGCAACAAGACGGCAACTGAAGAGGGTGGGGCAAGGTGGAGGGTGGTAAGTCTGTACATTCACAGCAAGCTGCTAGGTACATGAACGCACATACGAACTTACATAGGTACGTACACATAGGCAAGCTGTGACCAAATGGTCTATACATAGACTGCACAGTTACTGCAGTGCACAACACTTCAGCAGTACTAATCACAGAGGATGTTATATTGAGGGTGTGCCCACTGATAGAGTGTCTGTGGGCCACACTCTGCACAGGACTCACTCGAGTGAGGCCATATGCAGGAATGCAGCTTTGTGTGTGTGTGTGTGTGTGTGTGTGTGTGTGTGTGTGTGTGTGTGTGTGTGTGTGTGTGTGTGTGTGTGTGTGTGTGTGTGTGTGTGTGTGTGTGTGTCATCTTCATCACTGACTAATGCTGCTGACTGTCGTCACAGAAGGCAACTGAAGGGGGTGGGGTAAGGCGGGTAGGTAGGGCAAGTGAATATTCTGCCAGAGCAGCTACTTCTAGACTACTTTGAACCTATGAGCAGGCTTCCTCTCTCACAGCAGGTAGAGGGTGCATGTACGTACATTACTTGAAGGTGTAATGTTGATCATGGCAATGATGACATTTGTGATACAGTAGAAAGTAGTTGCACTATGCTGCAGGTTCCAAAAGAGGTGCATGCTGCGACTTAAGAGTGGAGTACCGTAGCACCCTTGGCCATGCAATCTGATAGCCTGAAGAATATATACGTAGATTGAAGTTGTATAAGGTAGTTTTTGTCTGGCAACGTTAGTGTCTTACACTCAATCAAGCAATCCTCCTTACAAATGCACTCTAGCGTTTAACCATTTGCTCTAACGATTTGTAGACTAATCAAAATGTTCATCACTGTCGACCATCTTGCTTATTCCACTTGTAATTTCTACCTAATGCCAAAATTTTCTAGACATTTTGAGTGATGAATTTTTAGAATACGGTATATCTGAGTGACAAAACAATAGTGCTGGAACAAACCAAAAGCTATACTGATATGGCATGCAATGCATGTGCTCTGGCTTTAGCTGGCCATGTGCCAAACCGAGGCTGTGAGGACTGTTGGTCTGTGTGTACTTTTCACAGTAGATTTCTTGTTTATCTATGTATGCATGTAGTATGCTCCTCTGCATCTGATGTTTGGGAGCACTCTGAACTGGGTATCCACCTTTGGGTGCTCGGCAGCCAACAGAAGTGTGTGCCTGTGTGGATCAGGGCACTCCAGAACCCAGCATCGGTTTGTGCCCTTGAGCATGCACTGTCAGTATGCATCTGTTATTGAGCCTATTGGTGTACGTATAGCTATGATTTGTTTTTGAGTATCTGTGATCAAAGGAGCAAAGTCATGAATTCACGTGTTCTTCAACTCTCCTTGCAACGAGTGTGTTACTGTATGGCATTGGCACGATTGCTCGGTGTACATACTCCCCACAAAGAGGTTGACAACTCACATGCTAAGGTCTGTGTGATGTCATCATTGTGCTAGCTCTGACATAATGCTATGTTTACCTTTTGTATGAGGAGTGCCTTATGTGTGATAGTTGTTAAGGTTACTGTCATCGACTACAGTGTTGTGTTTGTGAGGTTCGATGTCTTTAAATTAAAAATACAACTTTGTGATGTTTATATCCTGTATCTCTTCAGTATCAGAATGTACCATGCCTACTGCTGAGATGACTGAGACAGCCCTTCCCCCACTTAATAATGAATGTATCTACGCAAGTTATATTTGATTGTTGTGTAATCCAGGGATTGCAGTCTTGTGAGAATGTCACGTACAGATACAGGTAGTGTAGTATGTACGTACATGTGCAAACCCTGTGTTTGATGTTCAATATCATTGCATTCCTTCTCACATGTCCTTGCACAGTTTTTAACCAGTGATGACGCTCCTCTTCGTGGTACAATGATCTGGCTGATGGTAAGAGTGGTATTGGTACTTCAGGAGTCAGAATCTGACACCAGTGATTTAGGTCTGTCCTATAGTGTTTAAGTTATAGGATATTATGAATTCCTTGCATTCATTTTGCATCATTTCATGTATGTAGTTCCCCTGGATCAGAAACTCAAGCCTTTCCAGCAATCTTTGAATTTTTGAAGGAAGAAGCAAGTGTTGCAGGTAAGTAAGTTTTTTAGGTCACAATGTGACTACCATTGTAGGGGTCCACTGTTGCAGTCAAGGTGCTTGGAAAGTGCCCTCAAGTATCGGTCATGTGGTTTTAGTTTATCAAACATTCAATGGTTTCTCAGAACTTTAGCAGATTGTCACTCAGTAAGTTGTCCTTCATACAAGTCTGTGGTTGCAAGGTCAATGATACAACAAATGTGCATGCACTGTGGTTCTCTTTGAAGGGATATGTAGGTACATCAAATCACTTGCATATCCCTTCAGTGCATATCAATCGAGTGTGGACTGTTTGTGCAGTGCATGTGTCGTCGGCGTACCACTTCCAGAAGGGGATGTCCGTTGTTGCCAGGGCTGTCTGTTCTACATCCTCTATCAACGGGTTAGCAATTGTCACTGACTCTGGTGACCACCTGACTGTACAATAGGTTTGTTGATACATTGACCCACTGAAAGGCTAAACATGAGGAGCTCCATTACTTCCTGCACGCACAGGGAGGGACGTTTTCCAAGTCTACTCATCCTCCTACAGTTTGCATCAGGCCACTGATACTGCTTGGTCTACTTGGTCGTTCGTGAAAAGTGAGACCAGAGGCACGGATCTTCCTGCAAGCCCTGTGTGTGGATAAAATCTGTAAAATTAGTAACATCAGTAAAACAGGTGGAAATTCTGCACATGTGAAAGAGAATTGCCCACCAGGGGAGACAGGACTCTGGCTAGTGCTTGGTATGCTGGTAGGTTGGGGAGTGCGCAAAGGACACAATCGGGTGTTGAGGGACTTCGGGTTTGTGCATCTCTGGCAGTTTGCACAAATCTGGCCGATGATAGTAGCGTGTTATTCAGGGCATCCAAGATGGAGGCCAGCTTTATTCATATGTAGAATCATGGCATTAATCTTCCATTCAAGGGTTGCGGTGGGGTCCTTAGCCAACCTCTGGTATGTCATTGACTCTTATTCCTTAATGAGCAATTTATGCAGTACCAATTGCTATATAACATTTTTCATAAAATTAGTATATAATAAAAGACGTTGTGGATACTTATTGCTAGATTGTACTGTTTGTAGGGTACATGTACATATGAACCTGTTTCATGGCCACTTCAGGATTTAGTCTCTCTTCATCTTGCCATGTAGGACAATGCCTTGAATGTCATTGTCAAGGCTTTGAGTCTCCTTACGTAACTTTCCAATTGTTGGAAGATGCCTCTGGCAGCTCTTGTATGCCTTGCTTCACATGTTTCACAGAGGCTCAGTGGTGTGTAAGACACATTTGTCATGCATGCATTTGCACTTGATTTCACAAATATACTCTTGACTCTAGAATTGCCGTGGAAGGACTTTCCTTGTGGCTGTATTTGTCCTGTGTTTTGCAGGACCTACGTAGCTCAGTCAGTGTGTGGAGCACTGCTAAATCACTACAAGAGTACAGGGAGTAGCCAGGACTGCCATGCTCATAATATCGCTTATAGCCTTGTCTCTGATGTGATGGAAACAGCTGCCTCTTTGGGCATAAAAGCACTCCTGTCAACTCTGCTGGTGTTCTACACTTGTTGAGTCAGTATCTCAGCACTGTGCTGCCCAACAGTCTTCTCCAGTTGCTGGAGGGTACTAGTGAGGAGAGTGAAGAGGTACGTATATCGTGAGGTCTCACAGTTTGGACTACATTTTGCCATCACTATAGCTATAGCAGTGAAGTGTCAGAAAAGAGACTTCTTTGGTTTGCAGAATGCATGCTATTAGCTACTGTTAAGGAAATGTTTGTGGATTGATGAGAATTGGACTAAGCCTTCCATTCTATTTTAATGGAGAGTTGCCAATGACCACACTTCCTGGCAATACACACCAGTGTACTTGGATCAGTCTGTGTTAGGCATGTACGGGTGTAACATAAGACTAACAACTACAGCTGCATGGAGAGTACGTATAACCACATGCTGACTACATGCCTCCACATGTAAGGGTGTAACGTAAGACTAACAACTACAGCAATAGGAGTGACACATGTTATCATCAAAATTTCCATAGGTTTACACTAGTGTGCCTGCAAATATAGCAGACGTATTCCAAATTTAACCATGAACCAACTTGCTTTGAGCCCAATCCAAAGTTTGTCTTGCGGTGATTTATCTTACATCCATACATTCTCTACGCAAGTCACTACTCGCACTTGTGCATGTAGATTTGTACAAAATGTATAATATTATGTATACATACTAATGTACGTATACATATAGAAGGGTCATGTCATGCCACGTGTTTGAGTTGTCGAACAGGATTCTCTATATTTTAGCTAGCTACTATTGCAGTATCTGTAGAATTAAACTTACAATATAGACCTGAGTGGCTAGGAAGACTCATATCGATCGATTCGTTGCACTAGCCAGAACACTGAAACAGTAATTCAGACGTTTCGGCAACCTACGGCTGCCTTCATCAGTGAATAATTGACACTTACAGGCACGCATGTAAAAATACAAAAGGGCAGTCAGACGATGATGTGGTCACGTGAGGTAACGCGCGAGTTTACCTAGATATCTAACATAACCTAAATGAAACAAAAAGAAAAGGGTGGTGGTGGTGATAAAACAAAAATAATAATAGGACACAACCTAGTACAATGTAATAAGTAACTACTAACCTAAAATTACAAAGAAATAAACAAATAAATGAAAATAAAAGAAAATAAAGGGAGAAATGGGAAGATTAATAATGGTAACAACACAAAAATGGGATTAGGCCAGATGGATCGTCATCGTCGGACTGCCCTTTTGTATTTTTACATGCGTGCCTGTAAGTGTCAATTATTCACTGATGAAGGCAGCGGCAGAATTAAACTTACGTGCATACCTACATTCACCTACACCTACATACTGACATTCAGGGTATGTATAGATTCACTACATGTTAGCTATGTTGACACTCCTGATGTTCTTGTATAGTGATTAGCTATTGGGAGAACAAGACCACCTACTGGCCTCGATCAGAGTCACCCTTCCCCTCTCTAGACATCACTCATGACACATACAGGCAAAGCAATGACAGCTGAACTACACACAGCACACAGTACGTCAGCTCAGTAGCTGCACACGTATACGAGCTAGTGCTTTCACCTCCAGTAGAGTACTCGATCAATACCAGCGCCACAGTGAGAGCCATCCAGGGAGACTGAGTTACCCCTTGCAGGGAGACTGAGTTACCCCTTGCACCTGATGGGGGTGGGAGAGAGGTGGGGTACACATTGGACAACTCTGAGGGAGAAGCAGACTCAGGATGGAGTGAATCCGTGGACTGACCACAGCAAACAGCCATTTTGAAGGTTGTTTACACAGTGCAGCAGGGACTGTCCCCTAATTAGTAGTCCTACATTCCACAGAGCCTTACAGGAGCATCAATGCAGTATGTACGTGCATGTATCAACTTGCAGGGGGTCTTGTATTTGAGTTAAATCACTACGGCTGCATAATATCTATCTATATATATAATTGAGAGTGTTTGTTTGTTTGTTTGTTTGTTTGTTCGCGGTAAACGCAAAAACTACGGAACGGATTGACGCCAAACGCTCAGAAATTACGAAGAACTACTCGGAGAGTGTCCACTGTGGTTTAAAATCGACCGTCTTAGTGTTCTTGGGGAGATATGGCTACATTTCCGTTTTTCCTTCGCGGCCGACCGCCATTTTTACTTATCTTCTTTCCACTTCCGGCTCTTGCTTAGACGCCTAACACAGAGCGCTTCGCAAACACAGCAAAACTATGGCACGAATTGACGCCAAACGCTCTGGAATTACAACTAACATCCCAGAAAGTGTCCTCCGCGGGTTGAAATCTCCCGCCTTAGGGTTCTCGTGGAGATATCGTGACAGTTCCGGTTTTCCATTCTCGGCCGACAGCCATTTTTACTTTACTCCCTTCCACTTCTGGCTCTTGCTTAGACGCCTATATAACACAGACTGGAACATAGTCTGACGTTGCCCAGACCCCTTCCAGCCATTTTATGTCGCGCATAAAAATGGAGGCTGGAAGTGGGGCTGGCTACGTCAGACTAGCTGGAACACACAGAGCGCTTTTGCAAAACGACGTCGACCGCGCTACATCGCTACTGAATTGCAAGCGGACATGCATAGACAAGTTCATGTACATTGCCTTGCAAGTTCAAACATTATATGCATGCATGCTTTGCACGTAATTACCCTGAAGCACTGTCACATTGTGGCCATGGGCATGACCTTACTTCAGTTGCACAACTCTCTGTAATTAACAAAGCTGACATTAGAAGTGCTCTTGATAAAACACTGGCGTCAGAGCGCTTTCGCCGAAACGCTGTCGACGACGCGCCGTAGCAGAGAAACCCGCCGAAGGCGGGCTTCACTGCTAGTTATATATATATATACGTGCACCCTTATAATTCGATATTGTCCTGAGTGGCTAGGTATACTTACTGTCATCATCTTTTGTGAAATTCACTAGCCAGGAGGGAGTTTACAAAACCAAACGTTTCGGTAGTTGTACAACTACCATCTTCAGTGGTGAGGTGTTTTTGGTACAGAGTGACTCCTATATAGTTGACTTGTGACAGGTGATGATGTGATTAAATGATTTTTATAAATGACAGGTTATGATTGAATATGGGCCTATTGGGTATGAGCTATGAATAAATAATAATAATAATAATAATAATAGTCAACTACATTGGTATTGACAGGGGTATGTGGATATATCTAGTTATCTTTTCTCTGTCTTCTGGGGTGGGGGAGTAGGGCGCGGTACACATCGGGTAGGGGTCCTACTTCTCTGTTCAGGGATTCAGGCTGGGACACTATATGCCATGATTCCAGCAAGCAACGTTGGGAGGCGTGTGGATGATGGTCAATGACTGTGGCATGGTCCCAAGTCGATGGCATGGTTTGTGGTGAGCGCATGCTCTGCTGCAGCTGACGTGAGGTAGTTTCCTGTAGTTAGGGCTCTCCTGTGCTCTTTGACTCGCTGCATGAGGGGCCTACCAGTCTGGCCTATGTACGCCTTGGGACACTCGGAGCAGGGGATGCGGTAGACTACACCAGGTCTCTGCTCGGTTGGAATGGAGTCCTTCACATGTACTAAGGCCTTGCGTAGGGTGTGAGCTGGCCTGAAACTGGTCCTAACACAGAGTGGGGCTAGGATCCGACGAATGGCCTCAGACACACCTTTGATGTACGGAAGTGTGACACTGCTAGTGTGGGTCTCATCTGCAATAGGTACTCTTGTGGTTGGGGTGGACGAGTTCTGGATGAACCTAAGGGGGTAGCCACTAGACTGTAGGGCTGCTGTGACTTGGACCTCTTCATCTGTACGGGCCAACACGGAGGAAGGTAGTACTTTGGCTCTGTTCATGAGAGTGCGTACAACTGCTGCTTTGTGGGCTTGAGGGTGGTGGGATGAAAAATCCAGATATCTGCCTGTGTTAGTGGGCTTCCTGTAGACTGATGTAGAGATGGATCCGTCTTCTTCACGTCTGAGTAGGAGGTCTAGGAACGGGAGCTGTCCATTGGTCTCGATCTCTACAGTAAACTGGATGTGGGGCTCTATGGAGTTGATGTGTTGATGGAACTGGTCTATGTCAAATGTGGCAAGGGCACAGCAAGTGTCATCTACGTAACGTTTCCAGAACTTGGGTGGGTTGGGAAATGTCGCTAAGGCTCTCTGTTCGACATCCTCCATGACTAGGTTGGCTACGGTTACTGATACTGGGGAGCCCATCGCTGTGCCATGGATCTGTCTGTAGAACGACCCTCGGAAAGCTAGATAGGTGGCATCTAGGCAGAACTTGAGCAGTGTGATCATCTCGGTGACGGTGAGGGAGGACCTCTCTGCTAGGTGTGTGTCCGATTCCAGGCGTCGTTTTGCAACCTGAACAGCAAGCGAAGTGGGAATCCTGGTGAAAAGTGAGACAACGTCAAAGGATACTAAGGACTCTTCATGGGCTATTTCCTGGGTGGCAATAAAGGCAGAGAACTGCTTGGAGTTGTGGATGGCGGATTCGGTGTGGCCTTGTAGTGGCCTTAGGAGGTAACATAAGTGCTTTGACAGTTGGTAGGTCGGGGATGAGACAAATGAGACAATTGGCCTTAAGGGGACATCTGCCTTGTGAATTTTGGGTAGGCCATAGATGAGGGGGATGTGTCCTGCTGAGCTTCGGAGGCGGTTGTACTGGGCTTCAGATAGGTGCCCAGAGCGTCTAAGGTTTAGGAGCATAGCATTCATGCAGCGTTCTAGTGCAGAGGTGGGGTCTTTTGGGAGCTTCTCGTACGTGTCTTTATCACTAAGCATGCTGAGAATCTTGCTGTCGTACTGGGTTCTATCAAGGACAACTGTGCAGTTGCCTTTATCGGCTGGTAAGATGGCTAGTGACGTGTCTGATTTCATCTGCTTGAGGGCTTTCGTTTCTTCTGGTTTCAAGTTGCTGGCAGGAGGTCTGGCTTTTGCTAACACACCTACAATACGAGTTCTTGCTCTATTTTTGTCTTCCTGGGGGGCTCGCGATCTAAAGATGGTGTTCTCAACTGCTGCTACTAACTGGGCAGTAGGAACGCTCCTCGGAGCTGGAGCAAAATTCAGGCCTTTGCTAAGTACGGACTCCTGGGCTGGGGTGAGGGGCTTGGAAGATAGATTCACTACCCACTTCTTCCTATTGGGAGGGGGCTGTGGTAGGTTCTTCTGTCAAAGCACTTATGTTACCTCCTAAGGTCACTACAAGGCCACACCGAATCCGCCATCCACAACTCCTCTGCCTTTATTGCCACCCAGGAAATAGCCCATGAAGAGTCCTTAGTATCCTTTGACGTTGTCTCACTTTTCACCAGGATTCCCACTTCGCTTGCTGTTCAGGTTGCACAACGACGCCTGGAATCGGACACACACCTAGCAGAGAGGTCCTCCCTCACCGTCACCGAGATGATCACACTGCTCAAGTTCTGCCTAGATGCCACCTATCTAGCTTTCCGAGGGTCGTTCTACAGACAGATCCATGGCACAGCGATGGGCTCCCCAGTATCAGTAACCGTAGCCAACCTAGTCATGGAGGATGTCGAACAGAGAGCCTTAGCGACATTTCCCAACCCACCCAAGTTCTGGAAACGTTACGTAGATGACACTTGCTGTGCCCTTGCCACATCTGACATAGACCAGTTCCATCAACACATCAACTCCATAGAGCCCCACATCCAGTTTACTGTAGAGATCGAGACCAATGGACAGCTCCCGTTCCTAGACCTCCTACTCAGACGTGAAGAAGACGGATCCATCTCTACATCAGTCTACAGGAAGCCCACTAACACAGGCAGATATCTGGATTTTTCATCCCACCACCCTCAAGCCCACAAAGCAGCAGTTGTACGCACTCTCATGAACAGAGCCAAAGTACTACCTTCCTCCGTGTTGGCCCGTACAGATAAAGAGGTCCAAGTCACAGCAGCCCTACAGTCTAGTGGCTACCCCCTTAGGTTCATCCAGAACTCGTCCACCCCAACCACAAGAGTACCTATTGCAGATGAGACCCACACTAGCAGTGTCACACTTCCGTACATCAAAGGTGTGTCTGAGGCCATTCGTCGGATCCTAGCCCCACTCTGTGTTAGGACCAGTTTCAGGCCAGCTCACACCCTATGCAAGGC
The DNA here is from genome assembly GCA_949841015.1 of Aplysina aerophoba. Taxonomy (NCBI): domain Eukaryota; kingdom Metazoa; phylum Porifera; class Demospongiae; order Verongiida; family Aplysinidae; genus Aplysina; species Aplysina aerophoba. The sequence goes on from OX465042.1 coordinate 2,900,026, forward strand.
CTTAGTACATGTGAAGGACTCCATTCCAACCGAGCAGAGATCTGGTGTAGTCTACCGCATCCCCTGCTCCGAGTGTCCCAAGGCGTACATAGGCCAGACTGGTAGGCCCCTCATGCAGCGAGTCAAAGAGCACAGGAGAGCCCTAACTACAGGAAACTACCTCACGTCAGCTGCAGCAGAGCATGCGCTCACCACAAACCATGCCATCGACTGGGACCATGCCACAGTCATTGACCATCATCCACACGCCTCCCAACGTTGCTTGCTGGAATCATGGCATATAGTGTCCCAGCCTGAATCCCTGAACAGAGAAGTAGGACCCCTACCCGATGTGTACCGCGCCCTACTCCCCCACCCCAGAAGACAGAGAAAAGATAACTAGATATATCCACATACCCCTGTCAATACCAATGTAGTTGACTATTATTATTATTATTATTATTATTTATTCATAACTCATACCCAATAGGCCCATATTCAATCATAACCTGTCATTTATAAAAATCATTTAATCACATCATCACCTGTCACAAGTCAACTATATAGGAGTCACTCTGTACCAAAAACACCTCACCACTGAAGATGGTAGTTGTACAACTACCGAAACGTTTGGTTTTGTAAATTCCCTCCTGGCTAGTGAATTTCACAAAAGATGATGACAGTGCACCCTTATAGCTTCTTTTGCATTATTGCTGTAACATTATGGAGCTTATATTACATTATACTGTACAATCACAAGTAACAGCTCAGATACAGACTAACGAATTTAATACAATAGTGTACTGTTTCTCTGCTTAACGTACGTACATACGTACATCCACTCAAGCATGCAGCTATTGCATTGTCATTGATGGCCCCTCTCCACTGAAAAGTAGCTGGGATTTGGTTGAAGCTGGATGCTGTCAGGGCCTTTGGTGGGAAGAGGAGAGGGAGGGGAGGAGTGGGAGGGGCTCCTTCGTCGGGAGACTGAAAGAGAAAGGGAGAACCAGCACTTGTCAACTGCATGTTGAAACATTCACTATAATTGTCATTTCTATATCATCTATACGGCTTAGCAGTTAGCATACCCTTCTGTTTCAGCTTGAAGTTCTGCCAAGATAACACCAACTCCGAATACAGTCACGGTGGCAACCCACAGTGCCACCAAAGAGGCAGTGGTACCAGTGAGGACACCTGAGGAAGGAGGAACAGTGATCTCCACAAATTAGCATGACACACACATGCAGTTTAACACGCACCTTAGGAAGCATTCAATTTGATGCATGGATGATACATATCAAGAACAAGTCTTTCATGTACTGAAAACATACGTATATACACCATCAATTTATAGGTACACGTATATAGGCTAACAGTGAGGTAGCTACATAATGCAATTTACTGCACATACTGTGTGCATATTGTATGCAAAGATATCATTGCCTCCCATATTAATTATGTCAATGCTGCTAGTATAATAATACACCAATGTGTATATATCACCACGCACTACAGTATGCGTATGTCCTACTCTTTGAAGCTTGTTGTGTGCTTAGGTTCCATGCAAGCTTTAGTGCACAGCGTGAGTGGAGTTATGTGCCAGTCACCTTCATCATTCACTGCAGCTGATGTCTCCCCACCAGGTGGTGACTCTCGAAGGGCTGGAAGGAGGGAAGAAATGAAACACCTCATGCATGCACTGCCTGTGTTGTATAATACGTATGCACAATTTAGCAGCCCTGAGCTACGTAGTAAAGCAGTTCAATTATATAATATGTACGTACATGCAACATTAACAATTGTAAAACTTTATAGTTTGTTTCAATTCCAGCTCACCAAACACAGCCGATGTCCCCCATGTCACCATCTCAGTGACAATGTTCCCTGTGATGTCACTCCTGTTGGTGGGGACAGTGTTGAACTTGGTCATGTTCAGTGTCACTACATTCTCTGGCAGTGGTTGGTTCAGCAGAGGTAGGAACAGAGTCACTGAGCCATTAGCATGGTTGATGGCTAGGGACTGGACTGCATCTGCTGTCAAGTCAGCAACTTGCACTCCATCAACGTCAACTGTGTACCGCTCAGTGGGGTAGCCGGGACAGTCGGACTCATTCTGAAGCAGGGGTCATGTACACAGGAGCAGTACGTAAATGTCAGTTAAGCGCACTCGAAGAACAGACTAGACACAGGAGTGCATTACATCATAATGTACAGCCTGTAGCTATATATAGTAACATGACCACTTCCATGTAGGTCACTTTGATGATGTCATTGCATGCTCCAATGGAGACACTAGTGATAGTAAATTGACTGGGGCCTGAGAAAATGGCTACATAGCTACAAAATGGCTGACACACTTAATGCTGTCAAAGGAATAAGTAACCCGGACAATCTTCCTATTATGTATGTTCGTTAGATATTGAAGCTGTTATGTCTAGGCAAGATAAATGTGACTCAGTCTGACTTGCTAGCCCGTCCACCCTCACATCAGTTGCAGTCACTTACTTTGCATGACTGTGCTTCCCACGACAACAGGCTTTCCCCTTTGGTTGCTGAGGAGTGCAGTGGCAGTGGACTGGTAGCTCACACACCTCATCAGGTTGTGGATGGTGTACTCCACACTGCACCTACTGGAGGAGTTGCTGACTACCGACTGATGGGACGCAGTGTGCTCCACTGAGAAGTACGGGGTGCACCTTGGGTAGAGGCTGCAGCTCTCTTGGTAGGAGTAGGTGAAGGTGGAGAGGCGCTCAGAGAAGTTGCTTGTGTTATTGACCAAGGAGAGTGCTGGTCTGTAGTCTGAAAAGAACATGAAACACAAGTACAGCAACTCCACAGGGGACATAATCATTCACACAACTGGTATACAGTATGTAATGTTCCCTTCAGTTAACTGTACACATAAACTGAACATGCTCATGTGGACACATAGTAATACACTCCACGAGGGACATACCCTGTCTGGAGTGGAGAGGGTGTACAGCATTACATAATGTTAATGCTATCTGCACTTCTCTGGTGTGGTGGACAGTGTGGGATGTCACAGAGAGAATCTCTGTCACAACCTCTACCACATAGCCTAGTACTGTGAGGGATCACAGCTTTGTAGTTCCACAATATTTATGCACAGTGCATGCACTCCATACATTAATACACATACGTATATGTATACTGGACATGCTTATGTGGACACATAGGGGACATGAGGACATACCCCTGTATACAGCACATGCACTGACCAGGAGGGACGAAGGAGTACTTGACAGCATTGCTCTTGAAGAGGGTGCCCTGTATGCTGTACACACATTGAATGATGTATCCGTCAAGAGCTTGCACACTGCCCACTCCACTGATTGTCACTCTGTGCTCTGTATTACTCTGGACTGAGTACATTGCACCAGGGAAGGCAGTGTCTAAGAGTTGACCACTCTCCGCTGTCCCATTGTGTAACCAGTTTGGGTCTGTGGGAATGTCACTGTGTCTACAGATGAGGGTGAGCAGGTCTGAACAGTCCCCTTGGAGCTCCAGGAAGAGATACAAGGCTGGAGTGAGCAGTGTGCAAAGAGACACCACATTAGGTCTATAAAGTGCAGTACATGTGTACATATACGTATACAGGGAGGGATCACAGCGTATACATGCGTAATACACTACAGCAGCAGGGTAGTATCTAAACCATACAGCGCTTGGCTGGTGATGACAGCGTTGAAAACGCTGAGCTTCCAAGCTGTTGTGGCATGTTTCCTGAAGTCTTGAAGCTTCTTCACGGTAGCACCTGCAGTACTCAACCTTCTCCCTAGTTCTTTATCACTCTGCTAATCGATTGTCACAAGAGAACCCAGATGCACCTGGGAAGTGACCACCGACACCAGCTTTCCATTCCAGGTCTTCAGCCGTTGTCCTGTATATGGGCAATCCGTATCGAGGAGGGATTGCTTATTCGTGTGGCTTATGAGTCGTTTGTTTCACTTATATACAGATCATTTGTACTGCTTACTGATCAAGTGTGCCATTTATAGATTGTCTGTGCCACTGGTGAATCATCTGTGGGATTGGCCGTGGTGATTACAGGTCATCAGATTACAGATTTTGGATAATCTTTGTGCTTAAGGACCGTCGGTGCGATTTACAGATGCATGTGGGACATGTCCACTTGTTTACATAAATCTATAAGACCTTGTGTGGTGTATGTTCCTTAGCATATCCATTACTACGCATGTGACTGTGTGTGAGGTATGCGTGACTCAATGAAGTGTACATAAGTTTGCACCAGTTGCTAAAAGAAATGCTCCTATCATAGCAATACAATAATGCACTGCTTAGAAGGGACTGTGTTTCACTTTTGTAGGCTCCGTCAAATGCAAGGTGGACATTTTATCACAATATCACAAGAATATCACGTAACATTGGGCATTCGACGAGGTTGCAACTAGTGTCTTCAGTATGTAGCCTTGTTTGGACTTGTTAAGCGAGGTTATGACACTGTGAAAGTTGTAATGGGTAGCGACAGAAATGTTCTAACATTTCCATGTGTGGTTAAGCTATGCAGCAGTCTTGTGGAGAGATATGAGGTGCAGAACTTTAGCGATTACGTTATATTTATTTTTGTAACTTTACTCTCGTGCATGCTATGCCTTAATCGCACATAGACAAGTTGGACAAATAGATAGTGCACCATGCTATATATGCTCCCAGCTTGTCATTCATTCTATTCAAACATCTTGACATCGCCATTTAATGTTCATTTGTGGGGATCATAGATGGTTTCTAATCAGTGCAAAGACAGCTCTGATACATAGGAGCAGGATGGAGACATGCGAGGAGATACAAAAGTAAATTTTAGCCTGCATGGTGGCCACTGTTTATGAATCGCCTGTGCTGATTACAGATCATGTGTGCCAGTTATGGAATATCCTAGCCATTTACAGATTGCTCGTGCCGCTTATGGGTTGTCCTGCCGTTTGCAGATTGTCTATGCTGCCTACGAATAGTGAAGTGCACTTAGGACCACTGTCCAGTAAGCATGCACAGCCATTTCGGTAAGAAACCTTCAGTGAGACGGTTGATATCGTCTCTTGGCTGAAGTCCAAGAAGCTTCTAGCTTCTAGGGTCTGCCCTGCTTGCCAGACTGCAATGCAGAGGCAAGTTAGAGCAGATATTACTGATGGCTACAGTGAGTCAAAACAATTACACAAAATCAATCAACACAATAATAACTACAAATGCAATGTTCAGGTGGAAGTGTCTGGTCAGTACGTACCTGCCAGAAAACTCTTTCAATGCGAGGGCAGTTTTTTAGCAAAATCTCTGCTGATTCTGCAGCAGTGGCTTATCCATTCACTGGTGGATGAGAGAGTCTCCATATGGCCAGGCTGCAGAAGAAGCCAAGGTCAGTGCTGAGATGGCAGGGCAGATCTACCATTGGTTCTTGGAAGTTTGCACGACCAAACTGCTGGGTACTCCAATTTCATCATAAACCTAAGGTGAGAAGTAATGCCATGAAAATGATGTCATGCAAGACCCACTCACTGAAAAGTGCAAAATAACTTTCTTCGTGCAAAAGACTAGAACATACCTTTTTATACTGTCTGCAGCACCAAAAGTAATGGCTTCTGGTCCGTTCTTTCCAGATCCGGTACTAGTCAGCATGGCTCCTTCGGTCTTGTATGATGGCATCCAGACATGGTTGCCTGAGAATGAGCGATCCAGGCTGCGTGCATTGTGGCATCTGTCATAAGTGGGTTTCTGCTGCATCCTCATTTCTCCCTCTTTGCAAGCAAGTAAGGCACAGTCGGGCATCTGTGGCTGCAGCTGTTCTGGAACCACTGGTACATCAGCCGTTCTGCCAGGCTGTACCCATTCTTTTATGGAGTGGATCTGTATGCCAACAGTGCAAGAAGAGGGTCACTGGCCGTCTTCTGCAGACTTTGATAGTTAGCACTGGTCTCGCTGCTGATAGTATGGACAAATTCATTTGCCTTGGCAGACTTGGAGAAACACTCCCAAGAAGTAAACTATGGTCCATTGTCAGAAATGAGCTCTAGAGGTATCCCATGACGTGCAAAGATGATTTTTCAGATGCTGAGCTCTTTGGGAAAGATAGAATCGCTTTTGCCACCTCTTACTCTGTTACACGAACGGCCTAGTGCCCCTGGTTCTCTTTGATTGGTGCAATGGTTGATTCGGGGTGAGGATCTGGGTGCCTTTCCTTGAGGGCCTCAAAGGTAGTTTCATAGAAGGGGGCTAGAGTATCCTCGGTGCTAGTCTCACAGTGCCCTAAAAATCACCGTTTTCCAGCTTTGCTGACACACACATGGCCAGAAATCTTGCTGGATCAAAGGGGAAAGGCCCCTCCTGATGATGGGCTAATTGCAGGCTTGTGGATCGGTCTCATCCCTCACCAAGACAACCTGTGTGCATAGTGGGGACTTGTCGTATGCACATGAAGACAAAGCACTCAAATACAAGCAATTTGTACAGCCACTTACGGAGGCATCACCCAAAAGAATACAAAGCAGTTAGGCCTAGAGAATCTAAGGGGAAAGCGCCCTCTCAGAGGCTTTCAGGAGCAGTTCAAGCAGGCCACCAAGCTGCACCCGGAATCATGTGAACAAAAGGAGCTTACAAAAGCTAGTGCTTATTACCTTGCTAAAGATATACACCCCATACACTCAGTTGAATTGTCTGCGTTTCGCACAATGGTGAACAAGTTAAGAGTGCCGCTGACCAAGTTTTTGATGCCACCAAAAGGAGACAAATCCCGAAGTTTAGCACCCTCAACTCCCAAACACACAACCCACGCTAGAACAGCGCAAACTAGTAGTGAACCTGAGCCACAGACAACTAACAAGCAATTGAAGAGTAGGCACTTGTGCTTGGATTGTCTTTTGCAATTGCCCCAAGAAGTATCCCTTTTGAGGACATCATTGCAGCAACAGAAGCCACAGCCCACAGACTAGACAATAACACAGCAGACACCCTTAGAACTGAAATGGTTGAGGTACTAAGGAAGGCCAATCCACCAAAGCCCAACAGTCCTTCAAACAATGCAGTACAGTCCATGCCCGTAAGAATGACATCAACATCATCATTGTCCCAGCAGCATGGAAAACAGGATAGCAGACAGCCTCAAGCAACTACGCAATGCAGGACATGCAATTGATAAGGTATGTGACTTCTAACCCCACAATACTCCACCTCCCCACAGATATACGGGCTCCCCTATATAAATACACAACGAAAGCTGCCCATGGGGCCTATTGTGTCAACCATCAACACCAGATCCTACAAACTGGCAAAAGAACTGGCCCGTATTCTAACACCCTTGGCTGGACGCACTGCCTACACAGTCAAGACACTCCACTAGCTTTGTAGAGAGGATACAAAGACAGGCAGCACTCACTGTGGTTGAGACAGGTTCAGGAAGGACCCTACCCTGGGAGAGCATTCTAGTCCCCCAGCTTGTGGAAGTAACAAGTCTCTGTCATAGATCCACGTGTTTTCAGCTAAGAGAAGAGTTCTATGAAGAGACGGATGGAGCAGCAATGGGTTATCCAGTGTCCCCGGTGACAGTCAACTTGTATCTGGAGAGCTTGGAGGAGACAGCCATGCAATCAGCATCTTCCAAATCCAAACTGTGGGTGAGGTATGGATGACACGTTTGTCATCTGGCCCTATGGGCCTGATAGTCTACAGTCATTCAACCAACACCTTAACCAACAACACCCTAAGATCCTGTGTACAGTTGAAGAGGAGAAAGATGACAAGCTCCGCGTCCTTTATGGCCTGGTCATGAAGGAAGGAGGAAGACTACTGACCTCAGTGTACCGCAAGCCCACCCACACCGAAAAGTACATCTCCTACCACTCGCACTACCATCTGAAGACTATAACAGGATTCCTGAGATGCATGAGGGATAGAGCACGCAACATCTGCCCCACAAAGATGCATAGGAAATGGACCACTTAAATCAGGTGTTCCAGGGAAATGGGTTCCCAGAAACCCTGGTGAGGAGGACCCTAACAACTAACTCATCACCTCCCCCAGCTGCCTCCACCACCACAACAGGGAGTTGCACCCAAGATCTTATGCACTCCATCAAGGGTCATACACATCAAGGGTCTAAGTGAGAAGATTGAGGTCTGTGCCCCTCTCTGAGAGAAGCCTGCCTTCAGACCAATGAAGACTCTCAAGAGATACCTAATGCAAGTGAAGAGCAGGACCCCGCAGCAGAAGCAGACAGGTGTTGTGTACGAGGTTCCCTGTATGTGGGTGAACAAAGAAGACACTGGAAGTCAGACTGAGTTAGCACACACAAACAGTGAGACGAGGAGACCCCAAGAACGGCATTGCAGTTCATGTTTAGAAGACAAACCACTGCATCAACTGGGATGGGCCACAACCCTAAGACGAGCCGAAGGGTTCTGGCAGAGGACTGTGGAAGCCATCCAGATGAGGAAATCCATCCTTAATATGACCCTCGACAGCGGCCTTCTTCCCATGCTCTGTAACTCAATCCTGAACCCCCCCCCCCCCCCCCCCCATACATCCCACTTAGCCACTACCCCTCTTTACTTTATTCTTATCTTTCATTATATTTAGTAAAAAGTATGTCTATTATACATTGTGATTACTTTTATGTTTTATATTTGCTGATAGTGCATGTCTATATTACTTATGTTTTTATTTGGTGAACAGTAGATGCTGATGATGTCGTAGAGGCTCATGCTACGGAATACATAGAACCAGAGAGATATTGAGCTAACACGTAGCAATAGTTCCAACAAGTAAGACGATTCGACCGCGAAGGTCTTCGTCAGTTACAAAACGCCTCTTATGCAACTTAACTTAGCCACCCACTCACCCACTCACCCACTCTTAATCACAACGATGTACCCACTCCTCATCTTGCAACACTATTGGTCACTTGGGTACTCACTCCTAAGCATGCAACACTATTGGTCACACACTGTTAGGATTTGCTACATAAATAATCTAGCACTGCAGCATCTTCAGTTTTGTATGCAGTTGACGAAGGCCTACGTGGCCGAAACATGGGGGATAACCCCAAACTAATACTAATAATACTAGGCACTAAAGTGCTAAACCTTCGGCCCAATAACCCATAAAAAGTTTCAGTCTCCTAATAAAAATGTTGATTATAAGATGTAGTCAGTGCAGTACGTAATTAGAGCTGGCATTAAGTAAAAAAACTTGACAATGACAGCAATTGTTATTACAGCATAATAAACTATACTATTTTTAGACATGCACCAAGGCAACAGTGCTGACTCAGCAATATGAACATTTACAGCCAATGTTGGCACGAACACATTGTTGAACAAATCAGCGTCAAGTTTAGTGTAATGCTCTCTATTGCACATAGCAACACTCCTTCGGTACATCATGCAATCACACAACAGGTGCATGAAACTTGGGCCAAGTCCTGAGTAGTCTGATGCACCCCAGACCCTCTTCCAGCCATTTATATTGCAGAATGGCCAAAGAAGTTATATAAAACCGGAAGCAGGAAGTGTGACTGGCTATGTCAGACTAAGTCCCAGCCATCAAACTTCTAGTTTTGATCCCTCAAGATTCTTATATTTCACATAGGGAAGTGATGCCATATCTGGGACAGCGCTCATACCCGGATACTACGCACAAAAGTGCATCGAACTCAATGGATAGGTAGAATTTCAAAGAAATATCTTGCTTAGTGCTTAGTTAAACTTACAACAACGGAGTTTAAGAAGCAGCATTCATATCTAGATGAACACCCTTCATTCAGCTGCTCGACAGCGTTTACTTATATCTTGTCATCTTCAGAGCATTAAAACACTGCAGGAAGCAGGCGTAGGCGTAAGAATTTTCTCATCTTCCATCGCAAGCAAAATAGCATGATGGATCTGTTCATGGGAAGCCATACAGTATATATATATATACAACTCAAGCTAGCATCAGTGTTGGAATAAGGTCAGTACAAGTGCAGTTGCTAATGGTTGGACAGCACTGAAAGATGCATACCTTCTGTAGTGCCAAAAAGAAGATGATCTCCTGACCATAACACCTTTTCCCAATTTTTTTCGCTCCTTTAACGTTAGTTCTCCGGGATATGGCGCAACCACTATTAGTGAAATATCTGTTGGATACAAATACTTCTACTCTCTCCGTGGTCCTCTAACGTTTAGCACTCCTTACTAACACGACTTCCTAACGGCCATTGTACCTCTCTATGCGGCCATTTTGCCTCCACGTGTAAGGGATCCCCCCGAAAGATCTAATGGCTGCACAAGACTCGAGAAAAGCGTGAGTATGAGTTCATAATGGTTGTCAGCAACAATATCACCAGATTAGACAATTTGTCTCTGTGCACTGAAAGCTTTCTCTGGCTTTCTGTAACGTCTGGTCGTTGTGCAGATAAGGCAAGTTAGTGTAATTCCGGAAACAGGGTAATTCCGGACACGTGCAACATATTATGCTTGTAGACTGAAGACTACAGGGTAAAGCGAACTTTGTTTTAATGTTGTATTTTGCCTCTGACTAGCCTTATAGTACGAACGCTTACTCTGCACAAAACGAGCTATCCTATGAATTCAAATTCAAATTCAAATTCATTATTTGAGTGTACATACCCATAGTTACTAGGCCAACACATGGTCCTATGTAGCACTGCACACATAGCTATTGCAAGAAACGATAAAACTGAGTTGTATGTAAATAAACTAGGGTCAATGATGATAATGTATGAACAATGCAGATTGATTACTAAAATCTAGCTGACCACATAGAGTTACTGATAGATAAAATGTGATAGTTCCTACATGCATGTGATAATATAAGGGCCATTCTGTCTCAATTGCCTTTTGTCAAGACGTCTTCCCCTACATCGTTCATGGATTCCAGAAGAGGTGTTCGGGGGAATTCTATGCAGGGGACTGCAGTAGCCAGTGGCACACATACTCAACCTCCTCACTGTCACACTCTTTGCGAACCTGCTCCTCCCTCTTCAATCCATGCCGCCTTCCCACCTCAATCTGAAATGCTGCCGTTCCACCTCTCAACTTCAATATCATCTTCCTTTCAGCCTTTGACTTCAATAATGCATAACTTGATTTGACTTCACATTCCGTTATCTGCTTCATCATTGTCAACTTCGGCTTTTCATGCATCTCTTTCCTCCATTCTTCCCTCACATTCCTCCAAGCAACACTCCGTAAGATGCCTTTCATGTCTGCTTCTGATAACTCCCTGATCACACCACCACTCATTTCCTGCCATCCAAATTTACCTACATACCTGCCAATGCTTCTCATCCAGCTTCCCTTTTCACACTCCACTGCTTGAGACACCACCTTCCTTAGCAGCCTGCCTTCATACACCTTACTTGCCAATACCTTGTACCAGAACTGCACACACCTCTCACTTGCCTCCCACCTTACTCGTAGAGACTCCATCTCCATCATCAATGATGCCTACGGATGTAACTTGCCCGCCCCAAAGAACATGCGTAAAGCACGTGGTTGTACTTGTTCAATTGTTTCTAGACTTCTCATGCAACCCCAGATTTCAACACCATACTGTATTTTTGAGTCAACCAGAGCACTCATCAGTTTCTTGAAAATGCCTACCCCAACATCACCAACTTCTGCCTTGCACCTACTCAGCCACGCACTTAGTGCCCTCCTCCCTGCAGCAGGTTTCTCCTCCACCATCTCCTTCAATTCCAGGTGCTCATCAACAGCACAACCTATAATACTTATAGCTAGACACCATTGGGATCACCGCTCCATCCAACTTACACTCCACCTCACATCTCTCCACCATCTTCTTCCTCATATGCATTATACCTGACTCCCCACATTGATCTTTACCCCCCACTCTTCACACCACTTAACCAGAACATCTAAGCTCTTCTCCAACCCTTCTTAGTAGGAGTCAACCAAAGACGTATCATCGGCGAACAGCAGGCCTAGGACCATATCACCACCACATTGCACACCACACTTCCCATTATGCAACCTTGTCACCACACCATTAATGTATAAGGAGAATAGTAAAGCAGAGAGAACGCAGCCCTGCCTCAATACCATGGCAACACCAAATTCTTCGCTTAACCTGTCCTGTACCTTCACCCTGCATGAGTTATGTCGGTAAAGCACCTTAAAAAACTTAGAAGCCTACCATTTACACCCAGCTGTTCCAAGCACCACCACATCTTGCTCTACTGTGTCTTAAGCATTTAGTGAAGTCAATGAAAGCCACCAGCATACCCTTAGCTGCCTTTCCCATCTCAGTCTGCTCCAGCAGCAGCTGCACCAACGTCAACACCTGCTCCCTGCATCCCCTCTGCTTGCGAAACCTGCCTTGCTCTTCTGCAATCAGTCCTTCTTCCTCAGTATCATACACAACACCTTGCTCACTGTAGATGTCAGGGATATCCCTCGGAAATTGTCTGTGACGCATGTACCTCTAGAGTGCTACAAGGACAGGAACCAGTAGACTCTCCCCCCACACTGATAGTACCATCCCATACTCCCAACACACCTCAAACAAAGCACACCAAGCATCGAACAACACGTCTGCTGACATCATGTCAACAGTCACCCCATCTTTCCCAGGTGGTGCATCTTTCTTCATCTTATCCAAAGCCCATGCCGCCTCCTCTCTTGTAATAGGTTGACAGAGCCTTTCACTGAAGTCCAACCTGTTAGTTCCCGAGTTATTGATGTCCGCACTATCACCAATTTGCTCTTCATCACCAACTGCTCCCTCATTACTTGCACCTAAGACTTTAGTGAAATGTTCTTTACGAACCTTCACTGCCTCTTCCCCTGCCTTAACCTTGCCTTCTTTGTCATAAACTTCCAAGGGATAACCCACACCTTTATTCTTCTGGCCAATACACTTCTTCATTGATTTCTCTAACTTCTTCAGACATTTCAGTTCTTCTTCTAGCCTGTCCCGCATCCTCCTTTGGTATGACCTCTTTTCTCTTCTCACTGCCTTCGAGTTGAAGAGCCTCATCTCCAGATACTCACTTCTCATCTGGTTCTGATCATCGCCTCCCTTACTTCGCAACCACTTCGACTCTCTATGATGCAACTCCTTATGTTTGCCCAATCCTTGGTGAACCACACTTTTCCCTTCTTCTGCTTGCCACAAATCACTTCCTTGAGACCCCTCTTCAAACCTGCCATTGATTCATCATACACTGCATCATTGCATCATCTGTGTACATTGATTCCTTTGGCAGCCCTCAGCCCAGCTATGATGCCCTCAGTGAATTCTTTCTCCCCCACCAAGTACCCTTCCGGAACCACATACGTCTTGTGAGCATCACTACCATCTTCCTTGCCAGGAGTCTCAGTCACATTAGCCATAGAGTCATTCACCCACAAGTCCCACTTGAGCACAGAGTGATCAGGAACCTGCAACCCTATTCACTCGCACAGAGATGTGCTTCACATTTTGACATAGTCCTAACTATGAAGTTCTCTACTTTAGCTACCTCTTCACATGGCACCAAACAGTAGTCAACCACAGATTGACCTTTACTTTATATACAGGTAAACTAATCTGGCCCCTGTCGACCATTGACAAAACATAAACCTGTGCTCTTCATACACTCCACCAGCACCTCCCCCTGGTCATTCTTCACCATGTCTACATTTACACCTGTCCACCATTTCACAATCGACATCTCTCAACCCACCAAACCTAGCATTAAAGTCACCACAAAGAGCCACCTGCCCCTCTGCTTGAAACTTCTGTGTCTGTTCCTCCAATAATAAGAAGTGTTCAGCCACATCTACATCTCCACTCGAACCAACTGGAGGAACATAGCGGACTGCAACATAAGCCACACAACCACTCTTCTGATGCTGAAACTTCACCCACAAGACATCCTCCAATGTAACATCAACAATCTCTATCTGCCAGTTTTGACAAATGGAACTCTTTACCATAATCCCCACTCCACCGGAACCTCTGACTGCTTTTCTACTCAAACTCGAATGGTTATGTGCAAACCAGTGATAACCATCAAACCCTGCAACTTCATCTCCCTTCAGCCTCGTATCACGGTCATCCACAGTTTGCACTCCATCATTTCTGTCTCCCCTCGCCCAACCAGCTACATTCCAACACATCATTTTCACACTCGCACAGTCCATATCACACTCCACCCCAGCATCTACATGACCACCTCAACCCTTGGAGCCTTCACTCCGCATGGAGTGGACTTGCTCAGTGCTATCACAACACCCGAACCTCTACTGGCTCTAAAACAGATGGCCTCGTCTCAATCTTCCGGAAATCATCAAAGTGGGCACCGCTGATTAGCTTCAAAACAGACTTTTCATCTTCCAACCAAACCCACCACCTCACGCAGCCATCCTCATTCTTGAAGACATGCTTGACCTTGACAGAAGCCGCCTCAGGGACCTTCTTGACTATACCTTTTCTCACCTTCTCAGCTGAGTCCGCCCTCTTAGTGCCCCATAGCTTTCTGCATCTCACAAACTGTCTAGACTTGCACTGGTTCTCTCTCTTCATTGGTGTCCTGGCTCAGGATGTTTTTTTCCCTATATATTGACACTTCTTTTCTTTCAGCTTTTTCGTCAAAGGTATGCATTTGATTTTCTCCAGCGCACCACCGCCTCACTGTAGCTAGTCCCGCTGTTGCAGCTAGTCTGCTTCTTGGCGTCACCCTCACCACCACTGTCGTCGCGTATTTCATTCGCGGAGGAAAGACTGCTAGTTCTCGAAACGGGAACGTTTACGCTTTGTTCACAGCCACTGAGCTTCATCACACCTCGCAACTCTTTCACCTCTTCTTTCAACGCGTTAACCTCCCTCAACAGTGCCAGGTGTTTTGACACCAAACAGAAGCAGCACACAAAGTCCCTCTTCTTCAACAAATCTACCTTCTCCTTAAATCGCATACACAAAAAATGGAACCACCCCGAAACAGTTTGCAACATCCCATCTCACCGGACTCACGATCATTGCCACAAAAACACAGGACCTTCTCAACATTGGCACATTCTCCTCTTCCGTCGACTGGACAATCTTTGGATGTAGCAGTTTCAGCAACCTTCACCTCCATGACCACATTCTGCGCTTCTTCCTTCGAGACTGGTTACGGCCCTGTCGCCATTTTGTTCACAAACACGTGTATCCTCGTACTTTTTAGTTTATAGGAACTTCAAGAAAGAAAGTGAGGAGTGGTACAGTCGTACTTGCAGCTCTTACTGATCCTTTTTTTGTAAACAGATGTGTAAATATTAGCTTATGGGACTTTTCGTCATCTTTTCCAGAGTGATTGAGCACTGTTTTGGGCACCTCTTTTAGCAATTAATTTCCGAAATTGGCTGGAAGTGAGGCATTTCAGGCATAGTTTAGAATGGAGTGCACTCGCTGGTGGATGTGCAGCAGACTGAGAAGTTTTGTGACTTGAGTGGACATATTGTACGAGTGAATAAATTTGCTGAACATAATAATACCGTGCATGATATTCCTGAAGATTTTCTGATTACCCTGGCTTACCTTATGTACTGTGTATATGAATCTCAATCAAAGTCAACAGTAACTGTACATCTCAGTCTATCTCACTGTGTGGATAATTGAGCTTCACAGTTGTGTATGAGGAATGTATTTGAGGCTCT
Organism: Aplysina aerophoba; assembly: GCA_949841015.1. NCBI lineage: Eukaryota > Metazoa > Porifera > Demospongiae > Verongiida > Aplysinidae > Aplysina > Aplysina aerophoba. The sequence continues at coordinate 2,915,670 of OX465042.1, forward strand.
AAAGATAGCTTATACTTGTAATAATATTGCTCATCAAGATCTATTTGCCAGTCATACGTATGTTTTAGGTGTAGGCTAAAAGTAAGGTCACATGGGGTAACTCCCTGAACTTCACTAATGCACTTCCAATATCAAGATGTACTTAGACAAGCATGATGCTTCTCAATACTGAATTCACCGCAAGCGCACTTAACCGTTCTGGTTCTTTCTTGGTGTGGTAGAGGAGCAACTTCCTGTGAGATTATAAAATGTTTGTGCAAGAAAAGCTTTCCTATCAACTTATATGTAGATCTATGCACACTGCTTTAAAGTTAGAGGCAGTGTGTTTAGCACACACTGCCTTGTTGACACTCTCAAAGTTTGCGAAATCACTTTTTTTTAAAAGTCACAGAGTTACTTCATGCACACCCCTTTTTGACGATCGCCAGCATTTTATATCAGGAAGTGTACGCACGATGTAGTATAGTATTGGTGTGCGAGGTGGACATATATGCTATTACCTGACATCTAAGTTGGATGTTGTTGCTTATCAACTGTTGGAATAATGCGGCGAAAATGTAAGTATTCAGGGAAATTCATTTTTCACCCATTGTAACTTCTTTATTATTGATGATGATGATGATGTGGTTGAGGCTCATGGCTACGGATTTGAATGTCACTGATGATGTTGAGCATTTCATGTAGCACAGTATAGATAATAGTACAGCGTTTTGACCATGAAGGTCTTCGTCAGGTACATACAAAACATCTGCATTATTCTGAGTTACACTAAATGGTGTGAGATAATGTGTTTATTGGTCAGTATGTAGGTAGGATCTAGATTCCGAAAGGCAATTTTAAAGGCAATTTTAAAGTAATCTAGTCTAGTATTGGCTGCATGGGGACTACTAAGGATTGCTACGGTACGCGCCATAAAAAAGGTAACGCTAAACGGTAACCGGTATCTGCACCAGAGTTAACGGTTAACCGTTAACAGTTGGCTAACCGTTAACAGTTAACAGTTAACAAGTAACAGTTAACTGTTAACGCTGTTACGTAATAGTGCGAATACGTGCGAAGTTCCGGAAGGTGCAAGATATCCAGTTCGTTCAGTTGCAGTTGCAGTCGCTCGGGTCTTTGCGCTCTCGCAGGTAGTGCAGGCTTTTGTAGATGGCAGAGAAGGTGCTTATCAGGTACGAGGGCAACGGATCGTCAAGATACGACGGGAAGGAGTATTTTGAGGCCCACTGAAGAATGGTGAGCAAGTAACAATCAAAACGAGTTGAGTTGAATAATGCACTGTTTGCAATAAGCCCTCAGAACCATCGTCATCGAAATCACAGGTAACACTTGAAGTATATACGTAGCTATGGCGCTTTTCACGAAGTAACGGTTAACGGTTAAACAGTTAGCCATTCTCGGTTAACTGTTAACCCGACAATGGTTAACGATTCGCTACCAGTTGTCGGTTAACGTTACGTTTTTTATGAACCGTACCGTATAGGACGCAAGCCTATTCTTAGTGCGTTTTTATTGTTATTGTGTGGAAAGATGTCTAACACAACTTCAATGTCCATTGTAAGCAGGCATAGACAGTGCGTGCACTTAGTCTTGCACGCCAGCCGTTCCACTTCCGGTTTGGGGGATAAAGAACGTCTGGTCACTTTTGCCAGGTACTCGTGGGCACTGCCAGAATGTTGGCAGAGCCAATCAGATTGCACAGCGCCCAATTATGACGTCACGTCACAGGTCTGCCCTATTAATCATGCTCGATCGATTACAATTCTCTAGTGAGTGTCAGCTACGTTGCAGCGATGGAGACGAAGAGAGTGTTGTCCAAGGTAGCAAGCCAGATGGGCTATTCCGCGCTGCGACCCAAGCAGGAGGAGGTGATCTTGGACTTCGTCCGCGGGAGCGACGTTTTCATAAGCCTCCCCACAGGAAGTGGGAAGTCGCTGTGTTACAGCTTGCTACCAGGGGTGTTTGACGAGATACGCCGCTTGCAGGGCGTATCCATTGTAATTGTGGTCAGCCCACTTGTTGCGCTGATGAGAGACCAGGTAAGGGCCATGACAGAGAGGAACATCCGCGCCGTCTACGTAGGAGATGCTGGCGACGATGCCACAGTTGATGAAATCTGTGAAGGCAAGTTCCAGCTCCTTCTCATGAGTCCAGAGTCTATCCTGACGGATTTGATGTGGAGGGACATGCTTCAGAGTCCCATTTACCAAGACAATTTGGTGGCAGTTGCTGTGAATGAAGCTCACTGCGTCAAACAATGGTTAGTCAGGAATGAAGAACCTCATCATCAATAGCTACCTATAACATGTTGTGTTAGGATGTTGTGTATTATTATATTAGAGTGCTTGAAGATTGTTTTGCTTGCCTGTTGCAGGGGAAAACAGTTTCGACAGGAATTTGCTAACCTCGGTGAGGTGCAAAGTCTCATACCTGAGACCGCACATTATGGCGTTGACAGCAACTGCCACAAAGGCATCAAGACAAGCAGTTTGCCAGACTCTTGGGATGATCAGGCCCAAAGTTGTGACAGTGTCTCCGAATAGACCGAACATCAAGTATGTTGTCTATTCAAAACCTGGGACACTGGAGGAAGTATTTGCGCCTCTAGTGGAGGAACTCAAGAGATTGAGGTTGAGTATGGAATGGACCATCATCTTTTGTCGCACCTACGCCGACTGCAGTATGCTGTACCTCTACATGAGAGATAGACTAGGTGAGCAATTTACTGATCCGGTAGGAGCACCTGATAGGGCTCGATACAGGGTAATCGATATGTACACAGCATGTACACACCCTGCAGTGAAGGAGCAAGTGTTGGCTGAATTTTGTGACACACACTCAAAGCTACGAGTGGTGATGCGACAATTGCTTTTGGGATGGGGTTGGACTGCCCAGATGTACGGAGGGTGATCCACTGGGGTCCTTCTGAAGACATCGAAATGTATTTGCAGGAGACAGGTCGAGCTGGACGCGATGGCATGCCCTCAACTGCCATCCTCTACAACATCCCCGGGGTACAGCATGTCGAGGTGTCCGTGAGAAATTAATGCCTCGAACAAAGGAGAGTGCAGACGCAACATGCTTCTAAAAGACTTTGACAGTAACGAAGAATCTGGATCTTATCAACCTGATGTGATGTGATCATGCTGTGACGTGTGTGAGCGTATGTGTAAATGTGCTTTGTGTTGTCAAACTCATTAACGAACTAAAACTGTAAATTTTATACAATGATCGCTACAGGCACAATACAGCTGGATCTACGTACATGCAAGTTCAGTATGGCTCGGCGTATACAAGTTCATTGTGCTTGTATGTACTTACATGTACATTAGGAGTTTCTGCAGGCGCTCAGGCATCCATTGTTTGAGATCGGGCATGGACACTTTAAGCATGATGTTTGATGAGAAGTTTGGAAAATTTCTGTGTGATCGTCCACTTTTGAGTTGCATACACTTGACATGTCTTCGTCAATTGTGTGAGCAATTTCTTCATGTCTTCCTTTGATGATCGGTGGGTGTGATAGTCTGACTCCTTAGGAATTCCATTGACTTGGTCAAACCCTTTGAGCATGGTCATAGTCTTCCCAATACATTTGCCGACTCGCTTCACAGACATGTCTGTGATGTTCGATCCTAAACCCCTTAGGCCATTCTTACATTCTCTATTCAAGTGCTCCATGTGGAGATCGCAGGGGATATTCTTACCAGCGCATCCATGTGTATTGATAGTGCGACTCCACTTCAGCTGCATCGCCAAACGAGGGCTGTACAGGAACTTCTCCTGGGCTAGAAGGTTGAATGCCTTGATGGAGTAGTTGGTGCGGTTACTGGCTTTGAAAATCAACAGGAAGAACTTCCAGCAGCCAAGTATCCTGGACCCATTGCCTTCTCTGATAGCATCGGTGAACTCCTGGTACAAGAGGCCAAGGGATAGTACATCACAGGCATATGCCTGTACTCAGTCTACTTCCACTGATTGGCCACTGTGTGTGCCTTCACTTGCACCGAAAGACAAGTCCACAAACTTGTCGAGCACCTTTTCCACCGCCAGCAACAGCACTTTGCGCCTCTGATCAGGCTCCAGACGAGTAGAGGTCGCAGGAAACAGGGTACGATCTCCAGGCTGGTCGTCAACTGAGGACATCTGAAGCACCATCATTGCAGCTGCAAGGACATGGGACTCCTCCACCAGCAGAAAAAAGGCTTCACATGCATTCATGTCCTTGCTAGGATCAGACACCACATTCCTCCGGTTGATCAGGTTCCTTAACTGGAACAATGTTCCTCCATCCATGCCTGATGATCTTGTGTAGAGTCGTTTCCATATGACCTATGGGAGGGGGTAGGTAGAAGGAGCAAATGTCAGAGACCACGGTGATGTTAAATTTAATGACATTGCGTTACATGCTATTCATGGCTAAGCTTCTTTTGTATAATAATATATTACACATGTACCTCAAGGAAGCACATCTTTGCGTCCCAGTCCTCGGTAACTGGCACCACACCTTGTAGACGGTCCACACCTCTCTCGGAGTTGCTGCGGATGCGTTGACTGCCCCTTACTCGGGCAGAGGATGCGTTGACTGCCCCTTACTCGGGCAGAGGATGCGTTGACTGGCCCTTACTCGGGCAGATGTCATCTGATCCCCACCTAATATTAGATACAGATCGAATGGGGCAAAAATGCATAAGTCTCATGTGCATGCACATAGAGCTCACATGCATGTACATGTATACCCACCCAACGGGATGTGAAAGAAGTCATCACATGTGATCTCTGAAGTCTCTTCAGGTAGAGTCACCGTTTTTGTTGTCGTCACCATTGGAATGTACTTGTGCAGGCTTGCCAGGATGTCCACCATGTCTTCTAACTTCTGCTCAGACTTCAGCTCAATTCCAACTGGCACCTATATACAATGAATAGCACGTGCATCCTATGAGCAATCACATTTGCAAACAAGTAACTGCAACTCACAACTTCCGACTTCTGTGACATCTGTTTCTGAAATTGATGTTCAATGTGTCTCTCCACTCCCTTTCCAAACATCTTAAAGAAGGGCATATGCTTCTTGAGCGTACGGGCAATCAGTATTGAGAAAGTCCTCTGCAACTCCTTCGTGTCATTGGAAGTAGGCAGGAGCTCTTGCAACTGAATTGCCTTCACATCAGGGACTTTCTTCGCATCACTGACTTCAGTTAGGTCAACTCGATCTCTCACAGCATACATGTGGAAGTAATGGAGTGAGTGAGTTTGATAATCAGTCCTCATGTCTCGAGGACGAACTTCTTTGTCGATGTTATCCCCCACCAACTTGTCATCAGTACATCTGGCTTGCTGTGTCTATGTTTGTGGCAGAACCCTATAATATGGGAAGAAAATCTCACACATGCACACATATAATATGTAATTGAAGGATACATGATGAATGCTGTACACTCATACGTTCATGGCTTTCATGGAATCTTCAACGAACAGAACAGCAGCATCATGCTTTGCCCCAACACAGTCCAGGTATGTAAGGGTGCAGTAATGGGACAAACACAGCAGCAATTTCTGACGCCTCCTATACACCTATGGACACAAAGGGCAAACATGGGTATTGGCAAATTCCGCAAACCAAACATAAACAATTTGTGGACTTGTGTGCATGTATATACTATGTGTATACCTGCTTTGCTTACACAGTTTCTCCAGATTTCTCACCAACGGTCGACAGAGAAACGCTTCAGGATGAAGCAACGTTTCAGTCGCTGGTATCCAAAGTTCCCCGACAAGCTCTTGCAGAATAGACACTACGTGCTTTATGGAACCGCCATGCAACTTCCTGCGCTGGCTTGCGCTCTTCAGCGAGCAGTGACAGAGCGAGCAAACATCCATTTCGACTACGCAAACATCTTGTCGAAACACGTAGGTGCGAATGTATATGCTATGATGTCATGTAATAATTGCATTCCAATGTGCCACGAGTACCTGGGGAAAGTGACCAGACGTTCCTTTTCCCCCAAACCGGAAGTGGAATGGCTGGCGCGCGAGACTAGCGTGCAATCATGTTATTTAACAGCTACATGAAATGTGTCGGATATAGCATGAATGTGAAATATGAGAGTGCAATATGAATGCGAAGTATATATTTGCATATGAAATGAAGCGAAGGTGTTTGACAACCTGGAAACTTATGCCCCTGCTCTTTGCCCATGAGAGGCATTATTTCTTCCAACTTAAACTATTGTATTATTCTTTGATGGTTATCTTAACACTTGTTCACAACTAGACACTATAAAGTGTTAAACCCTCGGCCCAATAACCTATATAAGTTTCTGTCATCCCAATGGAAATGTTGATTATAAGATGTAGTCTTATAATTAGAGCTGGCATTAAGTAAAAACCTTGATAATGACAATAATACATCCTAGTAAACTATACTATTTTTAGACATGTACTAAGGCGGCAGTGCACATTGTTGAACAAATCGGCATCAAGTTTAGTGTAATGCACTTTATTGCACAGAGCAACACTCTTTTGCTACATCATGCGCAATCACACAACAGGTGCATGAAACCTGGGCCAAGCTTTACTACAAAATGAAATGTACATATTGCACTATTTAGTAACACACTTCTTCACTCTGAAGGCTCTGAGGCTTGCCATGCACTTCCTACTATCTGCTTGCTCTTACAAGGTGTGTGCCTGTTTTTCAGATGCTCTTGTGTAACATGGCTAAGCCAGCAACTAGCACCATGTGGTTGAGAGCAAACGTGAAGTGATTACAATATGCTTGTGCACAAAGGCAAGCAAAATGGCTGACAATTTTTTTGCAGTGCTGAGGCAATCCGTAGGTTTTCTTTGCTGATTCGTTACTGTATGAAAACATTGAACTGCCCACACACACACACACACACACGCACACGCACACACACACACACACTACTGTAACCGTGTGGCGCATACGCCGAAGGTTAATCACTACTTACAGCAGTGTGTATGTACAGTTGGGTTTGAAGTTTTGATGTGATATATGACAGTGAGATGTGCTGCTGTATTTTGTCTGAAATAGTGAGAATGCCTGCAGGCCTCGCTATGTGTTACTGACTTACTCTATGAACTTTTATGCATTTAAACGTGTGGTCTCCACAATAGAGTGAATATATGTCTCTTACTTTTATACTACAGGGATTTGAAAGTCATTATCTTAGGTCCAGCCAGTGTTGGGAAAACATGCTTTATGCAGCGGTACATGACTGGAGAGTTCAATGACAAATATGTACCGGTAGGTATATAACTAGTTCATGATGTTGTAGAGGCTCATAGTTGCATTGAACTGATACAGATGGTGAATTGATGAGCAACAACACAACTGTTGATAATACTCACTAGCACGATGTGTGGATTTAGAGGTCTTTGTCAACTATGTACGGTACGGTGCATAGAAAACATTACGTTACCCGAAAACTGGTAACAGTTATCGTCGATTATCGTTAGGAATCGCGAACGGCGAACCGTTAATCGGTAGCTAGTAACGTTTAATCGTTAACTGGTAGCGAGTTGCGTAGGAGCAGTTTTCAGTGTTCGCGAAAGAGAATGGTCTTATCAATGTATTGCACGCAGCGGATCGTGCAACTATACGCGTGACTTCGTCTTCACTGTGGCACTCTCACCGATCTGTAGCACTCCAGTCGAGCTCTTTTCTCTGCGTACCTTGGAGAGACTTTCTACGTACTCCGTCGTAGCGCACTGAGCCGCTGTCTTCGTATGTCAATGATGATGATGATGTCCATATCTCTTTAGTCGGCTCCGAATAGCAAGTCTCTCCGAAAGGTCGGGTGCTGATCCAAGCATCTCCAAGTCTTTTCAAACGGCTCCAAATAGTAGCGTCTTCACAGGTGTGCACTCCACGTATGGCGGCGTAACAGCGTCTCAAAAGAGCAGCGTCTCACAGCGTCCCCAAATTCAGCGTTTTCTGATCTGAGCCGAGTATGGGTACGAAAACATCAACCGATGACGGTTTCCGGTTTTCCGTTAACCGTTACCGGTTAAACGCTAACAGGTAATCGAAAATATTCACAGTTAAAGGAGCGCTAACGACGAAAACCGCTAACCGGCAAAAGGAATTACCGTCATGTTTTCTATGCACCGTACCGTACAAGATGAGGTGTAATCAGTTAGCAAAGATCTCTGGGTTAAAAGTGTTATTAACTGTTGCTTGTTGCTCCTCAATTTGCAATCGGTCACTAGTTCATGGTTAAGATTATTGTAATTATCATTATGTGAATTGTTAATATTCTGTTATGCGTGTTTGTGTCAGTATATGTTTAAGTGATACAAAGATGTCATAGGAGTGAGGTACTTGCTATGTGTCACAGTAATTGGTTGGGCACTCGGGTGGTGTCCTTTCCTGAGTCAACCAGAGCTTGAGCTTTATGCTATGGTATGGTATGAATAGTAAGTTTTGAACTTCAGGTGCAAGATTTAATACCTGAGAGCAGGTCATTAAGTGCTGAGCAGATTAGGCAATTAGGCAAATTAGGCAATTAGGCAAATTGGGCAATGGCTTGGCCGTAGCGCTCTTGGCGGTAGGCGATTTCGGCCAAGGCCAGCGAGTACTCGCCGCGTTGGAGCGGAGAGGAAGCCGTCTGCAGCAAACGCCGATATAGCTGCAACCCCTGATCGATACGTCCACCGGAGATATAAGCCGCGGCCAATAGGCGGGAAGCCGCAGTGAGAGACGAATCCACAGCAGCGCGCTCTAGGTCGGCAATGGCTTCGACAGATTAAGTGCTGAGCAGAATAATCTCCAAGCCAGGGTCACCGTACGTCAGTATGTATATATGTACTAGAATAGATTTCTAGGGATTTAGGAATGTCCGAAAAAGCATAGAAATAAATGGTGACGTCTGAGTACTTTGACCCACTACATGTCTTTGAGGATCAGGAATCGTAAATTCCCTAGAATGCACTAGGATCAGAACCTCTGATATGCTCTTAAAGTTGACTAAATGCCAAGGGAAGTCTGTTGTTGACTCCCAGCCAGGAGAAGGATTCTATATACCCTATTCTGAGACTGCAGTCAGCAACTGCTTATGTGACATCGCGAAGTATGAAATTCAAGAAGTGTATTGCACGTTCAGATATTTACATCATACTGTGCTACGCTACAAAATGACATCAACAAAAGTACTTACTGGAAGCTGCTTGATCTATAGGTGCCGGGTGCACCTACAGTGCTGATTAAAAATACTTTACCACTAAAACACTGACCACACGCAGTTGGTCCTAGGACGTCCGCGAATACTCGTGCGAGTACATGCAACTCAAAGTGTTAATTATTCTATACGTCTCCATCTTCGCTTCCATATTAAGGTGGCAATTTCGAAAGTAATTTTGCTGGGTCGTCCAGAGCGGTGCTGGTCATGCAGTCCACGGTTGGTTTCCGATTGATATACCCACTTTCTGACAGTGGTGCGCGAGGTTCTTTGAGCCTTCTGACTCTAAAATTGTGACGATGTGAGATATATTCTTTCCCTTCTCCAGCAAAGACTAGGCTATAAAATTCATTAGCCACCCCTAACTCACGTTTGAAGTAACTTTCGTTCAATAAAACTAGCAATTTTACACTTTGCCCTGCCATTATACGTCGACCGCGAGACCGCCATTTTACACCTAGAAGTGTGTGTGTTGTGTGCTAATGGAAGGAATTCTGTGCGAGTACTCGCAGGGTACTCACGGGTACCCTCGAACCACGCGCGTTTGACATGGTAAAGTATCAGCACTGTGATAACCTTACCATGCCTGAGCTGAAGAGGTGGCTGTCCTGCTGCGGTGGAACTGTTCGTGGCACAAAGCTGATCTCATGAAGTGATAAGCTCAGTAAAATGCTGTGATATGTTTGCTAACGTTACTGTGGCTCCATGTGGCGTGTAGTCATATAGTGCGCCACAGCGCGCTTAGCCTGCCCTCAATAGAACGGTTTCTAACTTTGTCCCCAGTGTGCGCATGTCTAAAACTTACGAAGAACAAATTGAGAAGCTGCTCCTTGGCTAACAGGTTAGGCTAGCTACTTTGCACACGTTCATACTTGTTCCCCCTCTTCGCTTCTTAGTACGTTAGGTATTGTTACAGCTACTAGGCTTTCATGTCCTGTTTGTTGTTTATCCACTGGTAGAGTCCTGGTGGATCTTGATGGTGATGTGAATGTGGAGTGTAAGCGTAGAAAGTTGCTAATGCTGGGGGATCTGGTTGTGTTGATCTTGACCGCATTATTTCCTTCCCCGAAAATGGCTGGACTAAATCGCTGAAGAAATTACCAGATGCTTCTTTTCCAAGTATTTAGCAACGTTTTGTGGAGAAGTCACTTGTTACAGCAAGGATGAAGCTGGCTTCTGTTGGCAATGATAGTGATGGATCCTCTGACGTGGAGATCTTCTCGTATTCCAAGGGCAATGACAAAGGGTACAGTTTTTTCACGAGTGGTCATGTGCAGCAGATTTAGGTGGTTGACGGAGAGGAATTCTCTTTTGTTGGGTGTAATGTGCTACAATCCACGAATAAATGTACACCACAGAAAACAAAAATTTGCTTGCTCCAAATGGCATGATGAAGTTGGCACCGTGTACATGTACAGCTGGGCGTGATGGATGCTGCAACCATGTGGCAGCATTACTTATGGCCTTGAAGAGTTTGTGAGATGCGGGCTGTGAGATGAGGAGGAATCTCCAACTTCAAGATTATGCAAATCTAATAGAGCAAGACCCAAGAAGGTGAAGCCAAAGAAAGTTGTTGATGTGTGGCTAGTCAAAGTGAGCTTTGGAAGAAAGCATGCATGAGCCCCAAAGGCATTTTACAATCCTGTGTCTCCCAACAAAAGACTGGCTGAGCCTTCTGAACAATGAGGATTTGGAAGATGCTCATGCTGCTGCGTTAGTGAGTGACAGCCCTTAGACAGACAGTGATAGCAGCATCGGTAGTGAATCAGATGAGGTTGATAGTAAATCTGACTCAGATAGCAGCATCAGTGTTGAACATAAAGTTCATTATGTGACAGCAGCACCGTGGGGAGCAGTCGTCAGGAATTGCACAAGGCTCTTGTTCGTGTTAATTGGGAGCGTGCCAAGGAGATTGAGGTACGGTACGTGACACGGAAAACTTACCTTTTTCCGCAGACACGCCACATAGGTTTTCCGAAGGTAGCCACGCGGCAATACGCGGACGCCCGTGCGGCAATGCGCGGATCGCCAGCGCGGCATTCTGCAGATCGTCTGCGCGGCAATGCGCGGATGTTCCGCGGATCTATACAATGCGGAAGAGGTCCTGGAATGAATGCGCAAGCATACGCACTCGATTGAAGATGGGTATTGGCTGCTGAAACAGTATCCTTGCAGTCATGCTACCGCTGAGTGGCTCTCTCCACTGTTCAGCCATTTTATCATTCGTACAAGTTGACGTTTTACGTTTCAGATCATTCGGCGACGCTTATGAAGGAAGTGTGTTGCGAGTGTACGTAAAGGCACTGTATAGCTACGTACATACGTACCTATTGGGTTTCGTTTTCCGCATGAATCCGCGCGGAATTCCTGCCTCCATAGATTCTTCCGCGCGGAATCTTGTGGAAAATTACAGCGGAATCGTGCGGAAAATCGAGGAATTCGTTGGAAAAATGTAAGTTATCCGTGTCAAGTACCGTAGATACCAGGGGCCATAGCTCTTGTCAAACCTGGTTCACAGAGAAGCACAAATGGGTAACAGCAACTCTGTGCAAAGCCATTGTATGCAGACGGAAGGAAGGCTTTACGGCAATCATTCGTAACAAGCTGTCTGTAGACTTTCGTGAGAATGCTGCCACTCGCTATGATAGATAAAATGACCTGCAGCAATCATGCAGTATACAACAGAATGCAAGAAAAATACTTCTTACGGCCAAATGCAATTTTAGCTTCTAGTGACTAGTTTTTGAGTGGGCAGACTTTGTAGTCTGGACTACAACCGAGATGCATGTGGAGTGGATAGAATGCCAAAGTGATTTTGCTGAGCAGCATCTGGAAAAGTTGAAGAATTTCTACTGTGACCATTTGCTACCAGCAGTATATGCTGAGACTGTATAGTGTAAGTCATTTCACATGGAATATATTTGTTATTGATATCGTAGAGATTCATGGCTACGTGTAGGAAATGCCAATGGGCGTATACGCCAGCTTTCGAGCGGGATAACGTAGCAACTGTAGGAATATGATTATATTCCTACAGTTGCTACGTTATCCCACTTGAAAGCTGGCGTATACGCCCATTGGCATATTTGTTATTGTTGATTGAGTACATTTAGATATTCAGCAAGAGCTCCCTCGAAATTACTGAGCGCAGCACACACATATACCAACTTTTCTAACAAGTCAAACAATGTGTTGTCTATCTCCCCTGCCAAAATCTTGTAGCTTTTGATTCACTGCATTTTTCCTTCAACGTGAATTCACACATCTGCTATCTTCTTTGTAGACATCATTTCTACTGCGGTTATCTGCACCTTATTAAAAGAGGAAGAGGGGGGGGGGGGGGTTCAGCCTTACTCCATATTGAAAGAGTAAATCCTTAATGTCAAACCTCTATCAACCATCACTGAGTCACTTTGCCAGATACTCCAACAAACCACTCTGTTCTGTTGTAGCCTGGTCAGAAATTGAACATTCAAACACATTAGATACAAATGTCACATGTCCATTTCAATTAGAACCTTGGCAGTGTTGTGAAGCTTATATGTTGAACTTTGCCGAGCCAGTTATGATGGGGTATTAATACAGAACTCCGTGCAATGTATGATAATTTGGGTTGATGGATACATTTCCTGAAGCATGGTGGCAACAGCTTGGTTATCTTGTGCCGTGAAAGTCAAATAGGTAATTTGATATTTGTGACACACTAAGTTCAACCAAGTTATATAGTTCTGGAGACTGTAGACTGTGATACCTTGAACCGTTGAGCAAGACCAACTTCTCCAAATCCCAACTGAAGACGAACAATTACCAAATAAGAACTGGTCGCTTTGAACCATGCTTGCTGCTGTGCTGCTCCCAATATTCTGGAGTTGTGAAGCTGCCCTTCCAAGTATGCATGACTGTAGCCTAGGACTCCAGGAAATTGTAGCATGCCAAAAACATTAGGCCTGTCCACACGTAGCCTTGAATCTGGATTGAATGCGCAGTGAATCCAGTCTTCCGAGCAGCCACATGTAATGTGCATTCGCAGAAGCAAATTCTAATGTGCATTACTGAATTTACCTCCATAAGTGGATTGAATCTGTATTGGTTTATCAACTGCGAAGCGTGCGAAGAGACTTAACTTCTGGTGAGACAATGTGTGCAACGACAGCTGGAAGGTGTTGTTCAAAATAGGACCATTTTCGAAGAAATCCAGCATGCTCTTGCGAATTTGGGCTACCAGCAAATGTGGATACAATGTCAGGTTAAAGTGAAAAACGTAATTGTGACGTACAGAAAAATCAAGGACAACAACAGCCGACAAGGGAGGTCTTTTTTGATCTGTTTGATAGGATTCTGGGTACTAGACCAGCTTCTAGATCCACCAACATTCTGTGAAGCTCTCCTGTACCCCCGACCCCGAAACCACAGAACCTAACCCTAACTCATCTGCTCAAGAATCGGAGCCAGATTGCAGAGGATGATGATGTTGAGGAGGATGAAGACAGGCAGGACCAGGGCAGCTCGCCACATGGGCAGAATGAGGACGACGTCTTGTAATCAACGCCCACTCAAACTGCAAGCGGCAACGACTTCATTCAGTAGAAAAACGTATGCATGGGGATGCATGCATGTCCATAAGAATTTCAAACACGAAGCAACTGATCACAAACAGCTCGACTACGGAAAACGCACTTGACAATTATTGCGATTTTTAACATCAACATGTGGACACAATGTGAATAATCCGAATGCATATTGGTATGCTTCCAAAGCCACAGATAATCCAATGCGCATTCGATCCCCATTCCACATAGACAGCCTTATTAGGCCTATGCTGAATCCAGTGTAATCCTTTACCACCTTATCCTGGTGCTCAATCGGGCTAAAGTTGAATACACGAGAGTCTAACTGCTCATTAGCACTTTTCAAGGTGTGCACCTCCTACTCCAGGAATGCACACCTATCACTCAGTGTTGCATTTTCACTCTTTAGCACTTCCTTCTCAGCACTGAGGATAGTAGTACACACACTGTGTTGATGTGTACTGTCCCCATCAACCTATGTTTTCTCATGACTAGCCTCATCCACGTTTTCTTCAGCTGCTTCTGAAGAATCATAGGGTCTGCAATCAATCTTCCTGCGCTTATATTTGGTGGCAATGATTCACGCACAGTTGAAGCTGTCCTCGACCTAGCAGAAGTGCTCCAGGAACACTTTGTCGGTATAGCGTCCTTTCAGCTTATGACGGGTCACTGTCGTCAGCTTTTTGTCATTTGTCATCTTCTGCTTCCATAGCAGTAACCAACCTTAGTGTACTTGTTGGTGGATGAAGGTGAAAGAGTGCTACCTGGCCTTCTGCAAAGACAGAAAGAGCCATGCTTGGAGGCAGTCACATCATTTAGATACTTTCATTGGCTTAGACATTTCTTTTCTGTTGAGATTAGTGTTTGTGCAAGGTGCTGATTTCTTCTTCCTGATAAGATTGTAGGTACTTACAGCTGCAGCTTATAAGAAAGCACCAGTAGGAATGTTCACGAACTGAGGCAGCAACTTTTTTGCAATAACAGCACAACATTCCAAGAAGATACCACACACTGTGGAACGTCCCGGGCCAAATAACTCTGCCACTGATCGATAGTCAGCATTACTTGCTAGTCTCCACAATGTAACAGCTACCCTGTCCTCAACAAGTATTGCAGCACATAAGGGAGTGTCTTGCTTCTGCAAAAACGGTCGCACTTTATCGCATAGGTAAATGGAACATACTTCTACTCATCCGCAGATTTGCAAGCCACCACCCTTAACCACCACTAATAGCTGCACTCCATCATTCTTTACTCCTTGGCATGACCCATACTGTCTTTTCTATCATGTGTGACCGGAGACAAGGTAGAAGCAAGAGTGCCCTAAGAAGCAAAGAGAATCAATCGTGTCACTGCCATAGTGCACAGATTAAAAGTTTGTAACCATCAAATTCATTCGACTATAGCTAATTTATAGCACACTCACGCACTGCTAACCGTTGAGAGCGTATACATTTTTCTCATGTAGCGGTGAATCCTTCTCTTCCTGACCTGTTTCGCCTTGCACTGTCTTATTCTCCTTTCACGGCGATTCTTAGTACGATGAAATAGCATAATCTGAACCCACGGTAAAGCACATGCTACCAAGAACGGGTCCATATTGTCGCAGCCACTACACAACTGTTGTTGTTACTGCTGGCAACACATGTGCAATCATGTGCAAACTAAACTGGTTCCAAATTACGAGTGTGAACGTGAGCAAATCGTCGAAACCGAGTTCGGTAAACCAATTCCAATTGATCCAGTTCGGAACCAGTTTCAGTGTGAACACCCTTATTAACTGGTCAATTTAGTATACCTTTGATGAATGGCTTCATTAGCCCTCAGTGATATCCTCGGTTACTAAAACAGCCAATAGACTTGGGTTGGAGCTGTAACCAATATTATTGCGTTGATATGTGCCACTTAGATCTTAGAGGTTAGGAGCCACTCCATTCATGTTAGTTTATACTTTTATGGCAGTTAGTGTATTTGTTATAATTAATCACTAGTGAAGAATAAGAATTTTGTATATTATCTGAAAGCCGCTACATCTGAGGAAGGCATAAGAAGTGTGGAAACAAGGGTATGTCACTGAAATGACAAAATATCCATGAGCCACATGTAATAGAATATTGCATCATGTGTACGTCATACTGTATTGCATCATTTTTCTACATCTGGCTGTTAGCCCTAACACCTGGCACAGCATTGGCATTAATTGAAAGTGTGACAGTAACCTCTGAGCCATGTGGTTAAGATTATAATGTCTGCCCAAAAGACGTACTACACATATGTAGTATAGCTCTAGCTCTGTATAATCAGGATTCTCCCCAGACATTTTTCAAGGCATAGTGCTGCTCCAATTCCAAAATGAGAGACTGGTGTGCAGTGTTAGTGGCAGTCAAACCATCACCAACATGAGACAAATTATACTAAATAATAATAATTAATCGTGCATTATTATCGGAGCAAATAAAAATCAAATGGTGATCTCATACACCTGTTGCTGAATTGCCACGAAACTTCCCAGGCACCTGGAGCATTTATGTAGAGTATCCTAGAGGGATTGATTTGCACAAATACGGTACAGCTGAGGAGTGCGCTGAGAAAATTTACAAAATGATCATCCTCCATTTTGATTTTACAGAGAAAGTATACGAAACTGTGACGTAGAAATGGCGATTCGCACTTGTGAAGGAGAAAACAAAGGCAGTTGTAGCTCCAGTCGCAGGGGCATCGTCGAAGGAATGCACTTCAAAAGGCAGCATAGCAGAGAAGCCCGCCGGAGGCAGGCTGCTTATGGCTGACATTGACTATGGCCTCACTAGGCCAGTAGCAGCAATGAACTGAGGTACAACAGTGTGCTTTCTTAAAAAAGGCAAAAGGGTTAGCGCTCTCAGTCAAAGACATAGCGGCTATTTTAAAGCATAGCCTTCCAAAATACAGGCATAGTGGGCCGCTATGCCTTTATATAGCCTAGGAGAACACTGATAATATTTAGCTATGACATTTGCCAGATGTAGGAAAATGATGCAATATTTCTTACACCCATGTCTGTTTTGTCACTGTAGTGACCAACCCTTGTTTCTGTACGTTTATGCCATCCCTACATCTTCTCAATTTTGTAGAAGTTTTTATTTTTCTCTACAACCCTGCTTTCACCATCTGGTATCACAATTTGAAGTATTTCGTTAAAGTATCCTTTGATGTTGAGTAACTCATGTGCACTTCAACGATAATCAGGCTCTTTGATACACTGATTCTCTTCAGATTTGGAAGTTGTCATGCTTTACTGCTTCATTTGCATGATTACAACCCAGATTATAATCTTTCCCTGTAGACTATGGGAGCTGCTCTGGCCATCCGGAAGTGGGGGCACATGAAAGTGGCCTTGTGGGTAAGCAGTTGTAAGTGTGCTTTTTAGAAACATAGCTATTTCTGTTGTCTTGTGTGGGTGGCTGTTTCTTGTGATAGATTTTGAGTGCTTAAATACAGTGCAAGTTGAAATGTAAACCACTATTCTAAATAATATATACAGTGCAAGTTGCTATATACATGGTAATGTAATGTGTAATATAAGTAGATAGTTAAATAATATAATGTTTGAGCACTCTGGGTACACTGAGAGATAAACTGAGTGCATGTCTTTAAGTACAGGAAATTTAAGGTTAAAAAGTAGTTTATTACAATTCCTTGGCTTAATTAGAAGGCAAAATTATTTGCATATAAATGCCAACCCTTATGTACAAATTATTACACTGTTTTGCAAGTGTCCTTCTGGCAGAGAAGCTTTGCGTGCACGTTCTCCCATCAAAATCGTGTTCACAAATTATGTGTGCACTGTACACTCCAGCAAGCCTTCTTGGTCTGCAGTACCTACAGTAAACGACTCACCAGCTTTAATGAGTATGTGTGCAACTAATGCATGTACTTGTTATAACACTGTAGGCTATAGTATTGATAGCTGTGTACATGGTGTGCATGACTGTACGTGCGTACGTGTGCATGTGTGTGTGTGTGCGTGTCTGTGTGGGTGGGTGGGTGCACGCACCTTAGATGCTGAGTAATTGGGCCAAAAGGATGCCAGGTCTATGCTTTTGCAAGGCTGCAAGGCTCAGGAATGGGACGTGCCGTCTATCAGAGGTATGGGTAAGACACAGCAGCTGACCATGGAGATGGAGCGTCACAAAGTTTCTGTCCTGGCAGTGACCGAGACACATGCCAGACAGTGGAGAGATGGTCACAATGGGCACAATGGTGTTCTCTGTGAGGCAGGATGACAGTACCAGGGAAGGAGTTGGACTTGCCCTAGCACCTCGTGCAAAAGCTGCCCTAAGATACTATCAAGCAATATCCTGTAGAATCCTGACAGGTGCATTCCTCACAAAAGTAGGCCCCTTGCTGGTGGTTGTGATGTATGTGGTATGTATGTATGTAAGATCAATCAAGCACTGAGGACAAGGACCTATTCTACTTGGATCTGGAAGGAGTCACGACCAACACGAATGGCCCCATCATTGTGATGGGAGAATTTACTGTAACACACTCATCAGTGACAATGTAGAATGTGGTTGGCCCTCATGGACTACGTAGGAGGACCAATGACAATAGAGACATACTGGTTTCCTTTGCTGGCAGCAATGACCTAACCATTACCAACAGTCTGTTCCCACACAAGTGCATCCATCCATCAAGCATCCTGGTATCCACCAAACCCAGAGCTCAGCCAAGTCTGAAGAGATGCCAGCAATGGTAGATGCCCGGGTGTATAGAGGATCAAACATTGACAGTGACCACTGGTTGGTAATTGCCTTGTTCAGGCTGAAGCTAGCGAAGAAGGACAAGTATAGGAAAGGGAAGATATTTGATGTACAGTGTCTCAAACAGCCAGATAGATGAGTTGAGTACATGGAAGAAGTCAAGAAGTGTTTCAGTGGCAGAAAGGAGGAGAGTGCTGAAGCAGTACGAAAGGAACTTAAGGAAGCAGTGGTGGGATGTGCCGAGAAGCACCTACAGAGAAGGAGACAACCACAGTGACAGTGGCTTTCAGTAGACACAATGGTGCTTGTAGAGAAGAAACGCCAGAAGTTTGTACAATGGCAAGAGCAGTGCACGAATGTGGAGCGATGGCAGGAGTATCTGACCTTGTGCAAGCAGGTGAGGAGAGCGACAAGGGCTGACAAGGAGAAATGGTGGGATGAAAAGATGACTGAACTGGAGGAGCACATGGAGCGCAACAGACAGGGAGATTTTTTAAGAACTGAAGAGGCTGTCAGGCACCAGAGGTACATCAGCAGACACAATTTTGGACGAAGCAGGACAACAGCTGAAGAAGCCTGAGGAGAAGCTAGCTACCACCACACAGACCACCACCACCACACAGTGCAAGTTGCTCAAGTGCAAGGCAGTGTTTGCACCAGTGGCTGGACGAAAAAGGACCACCAGCGCAAGTTGCAGAGGGTAATGCACCACATGTGCAAGTGGACTATCTCCGCCAGTGGCTGCAGGAAAAAGCACCACCTGTGCAAGTTGCAACTAGTGACAACCACCACTTGTGCAAGTGGAGTGGTTGCCCTAGTTGAAAGAAGGGCAAGTCTACAAGTACAAGGTGCAAAGGTCAGATGCTGCAAGGTGCAAAGTCAGGAGACAAGGTGCAAAGGTCAGGGCCAGCATCAGCTCTAGTCGGTACGGGATGCAGCACAACATGCAACTACAACCACCTCTGCCAAAGACCAGATAGGACAAGCACAACACAATGCAGCAATCAGTGCAACTTGCGTGAGGGCTAAGTTTGTAGAGGAAATGGTGGGTCCTTGCGCAAGTTCCACTGATGGTCCACTTGCACACATGTGGTTCACCCTCTGCAACTTGCGCTGGTGGTGCTTTGTCTTCACTTGCACAGGCATTTGATCGAATGAGAAATATTCAAGAACACTTCTTCATAATATTTAGCCATCGCCAAGCCTACGCAGTACGTTTTTGAGAAGAAACAGCTAAAGAAGGGAATGGTCCGAAAATGAAATGGTTGCCCCAGAGGCTTCTATTCACTAGGTTAGAAATAGTCTTTGTTACCACTTCACTGTCTACCCAACAGACAAAGGTTATTCACAAAGATTTTGTAGAAGCTTCAATTAATCTTGTTTGTGAGGTAGAGCTCCAAATTTTACGGAGGCTGAATGGCCATTTTATGGACCTTCTCGCATAGGTTTTACCCTTAAACGCTACTGGTTCAGCTGGCAGCTTTAACGCTATCCTCTAATGAGATTTTAGATACGTACAGCAGCTATCAGTTTGTGTGAAGGATAGACTATTAGTGAGGGCAAGGCAACTGCATTCTAGCTAGCTAGCTGGTTTAGGGCAGTCAGTTGGGTATCAGAGTGCATGAAGTTGTGAACTGCATGGCTCTAACCTGTGCAAAGCATCCAAGCACTTAACAAATTTTTCCATGAACTTCGCGTGGTACATCCTGGGGTCACTCTAGCATGTAGAGTGATGCTAAATGGCATGACTAATGGGGGAGCAATTACTAGCAAGTATATCGAGTTTAGGGTGCCCTGTTGGCGCCCCACGAGTTATTAACTCAAAATAATTGTTCCCTGTTGACTTGTCTTCATTTTCCTGTTACCTTGGTTGTTTGCTTGCCCTATGCACAGTTGTCATTCTGAGCCACCACTAGTGCTTAGCCAACTGGGCATGAATCTTTGCCTCTGGAAGGTGACCCCCCAAAATCCCACTGTGAGCCTTGTCTAGTCATCAGTAGCAGGAATGATCAGAGTGGTACACAACGTTTTTTCCATTCTTGGATGACCATTCCCCAAGGCAGGGTCACCACATGGCTGGGTCACATTCAACAGGGACTTCAATGCTTCGTGGTCAATGTAGACATCACGCAGATGGCCATGATCCTTTGGTATGAACTAGCCCGTGTTTTCACAGTAATTCGAACATATACAGCCATCTTCATCAGTGGAAGGGTACACAAAGCACTCAGACCGTATAATTAATGTGAGGTGACAGGTGTTGACATGACAGTGTAGTTGGAATGTATGAATATACTTAAGCAAGCAATAAAATATGCAAACGAGAATGAGAATGAAGTATATAGATACACAGGCAATACATGCAGTTAGTTGAACATTAAAAGCCAACTTATAAGGCAAATATTAGCATAGTGAACTTTTTCATTTAAAATTCTAAGGGATTTAGGAATGTCCAAAAAGCATCTCAGTACTCTAGTTCATTTAATTTCCTTGAGGATCAGGAGTCCTAAATCTCGTGGAGTTTACTTAGGACCACCATCCAAGGAATTTAAGACTTCTGATCCTCAAAGAATACTTTTTAAATACACACTGATGTTGTAGGGCCTGTCTATGTCTTATGATTAGCCATTAGCTATATGTGACCGTCCACGGGAAAAGGGGATTGCACAATGTATTGTCATTTGAGAGAATTGTGTGAATTTGGAGCATTTCACACTCGTATACCTTTGTTTTGGAATGCCGTATACGAGTGATGTAAACGTCATTGGAATGCTCATTCACGAGGTATAGATGCAACATGTGAGTCTGTGTGCTGCTGAGTAGTGACGATAGCAGCTGTATCAGAGAGCCATTTGTGAGCGCAACGATGGTCTGTGTAGGATGCACTACTATTTTGTAGCAGTGATGGTGTAGAGATCACGTTTTTGCTACTGTGCAAGGCCTCTTCCTCTTCCGGCCATGAGAATCGATGCAGAACTCACTCCTAAAGATGAAAATGAGGGATAACACAAATTGTAGGTTTTTTTGAACCTCTAGCTGATACCCAGCTGCAGAAGGGCAGCCTTACCATTCTCAAGACTCCCAGAGATGTGTGGAGTGCTCAACATGTTGATTTCAGTTGCATAAGTAGAATTTGCATTTGCTGTTCTATACGGCATTAAGGCACTTGACACTGATTGATTCTCAGCACCCAAAGACTATTTTTGAAAACACATCAGGTGTTAAGACCATGCTTATATACCTACAGGACATTCCAAAGAACTTTGTTGTGGCAAGCTTGTACAGTAGGCATCCCCGTATTTTTGTAATGTATGCTCATAGTTAATTCAAGTACATTGCTAATAGTACTGCAGGATGTCTCTTTCAGCTTCTAGGTATTTCTTTTTACTGCTACAAGTAATTTCATATCCACTATCACTGGAAATATGGTACTTCCAGTTTTTTTGATAATTCCTGCATTTCAGGAAGTGATAATAGCATCGAATATTTAATTGCAGGTGTTGCTGTGGGAAGCTCAATGTACATATTCTGAAGTATGATGGTATAATGAATGCAAAACGGCATAAGTCTCATTTTGCTAAATTTTACCCAAACCCCCTTTTCCCATGGATGGCCACATATATAGATAGCTACTTAGCTGTATAATTTATGGAGAAAACATTTCTACTATATTGCTAGCCATGCTTGGTTTAGCTGTAATGTGCTGCACATATACAACGTAAAGACGTTCCACTGTTCTAGAGAATGCGGCCGACTTCGTGAGACTAGACGTATATAATATATATGGTCACATAGCAAAATCGTAACATTGCGGTAAATTTATACAATGGGGAAGCAAACTTAGTGCTCCCGCAAATGCTGTATGAGTTGGAATGCCACGAGCGCTGATTTTTTATAGGTTTATCAATGCACGCTAATACATTAGATATATGCCTCAATTTTGAATTGGGGACATTCCTAAGTAGACATCACTAGTGTGATATCTGATATATATGTATGTACTATTGTGATTGTGCAACCATAGGAACTAAAGCATTGCGAGGTGGTCCTCTATCAGCGTAAATAGACTTTGGGCAAAAATGGCGTTGTTTTGGGAAGTGTTTCAGGTAAAAGGTTTGTCTGTCGCGCACTCACCCCAGTATACATTATATACAATACTGTAGGTCGGTCTTGTAGCCACTATATACGACCTTGGCGGCATGCTTACCTCATGTTGTATATATCGGCTATGGACGTCCTACCATACTATATATAATACATATATATTATGTAGCGCTTTGCAATATGTGCTACTTGTAGTAGGTAGGGAGGTCTATAGCTCATACATGACCCTTAGTAAATATACTGCCGAGATCCTACCGTGCATGACATTGTGTACCACTCATTTTTATCCCACCTCATTGGTCGAATGTTGTATTTTGCACATGCATGCTATCCTGACCAATCACTGCCCATTGGACTAGTATACTTATAAGTTGCCAGTTTTTCTTTTTGGGTGCTGTATGCCTAATGAAGCCTTTGATGGGTGAAACGTTGCATTGAAGTGACAAGTGGAAGTGACAAGTCATTTGTTGGCATGCTTGATCATCCAAAATAATCAGCCTCGTATCACCTCCAGCATGCCTAATAACTTTCATGCCATCTGATTTGTATACATCATTTTATATTCCTTGGATGAAGCAGCTGAATATGACTGCAGCCCGCTAACGTATGATTGCATGTAAGTGTTTGTGTTGAAAGACATTTTCTTATGCTATTTTATGCTGATGATTATCGTTTCTTTTCCTTTGGTTGTTAGGACACAGCTGGAGAAGAGAAATTTGCACCGATATCTGCTCTCTATTGTAGGCAAGCATCAGCTGCAATTTTGGCATATGATATCACTGATGCTGACTCCTTTAAGAGCCTTAAGACTGTATTCATACCATTGTTAGAGAATGTTGATGGCGCGTGCCTTACAGTGGTTATAGGATGCAAGTCTGATTTATCTGATGAGTCTAAAAAGGCAGTTTCTGTTGAAGACGGCAAGGCACTAGCTATCACCCAACATGAATTTCAGTTGGAACGTGCCAGGAGGCATTCAGCAGCATGTGTTTTGGATAAAGTAGATGCAGGCAATTCCTTCTTTGAAACAAGTGCTCTAACTGGGAAGAATGTAGAGGAAGTATTCACGTACATTCAAGAAATACTTGTGCCCCATGGTGAAGGTCCTGCACCTCGCAGTGTTGTTTCTTCTGGAGCAGTTAATTTAGAGCAACCACAGGAACCGGTTAAGAAGAAATGTTGTTAATAGCCTTCAATTACCAACACATACTGTTAGTCTTTTGTGTAGCCTGTTTACTGTAGATAGCAGGCAACACCATATTGTAATTGTATGATTTAACCACTGTGTGATGACCTTGAAGTTAGCTTGTATATGTGCTGTTATTCTTTGTTGGCATCACTATTCAGTTATGTCTTTCAGCACACCAGAAAGTGATTGTACACTATTCTGAATAAGAGAAATGAAAGGACGGAGCACATAATGTTTGTCTGTATGACACGGCTATTTAGTTCTGCTATTGGCTACTTTTGTAGCTATTATATGCATGATTGATCATGTGTGCATGTACGTTTGTACCTTTGTGTTTATGTTAGATCGTATGCAATCTAGTGACATTCACTATTTATTTGGTAGAATGAGTAACTTTCAAGTGGTGGTGACACAGTGTGTAACTGTATCTGTTAGAGGTAACTGTGTTTATCAAAGCTCCTTTGATGAACTTCTTGTCGTGAACAGCACTTCTGTGTCTTTTCTTGTGCATTGCATCACACAATTTTATACAACGATACTGTTGATCACTGGCTATCAGGCTTCATTCAACTTCGAAGTAGGTTATCATCTGATATGGAATATCCACTCTCATACTTGTTAGGAATGTGCTATAGTTTGAGGAATGACACACTCACTGCCTTATCCACTCTCGAATTGACGTGCTTTTGCTAAATTGTGTCACTCAAGTATTTAATACTCTTGCAATTGCCTATTGTTTGAGTAAGCAAAAGTGAAATCTTTAAACTGGTGAGATCTCTGCTTGCTACTCACCAAATATGTCAATAGGTTTGCATCATAATTACATACGTATTTTAAAAGTGTCCCATTTCTGGTCTAGGGAAATCTAGATAAACCGATGATTTTCTGCAAACTCTGAATGTGACCACCTTGTTGTATGCAGGCCAGTCAACACTGAGGACATCCTTGCTTGTGTATCACTATGTAACATTATATATATTTCATTGAATTTCAAAAGGCTTCTGATTATGGTAGGACATGACATTGAAGTGACATATGTGGAGCTGCCTTCTAATTTAATGCACTGTCTTGTTCCAGTAAGTTTACCTTTCACCGTCTACTAATAAAAGCCCTGGGCAGTTTATGCAATGGGCAGGGCAATTATACATTGCTACGGTGTTTTATACCTTATAAAAACACTGAAAATCACTCGTTGCCCATGGCAACGAGTGCTATAAGCCTATTCTATCCCATGCACACATGAGAATTGATGGCAGAACGCATGAGTATAAGGCAGATATGATACCATATAGCTAGCTCATTGGGATCTGTAGACTGTGGGGATTTCCTCTTGTCTGCCACCATTAATATGGCACTTTATAAGCTTTGGTCAGCGGGGACAGCTCTACTGCCAGGTGAGTTAAGGTACTGCTCGATGTTTGATTGCCTGTTTGTTTTGACCTCTTCTTGACCAGTGCCACAAATGCATTGATCACCCTATTGCAGCTGTGTTGCTTGTTTGTTTGATATATGATGCCTCCGGAACTAGATGTTTAAGGATTTACATAGGCAGTGGTGGGATGCTCTGTCTTCTCTGGGTACAGATGTTGGGTGATAAGTCCAAAGCATCCAAGTTTGAAACTGCCAAGCTTCTACATCAGACTGACCATACATCCATTTAAGCCTTGACTTTTATGCCAGGTACCAAAATGGTCGAGTACTAAAATGGCCACTGTTACATACGACTCAAATATTTGCCATGGACAGCTTCATATTTATGAGCAGGCATTCAAATAAAATGCAGCGGAGGCTCCGAGAATGATAGAGGCAGCGAAAAAGAGGATGCTGGCAACTACTCTCTCGCCAAACTTGGAAATTTCACAATTAAGATGCAAAAGAAGTCAGCAGTCACATCCACTGCAGTTCCCACTCTCTCTTCCTTCTGTATCCAACTCATCTGCTCATCCCATAACAATAGGTACACCATTTGTACTTACTTACTCTTCTCTTTCTGTGGACTTTGGACTATTAGCCTCAATCTAGCGATCATACAACCAAGTGGACACTTTCACCTTTCTGGCATTGACATGTGATGTCATGTACATATACAAGCAACTGTAGATAGCCACATTACATCTAAGCCTTTAGCTTGCTCAGGCTTGCCCAACAATGCAAAGTGAGCCCGAAATGAGCGAGTTATATGCCTCCAGTTGCAATATACAATATAGCTATGTACAAGTGTGTACAGGGTTTTGCAAAATGGTTGTCACCATTGGAACAGTTCTTTCATCAACACCAAGTCTATGTAGCCTCTTTGAAGCTAGTTTTCAACCAACTTACTACTCACCTTTGAACTGTGACCTTGCTTTGGGTGCAATAAGGAGTTAGCTAGCTTGTATCGTGTCACTGAAGGAGATGCTGCCTGGATACTTTTCAGATCTCAAATGGAGGATTGTATGGAGTTTTGTGCAGGAAAGGGCATGTTCCACGGAGAACCTGGCACCACATTTGCAGGTTGAAGGGGCTTGCAGGGGTTGCCAGTTGTATCTGAGGGAAGTGCATCATGAAACGCCCCCTTGTGGAGTGTGCAGCTAAACTCTGCAAATGGCAGTGAAGTGAGCTAGGATGAGGCACCTTTCTCTTGGGCAAGGTCCATGGAGCGTTTGAGAGAGTGGGGGAGAGATTCACTCAGGTTGTCAAATGCTTGGTCTCGTCTTAGTTTTCGTGCTTCTGTCTTGGCCTCAAGATGGCGGGCAATACCATCTTCAGTGTACTGGAAATCAATCTTGATGGAGAATTGCCTCAGTCAGGGCCTCAAGATTGTGGGCAATAACATCTTTCGTGTACTGGAAATTTTGATGGAGAATTGCCTCAGTCAGGGCTTCAGTGATCTTGGTAGAGCAAAGGAATTCAAGATCCATCTCCTGGGTTGGGTTTGCCAAAGCAATGCCTCCTAGTCTTGCTGGTAAAGCTAGGGGTTCTCTTTCCATGTAATTGGTAGAGGTCTGCCTGCCAACACCGGGATCAATTTGATTTTGATGATCGTGTCAAGTGGTAAGAGGCTGGGACCAATGTTGGGCATAATGGGTGTAAGTGAAGTCCGCATGTGCAGCATGGGGTCAAATACGTGCAAAGGTTGTCAGTTACTCCAATTATCCAGCCCATTGTTAAACCTTGTCCGTCACAAATGGCTGCATGTACTCCTCTGTACCAGTGCTGCTCCAAGGTAGGGTCTGCCCTCCGAGGTGACTTTCACACCTGTTTCAGTAAAGATGCTGAGAGATGATACTCGTTGGTGACAAGCCAAGTTTTGCTGGCATTAGTGAAGTAACCAAATTTTGGGCCAAGAGTATTGATTTGATCCATCTGTCGACCTTTCCAGCACCAGAGGCATCACTAGTATACTAAACTTGGCTGACATCATTCATGCTGTCCTTCAACTTCTGGATCAAGACAATGGTGGCTAAGGCATACATAGGCATAGCCAGTGGGTCCGCCTGAGTGACTCCCTCTTGAGAAAGGAGTACATCCCCATTTACAAACAACTCAGAATGAGCCCTGTACGTGTTAATGAGGGCCGTGGTGATAGAGGGAGCTTCAGTTTCTTCTCTCTAGAAAACACTGCAAGCAGCATACACAGTAGCCTCAATCCCAGATATCTGACCAGCATATAGCTGTATGGAGCCAGCTATTTTTGAATATCGTGTCTGGTGATGTTTAATATGGCTTTGGCAATGATGCATCTGGCTGTGTCTCTGACGCACACCAAGGCTTTTGTCAAGAACAATGAGACGGCTGGCCATGAGTGGTACAGTACTTGCTGAATCAACCAGCTCAGTGCAGAGGCATTTTGCTTTCACAGCTAGGGACTGGCAAAGCTCCAAGGATGCTGACATGTATAAAATCTTCTCCAGTTGAGTGCATCAAGGCCAGAACATCCAGCTATTCTGCTGGTGTGCATGGTAGCAGCTATTCTGCTGGTGTGCATGGTAGCAGATCTGATTATCCTAGCATCTAGGGATTCCAATAGAACGGGGTAAATGTCAGGAGGGCCATTGCTGATGATAGCATCATGGTGTGCAGGTTGAGCTGGTGGGTCCTTTTTGGAAGAATATCTCACCTTCCTCTGCCCATTCTATGTATCAATGTAGCTGATAATTTGGATAGAGACTTCTACTATGCTTGGAGAGGAGGTGGAGTTCCACTTGCATGTGTTTTCCCTTGGAACATCAGATTTCCAAGTAAGCAAGAGAGCTGTTTATTATCATAATTTTGTGTAGACGTGGGGATGCGCTGTTATATGGTCCTCCCTCCTCTCAATAGTTCATTGAGGTCTCGATTTCACCAGAGGTCCACTTGTCAATTCAAGGTATGTGATGTGTTCTTTAGCTTTTGATGTACGAGCAGGCTTCTGCAGTAGCAGAATAGGCATGAGTGTGGCTGCTTTTAGGGCAACTGACTCAAGTGCAAATCTAGTGGCAAAGGTTCCGAAAAGCTTTGACATCTCAAAAAATGATTGTCACACTTTTCCATACGGGAACTTTAACAGGTTCATATTCCGGTGCACAGCTTCAGCAAAGGCTGCATGTAGAGTGTCAGTGACGTGTGCGGAGCCATATTCACCCCAAGTAGCTAGCTAGCTAAACACAGGGTGCGCCAGGAGTGGCCTGTGGAAGCATAAGGTTCGTCGAAGAACATCAGTACGGCACAAGTGTGGAGAAGTTACAGGGATGTTTGTCACGGGATGGGTTGATGGGGGATGTGACGGTAGCTTCTCCGAGGGGGGTGAGGCTGCGTCATATGATTGCCTCATGTATGCTGCAATTTTGCAATCGACCTTACGCGCAACCCTCTAGCGCCCTGTCTATCGCCTAGTACTTCATTTATATGGCTTGCTATTTCTATGTTTCAGTATTACATTGTTCCGTTATAGTGCTAACAGCCTGTCTATCTTGAACGTCCACGTAGAAGCGCCTACTCATGGACAGTTTTTCTTGCCGGATTTTTCACGCGGATTTCTATCTTAGTGCCCCATTGCCATTGCTTGATACAACCTATTCGTCTTTTCGTGGAGAGGCAGTGTCACTAGTTCCGGTTATCCGCATTTTTGGCTCAGCTCCGAATGGACAGAAAGCTTGTGTTCACGTCCATGGAGTGTTCCCGTACCTTTTGCTTTCTGTGGGCGCTCAGAAGGTCACTGATTCCCTATTGCATCGCTTGGCCAGCAGCATCGACTATGCTTTACAAGTGTCTTTGGGAGGAGGAAACAGAAGTGTTGTACATGTTTTCAGTATAGTTCCTGTGGAAGCACAGTAAGTGATTCACCTGGATGGAATGCCTGCCCAGTGATCAAACAGCAATTTTACATTGTACGTATGTGCTCCAAATTGCTCATAACATTTTGTGGGTAGTATTATAATTATTTGACATTCTGTCTTAATTTATTTCATATAGTCATTGACATCTGATAACCGAGAGTATCTTATGGTCCGAAGACCAATAGAGATGGTGTCTAATCAAGACACAATCTGGATTGCCATTGTCTGTGGACCTTTGACATGATTTTACTACAGGGCATAAAAAGAAATATGGTGTCACCAGGAGTTGAACACAGGACCCCTGGCTTAAACCACCCTCTCTGCCACTGCGCTACAATGGCCACCATTGGCCATACTCGCCCTTTGTGCCCATATTTGCTAGCTTTCTTAAGCGATTTTTTGTGCAATCGAAGTTGGTACTTGCTGTGTAATTTACAATAATCAAGTAGGATCATGTCATTTAACGTCAACATCCCTAAGCAATGGGTGGAGGGGGTGGGTCAAAGGGTGTGGGATACAGGCATTCCCCATTGAGTTCTGAATGATTTTCAGTGCGTGTCTCAGTGCATTCGTTTTGCGAAGCGCTGCAAAAGTATTACAATAGTACTTAGGATTCAGCTTGCACGAGACTGAAGGCTTAAGATATCTCTTGAATTAAAAATCCTTAGAACATCTCCAGAGTTTATCAGTGTTCGGACTGCTTGACTAAGAGGGCCAGGGAAGTTACCGGGTATTCATTATGATTACTTTTTAATTATCGTTATAGTCTGGTACAGTACCTTCTGCAGTGCATTTCCATGGCTGTGCCGATGGGAAATGTAGTTGCAGTCTTTGGCACCATGGGAAGGCCACAGCTGTAGAGCTGTGAGTGATTGTTTGCATGTTGTTATAGCTTACTATTCGCAATTTTGCAAGAAAAGAAACGTTATGGTCTTTTTAATTATATTGACACTTAGTGGCAATAAGTGGCGATGTGGAACGAAGGAACGTGGGTGATTCTGTAGCTCGTGTGGCTGAAACTCCATAGAGCATAGGTCATGGGTTCGGGGCTTGGTTGTTGGTCTTTTTTGTCACCTTTCTCCTGATCTGTGTTGTTTTCTCAGAGTTTAAACAATATATTGAAACTTGCACTGTATATACGTGTGTAATATTTTTGTAACATGGAGCCAGTCATGAAACATTTATACACCCCTAAATTGGTTCTCCCTGGTACTCTTGAAATCCCTTGGACCCGTTAACCCGAGTCGAATGTGAGTCGAACCCTGGTTAGACGTGGATATTGCATTCACATGCGCAAGTTGAACATAGGTTCGACCCGGGTTAACCCAGGTTTGACCCTTTTCTGTAGTAGGGTCGAACCCAGTTACAGAGGTGAACACGTGAGTTGAAAATGGTGGCTCTGAGACGGACGTAGATTGACAAATTGAGTGGCGCTGTCCTGGGTAGGTGGGAGAACGAAACGTATCCAGGGACCGTGTGTTGGGGGACAGACGCGGGCGATCTCAGGTAATTGCTGACGAGCGACGTGTGTAGGGACTCAAGGGGGGTTACAAGCGGTGCTGTGAGAAAATCAAAGTACTGGGCACTGAAGAAGTACAAGGAGACGTTGAACAGAATTAAGCCTTAAGTTATGGTGGAACATGAACTATTGAAGAACACCTGCTGCTCGGCTTGTGCTGCAGTGAATAGGAAAGTTTGATCTTGCTGCCATGTCCTCCACTACACGTGAGCAAGAATATACTACACTGGCCTCCTACGCTGTAGGTCACCACTAAAACAACCAAAATGAGTGGTTACTCCTAACGCCATCTTGAACACTCTTTGCAATACATTTTTCCGTATGCGATCATGTGAGCGGCAACCGGGTTTGACCTGGGTCAAGCCTGGTTTTGTCAACTCGGGTTTGACCCGGTTTGACTCGGTTACATGTCCATGTGAAAAAGGTATTATGTTGCCCAAGTATTTGGGTTGTGTGATTGCTGTTGAATTTCTGGCCGAGGCTAGTAGAAGGGTCTGGAATTCCCTGCTCCGATGGGCACTGTCTGTAGTTGGGATGTTGTATGGTTGTGCCTTCAGGAAGTTGTTAGACGACATGGTGAAATCTTTACTCCTTTGTGTAGCTGAACCGTGGGTGTGCCTAGGAGGCCTGGAGTCATTGGAGCATTGGAGCAGGTAGAGTTGAGAACTCTCTAATGATCGGATCTGGATCGAATGCACATTCAATGCGCATTGCATCACTAGTGTGAAAACGCCTTAATGTTAGTGACATTGAGGTTTCAACACATTGAATTATTGGCAAAATGTTTGAACCCCGAGTTAATGTATCTGATCTATTGTGGAACAAGCAGTGTAGGGAAGTGTAAACAGTGAAGGACTAGAGAAACAATTTAAGGATTGAGTACGGACACAGCAGCAGTAGTAGCACCATAGGCTGATAGAGGTTTGAACACTCTTTACATTTCGCGTTTTCTTGCTTGACCTGCTTTGCTCTTCATGTGTGTTATCAATGGAGTGGATGGCCACAGACAACCCTGTAGTGTCATATTCTCAAATACTGGCATTCATCTGTACAATATAGCCAATTGGTTCAAGAGGTCAGTGGGTCTTGTCTTCATCACTCCAAAGTGACCCAACATGGGTTTGACTCTCAACTTCTTGCTTAGTTCTGATTGACACTGACTTCTCTTTTCACCTGACAGATCTCTCTTTGTTTATGTGGGCACATAGCCATTCTGCTTGAAATGCTTCCAGCTCATTGTCATACTGTGTGCATCTTGTCCCTACCCAATTGAGTGAGGTACTAAGGATTTATAGGAGATTGTGAGTTCCAAGACTGGGTCTTCCTTGCTGACTTCCGGGTTGTCAATACTATATAATGACTACTGACAGTTCACTGCTCATATACTTGTTGTATCCCACCATTCCTTTGCGGAGGTAACACTACGACATGAAAGGGAGAGTGTTTCTTCAAGGGGAGTTCAAATATTTTGAAGGTATATTATTGGGTCCAAACGTTTTGTGACTAGCCATGCAATTGGTGGAAAATGACGAAGATGATAGATGATGAAAATGGAGGTCTAGTGGTAAGTAGTTAGAAGTTCAGATTGTACAATCTAGGCCTACTGTTATCTTCGTTGCTCTGTTGATGAGAGTTGTCTTAATTTATCCAGAAGATGTGTGGGCCTGATTACCCATGTTTGTGCATTACAATTATTCTCTTGTCTACACTGTGCAGATCGTTATATGGATATGCTGCAAGAGAAAGTACATTTCTCAAGGTTTACTTGTATAAACCAGGGCATGTGAAAAGGTCTGTATGTGTATGCATGTAGTGTGCACATTATTGTAGCACAGTGTCAGGCACCATTTGGCTACTGGAGCCTGAAGACATCCTTTGGGAGTTGTCGTGTATGGTACCATTGCTGCTATTATGTTTCTAGTGTGGATGGCTTCCAGTATCAGAGATTGTAGTAGATACTACACGCTTTCAATGGCGTATTATGTTTACTGCACTCACCCTCAGGCAGTAAGGTATGCAATACACCACTGAAAGCATGTAGTACCAAAAATAGCTGCCCTGAAAATGCGCAGGTTGTAGATTGCAGACTTGCAGTTGGTACTTAGCCTTGATTCAACGTAAAATGGCCAAGTCTTCCAAGCATTCTCGTAGCAAAGGCAACAGCCTGCCACCCGCCAAGCAGTTTGATAACACCATGGTGGATGACGACTTCGAGGAGTTGCAGTGCAGTGTCAGTGAGAAGAATATCATTCGGCACCATTTTAATGGTTGAGCTGCTGTGATGGTTCCTTGCGCTGGCCCAGTCATTGAAGAGCTTCACGCATCTCTTTGTGTCTGCATTCGTTTCTTTAGGGGCAAAACCGCGCTGCAACTCTTTGAAGTCGTCATCCACCATGGTGAAATCAAACCACTTGGCGAGTGGCAGGCTGTTGCCATTGCTACGAGAACGCTAGGTGGAAGAGTTGGCCACTTTACGTGAACTTTTTCAGCCTGGTCCAACAGGTGTTAATTGATAAGGAAGGTGTTTGTGTAGTTCCAAGGTGATCAGGGCGCTAAAAGGTGTTAGGGGCATTTGGACGACTACTGCAGTGCAGTATTCTGCTACTGCATCAGCGGTGCCTTTGAAGTATGATATCATCATTTGGTAAGCATCTTTATTGACTAATTGATTGAATTGTGCCACTGTGGAGCAACTATAGAGGGATGGATATATCTAAGCAGCGTTGACCATGTTTCTCCATTATTTTTGGGTGTGCAGGAAGTATGATGTTTGACGCATGTACTGTACAGATCCATGTGTGTCCATTTGCATCATAGGCTGTCTGATTTGTTATTGTCTGGAGCAATCATGAACCAAGTTCTACAGCCATATGAAGCACACATACCCTACGTGCTTCAGGTATGTTTTTGTCATGTAATTTTTTAAATCTGCTTTTTGATGGATAATTATGTTTGTGTATGTGTCTTCCTGTTGCATCAATCAGCCAGACTATATCAGACAGGAGACAGTAGTGTGGTGTTCATTTAGGAGTGTAACAGACTCATAATAGCATCTCATGTCTTTAGTATATCAGTTCCCTTAAGCAGTCCTTGATGCAAGTCAACACCCGCACCCCTGATGAAAGAAAGAAGAGCGTACTGTATGAGATCCCATGTAAGGATTGCCACCACATCTACATTGGTGAATCCAAGAGAACCTTAAAAGTCAGAATTGGCAAACACGAGCAGGCAGTGAGATGGGGAGATCCCATAAAATGGAATCACTGTCCACTCCCATGAACAGGCCATGCTATTGCTTGGGATGGTGCCATAGTCAAAGAGTGTGACTGGCTTCTGGCAAAAAATAACATTGGTAATCATTCATATCAAACCCGGTTGTGAGTCCATAAGTTTGGACAACTGTCTACAACTACCCACAATGTGGAATCCTGTCCTCAACCCATCATAAGTACCCCCCCTTCATGTGTGACAACACCAGTCCCCCATCACCTCCATCGTCTCATTTCAATCTCTCTCTTACTATTGCATTAAATGTGGCATATTATTATTATTATTATTATTATTATTATTATTATTATTATTATTATTATTATTATTATTTATATTCTATTGTGTGCACTCTGTTTTTCTTTCATATCCATGTGCATGGTAGCCACCATCAACTTGCATTACTCCATTGCTGCAATACAATAAAAGGAAAAAGGCCATGCAAAGGTCCAGTAAGCAGGTCACTCCCAAAAGGGATCTCCTCTCCTCCTTTTTATTATTCTTCATTGTTCTTCTCAGCTATGTAAAGCCATAGTGGCCCGCTATGCATGTATTTTGGAAGGCTATGCTTTAAAATAGCCGCTATGCCTTTGACTGAGAGCGCTAACCCTTCTTCTTTTTCAAGAAAGCACACTGTTGTGCCTCAGTTCATTGCTGCTACTGGCCCGGTACACGGTGAGTGCGTGGTCGATGTCCGCCATATTTTCAAGTAGCAAATAGCCTGCCTTCAGCAGGCTTCTCTGCTACGGTGCTCCTTGAACGGTGTTCCTTTGACGGCGCACCTTTGAGCGAACGCGAACAGGTGTACCAACATTAATACACTGAACTTGTCATAATAATACGTATAAATACAATAAGACTGTTTGTTAAGCGTATATCCTTTATTAGGTGCATATTTCTCTGCTGTCAGAGCTATAGGCGCATCCGCCTAACAGCCAGTTGATACTGTATGTACTTGAGTCTAGATCTGTTCTTGCCAATTAATGTATACATTCCTTTCGATGTGCTACTGAAGTTATGATTACCTGCTACTAATATCAGTCCATTTCTGATTACTGATTGCATTTGTTTGGGAAGTTCAGCTTGCTCCCTTCATGAAATAAATAATGTACCCTCCATCGACACTGTTTACTGATTAGCTACATGCTGCTGCTAGAGATATGGTGCAATACCCTTGTGTGTGGTAACCACACCCAGCACATACTTCACCACATGACATCCCCTCTTGTTTGTGTCCTTTTTGTGCCATCCCTACATTCTTACTATTTTTTTAAGAAAATCTTTATTCTTTTCTAGTATTTATTTATTCATTATCCTGGCCTGTCATCCACCTGTCACTGTCACTCCTGCCATTATGATGTCACCGTTGCTGTATATAAAGAGTACTCTTTCTCTCTTACTCTTCAGTTTTGCAACTGACAAAGACCCTCATGGTCGAAACGTCTTACAAATTAATAACTTCGGCTACGTGATTGCTTGCTATTTGTCATCCAGCTCAGTTCTTGTCACTTTCAGTACTGTTAATGGTCATTGCAGCCTATGCACTTAAGTTATCAAAGCACTACCGAAACCAAGGACAACTTCTACAGCCAGCTTTATAGTTTGATACACCGAGCCAATAGATCAGGTATGATGGTTGTGCTAGATGACTTCAATGCTACCATCAAAGAAGAAGTAAAATGAGTCAGAGGACCATTTGCGCGGGACAACAAACCGGTGACAATGGAGAGCACCTACTGTCCTATGCCACAATC
This sequence comes from Aplysina aerophoba, assembly GCA_949841015.1. NCBI lineage: Eukaryota > Metazoa > Porifera > Demospongiae > Verongiida > Aplysinidae > Aplysina > Aplysina aerophoba. The sequence continues at coordinate 2,951,310 of OX465042.1, forward strand.
CATGGATTATACGTATATTACAAACACAATCCCCCTTTCATATGTCCTACTTTAAACTGGTTCTGAAACCATTTTAAAACCTCTTTAAAAACAGTTTATGTCGAACGCATTCACAGGGACATAAAGTAGATTAAGTTCAATGACATAATTATGGGATAGGGTTAGGGTTAGGGTTGATTAGGTGTGAAGTAAAGTGGCAGTGACGGAACTCATGATTATGTTTATTTGTTTCCTGATGATTTGCTGGAGAAGACAAAGAAGAGTGTTCTGAGAGAAAGAGACAGGATTACAGCCATGTGAATTGCAAGCCTTTTACGACTAACAGGAGGATTTACGCATTATCATGGCCCTGCTCAGTGGTGATCGAATCATTCAAAGTACGGTGCACCATCGTGTGCTTTGAGCCAGGAACAGAGGCCAGTCTTTCACTGCTATTGCCGCATCTGGGACGACCTGGAGTGGAAAAGAAAGTTTGCGTGAGCATGGCAACCTTTCGGCATTTGTGCACTAAATGTAACAGACAACTGCAGTATGCTAGCACCATGTGTGCAGCAATTTGTGTTGAAACAAGAGTGGCTATTACGTTATGGCAACTTGGCACGTGGAGTACAGGATCATTTCATATCTCTTTGGAATTGGAATTTCAACAGCTTGTGTATGTTCATGACGTATGCAGGGCAATAGTGGATGTTCTTCTAAAAAGGTACGGTACGTGGCAGAAAAAAGTTAGTTTACTATGGGTGAGGTGCGGGTACGAGTACGGGCGTACTTGATCACGATTACATGCATACACATAAATGGCTAAGCGCATAGTCGATTATAGGTACGGATGTAGTACGGATACGTATCTACGTGTACGGGTGTAGTATACGTACCGTACGTACTCCCGAGCGATACGAAGAACGAGGGATAATCTCGCATTCACCATACAATATATCATATATGGTTTGGTAGGGAGCCTATGTACGTATCTACTTCTGTGGCAAATATACCTCGGTGCTTCGTGCCTCGGTCGATAGAGAGTACGTATGGGTGTAGTATGGATACGGGCGTAGTACGGATACGGGCATACAAATTTAAACCTACGGGTGTATAGGCCTGCGGCTACGGACGTACCGATAAATATTCACGTGCCTACGTATGGGCGTAGTACGCTAACTTTTTTCTGCCACATACCGTACATTAAAATTCCAACAGGACAGCAGGCGATGTACATAGTCAGAGGATTTTAGCAACAGTGGGGTTTTCTGCAGTGCTTGGGAGCGATTGATGTGTTGCACATACCAATCATAGCCCCAAAGGGCAGTCATGCAGACTACTATAAGTAGTAAGGTTTTTATTCCATTGTGTTATTACTGGCATTAGTAGATCACCAGTACAGGTTCTTAGACATCTACATTGGTTGGCCAGGAAGTGTGCATGATGCATGTGTTTTATCAAATTCAGAAGTGTATGCTAGAGGAGAGGCTGGAACACTGATGCTGAGTCATGTTCGGACAGGGGGGGGGCACGTCATGATGAGTGGAGATCCAGCCTATCCCTTGCTACCATGGCTAGTGAATGCCTATTCAGGAACAGGACTCAGTGACAAGCAAAAGAAGTAAAATAGAAGACTTAGTAGAGCTCGTGTAGTAGTTGAATGTGCATCTGGAAGGATAAAAGGTCGATGGAGAGCGCTGCTCATAAGGAACGACATGAGGCTGGACTACTCATGCAATGTCGTTACTGTATGTTGTGTTTTGCACAACAGCAGTGAAGTACACCAGGATGCTTTTATGAGCAGTGGCTGGTGGAAAAGACACTTGTTCCAGGACCATCCAGTACAGGAAGCACGCATCAACTAGCTCTACAGCATCTTTCATTCGCCACAGTCTCCGATTATATGGATGCCAACTAATTAGCTGTAGTTTTAAACTATTACACTGCATATTTCACTTTTTATAATTCTATAATGATAATATACGATAGGCACAGACGTGAAGCCTACTTTGTATGGACGAAATTGCCCAACTTCATATGAACTACTTCACAACTTCGTATGACCTTTGCTCTGACTTCATATGCAAACTATGTACTCTACAACTTTGTACCAACACCGCCTCAACATAGTACACTTCGCCTCAAGTTTGTATGAACTTTGCCTCAACTTTGTATGAACTTTGCCCTAACTTTGTAAGAACTATTGCACAACTTCTTAAGAACTTCACCTCAACTTTGTATGAACTACGCCCGAACTTTAGGCGAAGTTCGCGAAGAATGAACTTTGCAAGGATACATATTATTTGCGTCTACCATAACTTGAATGCAGTACTGGCAATTTACGGAAGTTATGGTGTGACTAAAAGGTAACAGCCAAACACTGCTGAATAGTCTTTCTCCTCGCTTGAACTAGCACTAGTACTGTCCTTTGTTGCAGGTGTGGTAGCTGGAGGTGGTCCACTAGTAGACGTAACAGGTGGTGTGACTGGTGGTTCATATGCATAGGGCATCCTGAAGGGTAAGCAGGTACTGGCTGTGATGGTTTCAGCTGCTGAAGTCCCATTGGAAAAGGTGGAAAAATTGCCACCGACTGCTGTGCCATGTATGTTGTCATCATCTTCGTTTCTGTAATCGAAGTACTAAATGTGCGCATCTCTCTCCCTTTCTTTAGCTGCCATTTTCTCCTCCCATTGTAGTTGACATTCCTCTATCTCCTCTCGACATCTCGTTGCCATCTCCTGGCCTTCAATTATATTGTAAATAAGGCCTCTGACAGATGCTTCTGCTTTGGATAGTTTGTTCAGCCTCTTACACTTTTTCTTTGAGATAGGTGTGCCACAGTGCTGTGACTGGCTTGCAGTAGAGGGCTGTGACTGGCTCACAGTAGAACCAGTGGGGTCCTCGTGGTTGCTTGGTTGCCCAAATGTCTATGGCTGAGGTGGTGAGATGCAGGAAGTCTCCTCACTCATGCCTGCAAAGGGATCAGGTGTGCTAGCTCTGCTCTCCAAAGGCACAGAAATGCTAGTTCTTCCGCGGGTACAGGAGAACTGGTCTTGCTACTAGTCGATGGATCAGATGCGTTGGCAGAGTCTAGGAGGTACACTGGTGTAACAGATATCCTACTGCCCATCACAGCCCTCTTATCAGCGAAAAGTGAGAAATCAGAAGGTACCTCCAACTCTTCATCTGAATCATGTCCTTCACCATTTTTTCTCAGTCGGTCTGCTATCTGCATGTACTTTGTCTTCAGCGATTTTACCTTCGCCTGACATTGCTGCACCATGCGAATGTAACCGCGCTCTGCAAATTCTCTGGAGATCCCGGTGAAGGCAACATCGTTCGTACAGACTTCTTCAGCTCCCGCTGAACTGCCTCCTTGCTTCAGATTGAGACCAGCGCTTGTGTCTGGTATTCGCTCCAAGTCTGTCCATGACTCTTTCCTTTGGTTTTGAAATGGTTTTAGTGAAATTAAAACGGTTTTAGGTGCCCATGTGAATGTACTAAACTGCTTTTGTGTGGCCATGTTAAGGTGGGAAATGTTCGAACACGAAGGGATTGTCTTGGTATTCTTCCAATGCTAAAGCACAGACCAGTCCCAAGGACTACATCCTAATGTGGCACAGGATGTGAGCATCCGTCCTGGATACTCAAGTATACAGAGGAGCAGACATCAACAGTGACCACCGTCTGGTGTTCAGATCCATCAGATTGAAGCAGCGACCCAAGAAGAGTATGAATAATGAGTTAAATGTTGGGCTGCTTTAACATGACCACGTAAATCTGTCTTTAGGAAAAGCATTTATGACCACTTCAACAGATGTTGCACAAATGTAGAAGTCAGTGATAGATACAGTGAGATGAAGGAAGCAATACTGGAAGCTGCAGAAGAGCATTTGAAGTGTGGAAGGAGACTGCAAAATGTTGACTCTAAAATACCAAGCTAAAGATAGTTGAGGAGAAGGAATGGCATTCATTAGATGGCAACAGAACAGATTGATCTCAACCCCAAGAGAACTGATACATACAAAGCCTTGTGTTAGTAAGTGAGAACTGCTGTGACGTAGGATGAAGAAAAGTGGCTGGATGGAGTAATGGATGAAATGATAAGACATGAAGAGGCACCACTAAAGAGATCTCTATAAGATGAGAAGGCTAAATGAGAAGCAAACATCGGTGACCAACATCTCAAGTAATGACAGTGAACTGCTACGAACCAACAAAGAAATGATGGCTCGATAGAGGAGACACTTTGCCAGTATTGTCAGTATTGCAAACTGGTGAAACTTGTACAAGCGTTTGCTAACTACACAGCTTGAAAGTGGCGACCGGAGAAAAAGAAACAAGACCTGGCGCACGAACTCGTAGCCTACACTCTAAGGCAAAGTTTCAGCCACGCGAGCCTGTGACCGTATATATCGTGATTGGAAGTCAAGAATCATGGCCACAAAGGTGGCTTGCGTGGCTGAAACTCTGCGTTAGAGCATAGGCCACGAATTCAGGTGCCAGGTCGTGGTTCTTTATCTCCGGTCGACACTTTCAAGCTGTGTAGTTAGCCAAAGCTTGTACAAGTTACACCAGCTTGCATAAGAATGACTGACAACACATATAGAGATAGGAATGGTGCACTATCATCCATCCCTGGCTTGCGGGCTCATGCACATGCACATGCTAGCTGCCTGCTGAGCGTACCATCGCACAGATTCTTTCAGGCGTGGGTCCTAAGGGGTCGTAGTATTGTGACCTGCCCATGACTGTATATATGGCGGTTGGAGGTGAAGAATCGTGGCCACAATGGTGGCTCAAATGGCTGAAACTTCGTGTTAGAGCGTAGGCCATGACTTCGGGTGCCACGTCATGGTTTCTTTTTCTTCGGTCACCACTTTCAAACTGTGTAGTTAGCAAAAGCTTGTACTTTTCCAGTATATCTTTAGTATACTATGCTGGCCATCTTATTGACAACTCAGAAAGAGAAGTGCTGGAAATTACCAAAGTTAGTAAAGGTAGTGAAGAGATTGAAGAATGGACAATTACCAGGAGATGAGGTTGTTGCAGAGATGCTCAAAGCTGGAGGAGAAGCTGTGGTTCAATGGCTATTTGATATCTAGCGAGAAGTGTACTGTGCAAGGAGGGTCCCAGTGGAGTGGAAGAGATCAGTGCTGGTTCTGATGCATTAGGTGGATGACTGGAAATTATGCAATAACAGTAGAGGCATTGCATTGTTGAGTATACCCAGAAAGGTCCTCTCTCTTGTCCTACTGGAGTCCCGACAAACCATCATTGGCACCGAACTGTTGGACAGTCAATGTGGATTTAGGAGGGGATGAGGAATGGTTGATGAAATCTGGGTGACATGACAACTAGTAGAGTTGGCTAATGAATTCCAGACTACTATATTCTTAGGGTTTGTGGACCTGACCAAAGCCTACGATTCTGTGGATTGTTCTATGCTGGTTACCATCCTAAGACACATGGGATCACACAGGAACTAGCTGATATTGTTACTGACTTGTGTACCTACATATAGAGTTAGGTCTAGTGAAAGTATGTCAGAAGAAGTTTCTGGAGCCAACTGGCCTCTTCCGCTCTGATGGCAAACGCCCCGATGGAGTCACGTTGGTACCCTGGAGGAGTGGTAGGCTCCTCGTGTAGGACGCCACCTGCCCGGACACATTTGCACCCTCCCACTTGCCAAGTGCCACCAGGGAGGCAGGTGCAGTTGCAGCCCAGGCTGAGCGGAGCAAGCGGGAGAAGTACTCAGCCCTTGACCAGTGCCACACCTTCACACCGGTGGCCATTGAGACGGCAGGCCCTTTTGGGCCAGAGACTTTCTCGTTCTTGAGAGAACTGGGTTGCCGCCTCAAACAGGTCACCGGGGAAGCCAAGTCTTTCTCCTACCTGCGGCAACGCCTGTCCATCGCTGTGCAAAGGGGCAACGCCGCCTCAGTGATGGGAACAATGGGGGGCAACACCTCCGTCTTTGATTTTTTTTCTTGACTGGACTTCCCTTTTTGGGGGGGATGCTGAGTGCCTCCCCTTCATCTGACACAATATTATTTATTTAAATATATTATTATCATTCTGATATTTATATATTATAAATAATTAGAAGCAAATGAAGCAAAAGAGACTGAGATGGTTCGGACACAGTCATAGGATGCCTGAGCACTTGCCTCAGAATAAGCCAATGTAGTTAAGATCAAACAGGAAGAAGACAAGGCCAGGCGGCACCCAGTAGAGCTGGGTAGACCTCATCAGGCATTACCTTTAAGGATTGGACTATTGGCAAATTTACTGTCAAGACCATAAGAAGTAGGGACAACTGATCAGGAATAACCAAGGTTCAGGTATCAGATGTGATTCCAACCCAACGTTCAGAATGAAAAAGGAGTAGGGAGGAGGTGGAGGAGGTGTGGGGACAATTCCATGGTGTGAATGCTTACTGGGGGTATGTTGGCATGTATGACAGACGTATTGTAGTCGACTGACAAGTTAATGCAAGTAGTTGTAGTTAGAACAGGCAACAATATATTGTACATGAATTATTTGTTTCTGTCTTTAGTGTCTCGTTTTGTGCCCAGACCCAACTGTGCATCTACGTCAGTCATATTGTTGAGCATGTTTAATTTATTATTTGTGGCATCCACATAATCACTTGGGTCAGGAACCCAGCCTTATTCAAATGGGTACTGATGCCTCACGCTTGCATTATGCATACCACAGCAGACTATCGTTGGCGTTGCAATGGCCGTTCATTACTGTTCATCTACCTTTGAGTCTGCCCTATGCTACCTTAGTGTCTGCCCTATGCTTGCTCCACAACACATTGAATACGATTCAAACTGTAGTTAAAGCTGTGCGTTGGGGGTGGCAAAGTACTTCCTTTGTATCACATAGATGTTCAGATGTTTGTCTGGGTAATATGTGACTATCCATGAAATGTGGACTACGATGTACTCATGTATATGACACAGGCTTATCCTGCTTTTTATTATTAGTTTTTAAAGTGACCATTTGCTTCTCAAGTGAGTTATATTAAATTTGTTTCATTATTTCAGTTTCTGGTTGACTACAAGTTGTATGGAATGAGCTATTTACATCTTCGAGACGTCAAATTTCGTCACATTGGACAAGAAAATTCTGATCCATTAACATGCTATTGTAGATGGCGATCAAATAGCATGGAAGCAACTGTATCCAGTGTATTAAGGTATGATAATATGACCTATGACCTTGTGCTCTGTTACGTATATCATGTTGTATGACAATGACTCACTCTGTCTGAGATGCACAGGATTGCATCTCAAATGGTATCAGCTTACCCAAATATTGCAGTGCATGCATACAGTCATTAGCAATTTTTATTTTAAATGCTGATTGTATAAATTAGAGAAACTTATACTTACCGCAACTCCACTAGCTGAGGGATTGAGGCATATGTCACTGGTCAGTGACAAAGAAACCTTCAACACAATCTAGGGTCATCTTCATTGGTAGTAAATTATCTGGTATATGACTGGTAACTTTGTCGGTTGAATCCGTGTTTCATCTGTATTAATGAGTCCATGTGAAAAGGGTATTATATACAGGTAGTAGACGGGCAGGTGAATTGAGATTCCTGTGTGCTGGGAAACCTGATTGTAGGCAGGATGCTAAAGTACTTGTCACAAGTTGCGTACGTGTTTCTGCTGACTTACCTAGCCTTATCTGCGGCTTCCAGTGCGGCATAATGCAAACTTCCTGGAACCGACCTCAGAATGCTTAACAGCTGTGTGTGGACTGCCGCACAACCAACCGGGATTCCGTGAGGTGCCACAGGATGTGAGTGACCACAATGTTTGCGTAAACAGCGCAGCACACGGACTAGTCCTGTCCTACCCTTTGATACCTCCCAAGCAGCAGTTTTGTACAGCAGCGTAAAAGGTCAACGAGAACTGTTATTATGTACATTGATATGCTTGGCCCCTTTGGATGGGGAAGGCAGAAGCAGATTGTCTTGTTTCAATATATTCTGGCTAAGAATTGTTTGTAGTACACATTTGAGCTGATTTGTTTCGTGGTTGAGAAGATTGAATGGTCGATAGTACTGTGCGGGGTGCATGTAGAATGGACACGAACAATTTGCAGCAATTGTCATCGCCATTTACTTAAGCCTGTAATGAATAGCTGTGGAATTCATTAAATTTCCGAAGTAACTTGTGACAAGTACTGTATATGTGTGTGTTTGTCAGCTGGGTAACAAGTGATAACGATCAAGGTAACATCTTTGGTACTACACTAGCCGGGCTGGAATTGGACAGTGGGATTTTGTCAATGGACCAAATGTTTCGACCCCAATACAGGGGTCTTCATCAGTGGTGATGATCTGTATACAAGGCAAGCACCTTTTTGTAGGTGTGGAAATGGTGCGGGTGGGAAGGTAAATAATGGCAAGGGCGGCAAAGTAAAGGTGATAATTGAATGTGCATTTGTCTGATATTTATAGTTCAGAGTTTGAGTGCGTGGTAAATAGTAGGGAGCAATAACTGAGGGAGATTAAGAATAATAAATGAGGGGGTTATAGGTGGATGGTAAAGGGCCTACATCACTATTTAAATTGTTCCTCTCTGACCTGATGTGCCATGCCTCCAATGTGCACCTGTGCCTCCTTCCAGTCTATCACATGCATCTCTTCCATGGCATGCTCTTCTATAGCTGATTGTGCTAGTTTTTCTGATGTCAGGGTTCGTTTTTGTTCTTTTAGCCGTTGGTTGAGTGTCTGGCCTGTCTGTCCAATGTACGCTCTGCCGCATCTCCCACAGGGAATCTAATAGACTACTACTGCTTTCGTCTCCGGAGGGGTGCAGTCTGTGAGGTGCACCAGAGATTGTCTGAGTCTCCTGTGGGAGCAGAAGCAGACTCGGACGTCCGGGGTAGGAGTATCCTGCTTATGGACTCATGGGGCAGAGGTGGGGGAAGGTCTCCAGTGTTGGCGGATCACAGTTTTGGGGTAGCCTTAGAACTCCAGAACTTTGGAGACATGCTGCTTCTCCGCGTATCTGTCACGCTGGAAGGTGCAGATCCTGTCTGCTCTAGTTAGCAGGGGGTCCGTGTCACTGCAGCCTTGTGGGCAAGTGGGTGGTGGGATGAGAAGTCTAGATAGTGGTTGGTATGAATTTTCTTGCTAAACATCGTGGTAGATAAGGAACCATAGTCATGTCTTGTTACCTTTGTGTCCAAGAAAGCAATGGTTCCTCAGGACACTTCCTCAATTGTGAATTGGACTAACGGCTTGATGGAATTCAAGTGGTGGTGGAATGCCCGTATCTGGTCAAATGATAGGGCTGACAGAGTGTCATCCACGTACCTCTTCCAGAACAATGGCTTGTGGGTGCAGGTGGACAGTGTTCTTTCTTCCACGTCCTCCATGACTAGGTCTGCCACTGTGACTGTGACTGGCAATCCCATTGCTGTGCCGAAAGTTTGCTGGTACCATTCACCTCTGTACGACAGATATGTGGCGCTGGGGCAGAAAGTGAGTAGGTTTACTTCTCATTTGGGGAGAGGGCTGTGTGCTCTGGCAAGCATGGGTCTGTCAGGAGGCGTTCCTTTGCCACTTTCACTGCCAAATTTGTCGGCACTTTGGTGAATAGCGATGCAACATCAAAGGAGACCAGGGTCATTGCAGGAGGGAGGGTTAGACCTGCAATAAAGGTAGAGAATTCTGCAGAGTTTCTCACGTGGGATGTCGCCTTACCTACAAGCAGAGATAGGATTGATACTAGGTGTTTTGTGAGTAGGGAAATTGATGAAGGAGGCGATCGGTCTCAGGGAGATTCCTGGTTTGTGGACCTTGGGCTAAAATGTTTGGTCCACTGACAAAATCCAACTGTCCAATTCCAGCACGGTCATTAAGATCAATTTGCTAGATGTGATGTCATTAGGATTAATGTAACTAGGAGCATCAAGGAGTGGAACTTAGTTAGTTCAAAGAAGAGACTGGTGGACGAGGAGGGTATATGCTGGAGCAATGTTTCCTTCATCTCTGTTCATAGTATTGATCTCACACCAAACGTACCACATTTCCAGCATTATCTCGACGCCCATCACCCATATGCAATTTCTGTCAGTGTCCTGCAACTCCTGTGCAGCATGCTCACCCGCTGCTGTCTGTACCAGGATCCCACTTTCTCAGAACCTGTTTGTGTTCTTTTAGTCGGTCGGTCATGTTCTGCCTGAGCAACTTCAGAGAGGCTTTTCTGAGTAGTATGTAGCATATGGTACGGATCGGTGAATTGAAATCTTGGCAGTTCAATAGTTAGTGAAAGTGATGCAACTTATTTTGTCCATGTGGCCAGATGACATGTGTAATTCATGTAGAGGCACCACAGTTTGGACAAGAGTGTTGTTGAGTTGATGGCTTCTTTCTAGATGCTGTATATAAGATGGTGAATTGGGCATTTGGTGGTTTTAAATGGTGGTGGAAGTGATGCAACTCATTTTGCCAATGTAGCCAGATGACACATGTCATCCATGTAGAGGCACCACAGTTTGGTGGTCCTAGGATGATGTCCATAGCTCTTTAACTGTATCTGCAACCAGCCAAGGGAGTGAGGATCTGTGCTAGCCTTTTGAAAGTGTGTAGCAGGGCTGTGCTGAGTTCAGCTCAGGATAATCTTTGTTGTTCATCCTTGACCTAAACATGAGCTCCACCGGATTTATATTCTCTGTTGACTTACATTCATCCTAGGGCAACTATTGCAGGTGATCTTGTAGACTACTTGTATGTTCTGCTCTAAAGGGACCTGGTTCTTCAATTTGACCAATGCCTGTCTCGATGTGAATTGTGATGTGAAGCAGGCAGGGATCTCCAATGGAGAGTATAGATGTAGTGGATTGCTTCCAGCCAGTGTGTGAGTGCCAGACATATGGAACGAACCCCTGCCTTAGGTATGTCTGATGCACAATAAGAGCAAAGAATCAGTGCCAGTTTATCTTTACCATTCCAATGAGGTAGTCATTCCTGTAACGGGTTCCAGTGATCTATTCCTTCTATCCCTGTGCATGATATTGGTTCCAAGCCACTACCACTATATGTACTTAATTAAGGATGGTGGGAGTTGCAGTCCATTTAATGGTCTGGGTGGGTCGTCTTCCTGAAGACTGTGCTGGTCAGTGACAAGTCACTGTTATGTCTAGAATTCTGGTTCCACTTCAGTTGAACTTCATGGGTTGTTCAACATAATTGAGGTGGTCAGCGCTGTTGGATGTTCCCTTTTGGTAACCAGTGAAGGTGTCATCTATGTACTATTTCCAGAATGGAGGCAAGGTTGCATAGGTGTCGAGTAATCTTTGCTCCACATCTTCATTACTAGATTGGTCACTGTTTGAAAAGGGCAACCCATTGCTTTACCATAACCCTGCTGGTGCACCACTTTACTGTATACTATTTGCTGTACTTTCCTATGCATACTAGGTGCTGTTTGCTCAGGTGATAGGTGTCCAGGAACCGTTACAATATTCTTTTCTTCCTTTTAATCCTTGTGATGATTATCAATATCATTTACATCAATCTAAACCCACCAGTCACTGCCATCTTTCACCTGCCCATTCCTGACTTGCATATAATCTGCTAGATATGTTTTGGGGAATGTTTACCACTGATAAAGATTGGGTTGAAACCTTTGGTTTATAATTATACAGACAAAACCACCGATCGCAATCCCCTATCTAGTGGACTTCCTAAGTATTGAGTGCATGTAGACTCACAGAGATATTTATTCAAGTTAGACTTTTTCTGTGTCTGAATAGGTCATGTCTTCATGAAGCTCCTCGAGTCAGTACGTGTGAACTAGAGTGCGACGCTGTTGCTGCTGACATTCTGAATCGTACACATGAATCAACTGAGCAGCCTTTCTCAAGTAATCCAGGTATAGATGCACTATGGCAAGATGAAAGAAACAGGAGACAGTCATGTCATGCTTTGGAGGAGCTAAGTCACTTATTGGAAGCACAATCACCAGGTTAATGGATACTGTCATTTTCATGTGCATGCCTAAGTTACTGTATATCCATATCTGTATCTTGAGTGTAACATTTCCAGTCAGCACTATCTGAAGTGTGTCAGTATATTTTGCATGTGTGTTGTGCGTGTTGTGTGTGTCTTCAGGGACAAGAACCTTAACATCACCAGGCATGCGTATTGTCAGTGCTGGTGTATGGGTCGGAATGACAAGTGCCTCTGCGTAGATACCTCAAAAGAATCAATGCCTTCCACCATCGATGCATCCACATTGTACTTGGCATTACAAGCCATTAGCAATGGCAGCAGCAGATCACCTCACAAATGACAAGGGAAGAGCGGGGGGATCTGGAGACCTTGACAACCAAGGTCGCTAAGTACAGACTTGAGTGTCCTGGGCACTTGGCCCAGATCCCTGACGATCGCATCCCAAAGCACACACTCTTAGGATGCCCCAGCCACGCCCACCAGTGGGACAGAACAGATGGAGAGCCCTGATCCGCAAAGACCTGAAGGCTGCAGAAGTGCCAGAAGATAAATAGTACGATGAATCCCTCCCCAGGACGAGCTGGCATGAGATGTACACCCAAGGCTGGGCGGTATGGCCAAATTCTAGCCCAGCCAGCCAGCTTGGTGCATTGGCTAGCATGCAGTACCTGCTTCCGTAGAGAGAGCGGCAGGAAAAGGCACAATGTACTTCTGAGCAACGCCCGAACTTCAGCCACTGGTTTCACGCCAAAGCAGGTGCAAATGTGCGTAGATTTGGCCCCCGACAACCCTCCAGCAGACCTCCAGGGACCCATACAATTATATTATATGTGACAGAATTTGAGAAAAGGTACCACTTCGGGCAATGTAAACATATGGGTATGAGACAAAACTCGCACAAAACTGCCAATTCACGCCATCACAGATTGTTACATCATTGGAACGTAATGTGTATTGCCTATCTTCCGGCCAAGTTTGAAACCTGTACGGCTTTCTTGCGTCTCAAACGAGGACCGAATAGTTTTACAGCGTTGGTCGCTTTGGTCATGTACGGAGTAGACCGGAAATGATACTACTGGGAAGACCCGACTTTAAGTATATTCATGGCCATTGTGCGTCTGAAACTACTTCTGTGCCATTGTATAACCTTCGCAGCCACTAAGTTGTTTCCCAACGAAGGATAGTATAGCTGCAATGTCTGTAGACTTTCCAGATGTCGAACGCGACACAACCAGGTAACTGGCTAGTGGAATTCTTGAGGCTCTTCTTGAGATTATGACCAACTGTTTACTTAACCTGAAGAGGGCAGAGACTCCACAATTGAAGGCGACAGCAAGTGTCTGAGTGGCACGCATCATAGTTTGCATAACCAGACCACTTTCAAGCGGTCTGGCTACGCGAGACTACGTGTGTCTAGTCTCTTTGTCCTTTAGGTCCTCGCAGCTCAGCATGAATAGCCTGTGTCAATTACGTTGACTTCAGGAGGTCAGACAGTCCAGTGAAGCGACATGTGGCCAAGGAGGAAGACCAGCCCAAGTTTATTATCATTAAAACTAACTGGGTATTCCAGGGCGTGAGAATATGGAGTGTTGCAATTTAACCGGAACTAAATGTTCAAACGTTGTTATCTCGACAACACACTTTTCATAATTCCACTCTTTGAGCAAGTATATCTCAGAAACCGAACCTGCTACTGAAGTGCAGTCAAGTGCATTGTAAAGAGGAAAAAGAGCGCATTCAGATCATATGCAAACTCAAAATTGGGATTTGCCCCCAAGAGGTCCCTTTTTGCGAATACTGTCACATATTATTTATAATTATTTACTTTAGATTAGCGGTGTATATTGCAACTTGCACTGTATGTATGTCCCCACTTTATGCGAGCAGGTGCTACAGTTGCGCAAACTTGATGACTGCTGCATACCATGAACGTCACCATCGCCGTCGCCGTCATTTTCACCGTATTGTGACTCCTGCCTAAAGCAATGTTCCAAGCTGACAGTACACCGTGGTGACAGTTGTTCAGATAGGTGACCATTTGCAAGAAACGATGTCATTGCTAATGGTGTCTTGCCAATTAGTGACGTACGAAGAAGCTGGAAAATCACCATTTACATGAGTGGATGGCGCTGATATCTACTGTACAAAAGGAAGCAGTGAGTCGATAGCAGCGCACCTCTGTGCTTAACTCATATCCATATTCCTCAGCGTTCGTGAGCTAGCTAAAGCGTTGAGAGGAGAAGAATTAGAAGGCGAAATGTGGCAAATGTACTGAACGTTTTCTATGCACTGGTGCATTTTCGCGAAGAGTTGGTGTATCATTGTCTTCTGTATAGTGCACACTTTCTCTTCGACAATAATATATTTGCCCAGTTTTTATTTCTGTAATATGCTAGTGCCGGTTTTCTATTTGTACCACAATCCACTTACATAGACAGCACTACCGTGCTGTCTGATACCACAATGGTGAACGTTCCACTGTGGAAACAGGATGGAGCAATTTTGCACAGCCGCCCACACAAGACAATGGCGGCCAAACCAGTTAGCAGCGATCTCATTACATTATGAGAAAATGGCATTCAGAATATATCCTGCCTGCCACAAAAGCACCATCTTCTGAACTTAATTTCACTGCCTTCTAACCTACAAAGGAATACGGCAGAATAAAAAAAATGAAACTGGGAACAAGTCTAGAGTGCCTATTTATAGAATGTGCAATTTCGTGCTGAAGGCAAGTTAGCTCTGCATGCAGCCAAGTTCCCCCTTGTGGAAGGCTTCGTTTGCCTGGTTTTTGCCATATACAGAAGTTTACTTTTCTATATACTTTTCATTGTACTACAGCGTACTAACAACCACCACCATCCCTACATTAACATTAGAACAGGTATACAAGTTCACATTTTCTACGAAGGCCAGCTTCAGTTATGTGGTGAGAAATAGATACAATTGAACCCTTTCTGGCTAACTCAACTTCTGTTAACTCTCCTCTGCCATCTGCCACAACATGTCTGCTTCTCCTTACTCATTGGGTGTATCTGTGGTACCCGTTCAGGTTCCTGGGACACTGCCATGATTGCTTCCCACATCCAGTTCTTCCACTACTGCTACTTGATTAATTGCGGTCCAAGAAATCAAGGATTGATTGTGCCCACAGTGCTACCACAATTCGACTAGGAAGGAATTTCCTGTCAGCAGTCACTCCAGGGTGGCTACTCCATGAACATCCGGGGGAGTTCCCTCTATGCCCCTACTAATCTAGACCTAGTCCAGAGACTGAGTTGGTGCTCACCACCCACATTGTCCTACACATCATACCACAGGAAACTCCACCCATATCCAACTTCACTTTGCAACACACTTCAACCCCATAAATGGACCCACTTCAGTATGAGCACAACATGGCTAACTGCTAGCTAGCCTGTAGTGTATTAACCTTGGTTCCCCTACATCAGGCATATATCTGAGTGTTTCAGAGGATTCTCGGCCCACTGGGAATATGAACATGCTTCCGACCACTCTGCACATTGCAACTTGTCACTAGTCAGATTAAAGGACCCACCCCAACACCACAGAGAACTGGTGTAGTCGACAGGATTCCCTGTAGAAACTGCCCCAAATCTGCATTGGTCAGACCAGTAGGACTTTATAACGCCGCCTCACAGAGCACTGAGAGTCCTGAGGTCAGACGAGGCAACCCAATCTGTGGTGTGAAGAGCATGTTATGGAGGAGGACCACACCATTACATGGGAGGATGCAGAAGTGGTGATTAAGGTCCTGGATTGGGCCAAAACGTCTAAATTATATTTCAAGTGATTTGCTAGTGTGGTTTCCCTGATCATTCAATGTGTAAAAGCCTAGCCACGTAGAAATTCTTCACATGATTAGCCACAATGGCTAGATGCTGCTAGCACTCAGAGTGTTTAACTGTGAAACAATGGGATACGGCCACCATATATAAGAGCATAGCATAAACTCATGATACTACAGATACCAATACATAATACACTACCTTTGGTCACTGCTTGTTAATCGTATTGCACATGTCAGGGTCTCACTTGCTGTCGCACAGCTAACTGTACAGTACACCAACACAGCATTATTATGCACAGATGCGGCCATTGCCTATGCCCATCTCCTTCCTTGAGACAAGTGACAAACTAAAGCACAAGAATTCTTGTTGCTCACGAACTGCCAGTTTCAGCTCTGATATGTTCAAAGCTGTGGTGGCATTATGACCTTTAAGACAAGCATGAAATAAAGGTGATGGACTACCTGGTTTACTTATGCATCCTGCTTGGAATAAGCGAAACAGGGGAACAGCAGAGGAATTGTTGAACATTTGGATATCCTTCCCTTCAACGTATGAAATTTTGAAAATGTAATAACCTTAATAGATGTGTGAGAGTACAAACTGCAAAGTTTGAAGTGATAAAGGAATTGTGCATATGGATAGTTTGTATATATTCCACATTATATTTCAAACACTAACGGTATAATTAGATCTCACTGAGACTATGGCATACAGTATATAACTTGTTATACATTTCTTTCACCTTCTAGGGGAAGTGTCCATAGATGACACTGAAGCTAAGCTAATCTGTGAATTTTTGGAAGGAGTTGCATCTAGAACACCTTCAGAGTTTCAGATGGAGAGCACCCCTTTTGGCAGCCTCAGTGGGAATGAAGGTGATGTCTTGCAGTTTATTGTGCTACCTAGATAGCTAAAATTTTCTTCCAGTATGAGTTATGGTATGTATATTGCATTGCTATGAACATTTATTGACTGTGGTTGCTATGTGTACCAGAGCATCTGGACTCCAATAGTTAATATGTCCAATATGCACCATATTATTATTATTAGTATTAGCATAAATATTAGTTATAGAACTGTTGTATCACTGCAACATTAGGAACTTAAGCATTTCAAGTTGGTCCTTCTATATGCGAATAGACTTTTGGGAAAATGGTGTTTCGGGAAGCGTTTTTAGACAAAGGTTTGTCTGTTATTCAATTATGATTTAAGTGCCTCATGTATAAGCACACTAGGGCGATAGCCCCATGTAGCATTTCAACAGACAGAAAAACGAACAGACAAAAAAGAGCAAAAACAATGATAAAGGTAGTCATTCAGTATAGAGTAACATACTCTAGTACATGGGTCTAATATTGCTGTCTGAGGCCACTCTGGAGCACAGAATCTCTTCCTGCACATGCACTCAATGGCTTTCCCAGCTGTCAAATTTCTACATACTTCATCCAAGACTAGTACCACCTTCTCACTGTCAACTCGCTCCTCAATCCCAGCTGTCACCTCTGTCATTCTTTTCATCAGCACTTCCCTCTCACTGAACAGCCCACCACACCTCAGCACAAACTGCTCGACATTCTCCACTTCCCTCAAGCTACATTGACCACAGATCCTGTCTTCTCTTTTCTGTCCAAAACATCTACCAGTTTCAAGCCTCAACTCAACTGTGCCAACTCTCAACTTTGCCATAACTCATCTTAGTTTCTTCCTCGTCACCTGCATACGTCATATATCCTTTTTGGTAAAATTGGCATTATTTCATGAAGCATTTTTAGGCAAAAGGTGCGTCTGTTGTGCACTCACCATAGTATATAGTATATATAATATGGTAGGTCGGTCCATACCCTCTATATGCCACCTTGGCAGCATATTTACCTTGGGTCGTATATATCGTATATGGACCTCCCTACCATACTATATATATTACATATATATATATATATATATCAGAGAGTGCGGTAGCACTCTCTATGTAGGGATGGCACAGGGTGTTTCGTTATCCCTATACATTGGTATAGGAGCGAAATTCGAAAATACGCAGAAAACCGGCGAAAGAAGGCTACGTACAGCTGAATATAGAACGGTCTTACTATAAACTGACCTTAAAGGCAAGCGAACATATCCCGCTGAGAAATAACCGCGCTTCGAAAATCCCGGTTTTCGTTTTCTTTTTCTTCTTCTTCTTCTTCTTCTTCTTCGCCAGCTGTAACTCAAGAACGAAGGGGGCTATTGGAGCGCTTTTAGGACGAAACTACTAGAAAGTTCCCGAACTGTATTCTTTGATAGAACTGGTTGTCAAAGCGATAATATTCAACATCAAGGTTTTCGTGGCTCACAGCGACAGAGCTGTGTGAAATCCGCCATTTTCTAATGACGTCACCACGTAGTTTGAAAAATGGTCTCTGGGCCAGCGCGCCGAAGTTCTTCGTGTTTGCCTGGTAAAGCGCAAGATTGGCAGCTTACCAAGTGTGGTGCGCTATAAAGTTCTTATTGATATCGTCCAAGATGAAAGGAAACGCTGGCAATTTAATATGTCTCAGTATCAGCGGACACGGTAATTCACTTGTAGCTAGCTAGCTACACGGTCCAGTTTTGTATCCACCGGGGATGAATAAACTAGTAGCAAGTCGATTGTGACCTATTATAGGTAAAGGTGGACGTAATACAGTATACTAATGAGAGAAGGCTATAAGCAGACTTGCATAAAAAGAACAGAAACTAGAGAAGATTAAAAATTTTCTACAAAAATGGTAAGAATGTAGGGATGGCACAAAAAGGACAGAAACAAGAGGGGATGTCATGTGGTGAAGTATTTGCTGTGTGTGGTTTCTACACACAAGGGTATTGCACCACATCCCTACATCTGGCAGCAGCATGTAGCTAATCAGTGTCGATGGAGGGTACATTATTTATCTCTTGAACAGACCAAACTGAACTTCAGTGGCACATCGAAAGGAATATGCACTATAATTGGCAAGAACAGATCTAGACTCTAGTATATAGTTGAAGGAATTTAGCTGCTTCCAGGGGCTATTTGCAACTGAGTGCTGGTGGAGTAGCTATAGCTACACACCAAGAGCAACAGCTGGCACTAGTTCTTATGTGGCCATACAGTGAGTAGCACATGATGCAGAATGCTGCCAGATGTAGGGATATGGTGCAATATCCTTGTGTGTAGAAACCACAAACAGCAAATACTTCACCACATGACATCCCCTCTTGTTTCTGTCCTTTTTGTGCCATCCCTACATTCTTACCATTTTTGTAGAAAATTTTTAATCTTCTCTCTCTCTATATATAAGTTAATGTTACTATTGCAAGAGTAGGTGCATATAGTGTGAAATACACAACTCACAATGAGAATAATAATGTACAGGAAAGCTACGCCGTAGACCTAAGACCTAAGGAAGCACCGCAGCAGTGTGCCCAAGACAGCGATACTTCACATTCTTCCTGCGCTCCATCTCTGCTGCCACACCTCCTGCTTCCCTTGTTGTGAGGTGTTCGTAGGAGGGGGCCAAGGTGTCTGGGCATGTGTAGTGCTTAAATAATATGGGATGACAGCTGATGACTGTGGCTATGAATAATGTTAATATAATATTAAAATATAATATTAAAATTAAGATGAAAGGGAGGAAAAGTGTATGTATGTTAATGTGAGGGTGCCCAAATGTAATGTCTAAGAGTGAAACTTCAGTCCAACAGTGTAACGTATAGCTCTGGGAGGTTACCCCGTTCCCTGTTCAGCTTGTTCTCATTGTGCTGAATGTGCCAACTCTCTCAAACATACACCGTGTTGCAGTGCATGGGTTACTGTTGAGGTCTTCTGCCTTACTGAGTTCTATGCAATGACCTGCCGTGAAGTGCATGTTCTGCCAATGCGGAAGCGGCCACATTGCCATTCCTCAGAACACGCTAATGCTCCTTCAGTCGGTGTTTTAGGGATCTACCAGCCTGCACAATGTACACCTTTAGGCATACTGTGCAGGAAATAGAGTAGACCACTCCCTTTCTTTCGTCCATTGGCATGTGGTCCTTGGGGTGAACCAGCAGTGACGAAGGGTCATCAGAGGATAAAGCACCACCTGGATGTGTAATTGTCGTGTTACATACGTACACCTTCCCCCCTTTCATCTTAATTTTGATATTATATTAATGTTATTCATAGCCACAGTCATCAGCTGTCATCCATATTATTTAAACAGTGTAGAGTGCTTTCTTTGTCATTCACTGATGAAGGTAGCAGCTGGCTACTGAAACGTCTGAAGTGTTAATTTGGCTAGTGTGCAACAAGTATTCGATGGAATACAATCTAAGGCTATTGTTATTGTTTAAAATATAATGTGTTTTACTAGCCATGGGAAGTTCAAAAAAGGTGTAGGGCGATAAGGAATAGCAGTAGTTAAATATCTGTAATCTCAGATCTATAAAGGTGGGGGAAATAATTAGAAAATGGTGTTGGTCCTCCACCTCACCACAATCATACAGGTGACATGTTTGTTGGTAGTATGGGTTCCCTGTGTACAGGCCAGTCTCCACACCCACTGGCAGACAGATTGTCCGTAGGCCAGCCAGCACCCTCGTCACACCCATAGACCATTCATTGCTTACATACCTCTCTGTTACTAAATCACTTTTAATATTCCTATAGATGTTTAGCCTACTTCCTGATTCTGAGTTATCCCTGACCTGATGCACCTGTTCCTGCCATTCAGATATGTACAAGTTTGTTGGTATATCTTGGTAATACTGTAGAAAGTACTGTAGAAAGTGCTTATCAGTAATGAAAGGACATACGTACAGTCACAATACTTTGGATACTAGAGTGACAACTTGATATGCGCCAGCCATATCTAACATGTGCACTGTAGCCACTATTCTGGGCTATATATCGCTTACAGGACTCTCCATACTACCTAGTGAGGCTTCTTGTGCTTGCTTGTATGCTCCAGTATGGCAGCTAATTAATAACTTGCAAGGGCCAGTGATCTGTTAATCTGTAGCTCACACTTTAAATATACATAAGTAGAGGTCACATGCTGCTTTATTGGCTGATGTTTTCGCTTTTCCTTCTCCTTCTATGCCATGTGTAATTCTCACCGTCTGCTTTGCTTTTACTCCAAAACGTTTAACCACTACATTTTAATCTAGTTGGGGTAGATATGGGCAAAGACATGAGGAGTGGCCAGAGCCTAACAATTTGCATTTTGTAGCAAATGCACTTGTTGTTGCTTTTTAGATTACTGTTGTTCTACTCTAATAATACTGTACTTCACACTGTCAATGCATATATTACCCATGAAAAAGACTTATTGTGTGTCTTATATATTTGATTGGGTAGGTTCTGATGTAGAAACAGTTCAAGATGACAAAGATTATTGCGTTGATGACGGCCTTGCAAGCAAACCTATGCAGCAGAGCCAAATGCTGTCTGGACAGAGTGAGTAATTTGAGTGAAGAAATTTAGGATATTACTGGAAAGTACATTTTTCCAGTTTGTGTAGAACAGGCTTATTTGTATATTCAAATGTCTTGATGCTGACATGAATGCATAATCAGCATATACATAACAGAAATTGTCAGTCATTCTTAGTGATACATATGGTATTGGTCCTTTGGATACTCTAGTATGATGCTGAGTAGAACGTGATTTCATTATTATAGTATTGTTTCAGTCATCAAGCTTAATCAGGCAAGTGTTTTGAAGATGACTCACACTGCCCTTAAAGTATCCTGTACGTACCTTCTTTCTTGCAGCTCAAGGAAGTGATGATGACATCCTCACACTGCTTCTGCAGTTGGCATCTACTCCATCACAGCAAACTCAATGTAACAGTGGAAACCAAACCACACTTGATAGCATGTCAGTGGCAGATGCTCTGATTAATTCTGCATTTACTGGTTTTGCTGACAGTTCCTTCAGTCTTTCACAAATGAATGAGCTCCTGCCTGAAGCGGCTTTTCTCACCACTCAGCCTTCAGAAGCAGACAAAAGCACACAAGAAAAAGCTGCTGAAGAGAGCATTCATGACTATAACCTGCCATTTTCTCAGACACCACCATCACCAAGCACACCTTTGCGTAAGCATAGCAACTTTACATGTGGTGCAACTCGCCTTACTGCCCCTACACTCAGTGCTGATCGATCACTGAGTACTGATCTGTTATCAAAGTTGGCACCTATCAGCCCTGGGAAACTGAGCATAGAAAGCGAGACAAGTCTTAATCCTGACTTAGACAGCGTATTTAAGTTACTCTGTGATCATCAGGATGATGAAGCTGAAAGTCTACTCATGTCGCAAGCGCTTTGGAGCGCAGAGGAACACATTGAGTGAGTTATGGTAGTTCCTTACCAGTTAATCTGAGTAGTTCTATTTCCTTTCAGGCTGTCCTCTGGCTTGCTTACTCGTCCTTATGAGCTCTGGTTTGGGTCTGGCTACAGAAAAGAAGTGTATGCTGCTAATGTGCAGCTACCTTTTGATTAACTAATGGGGATATCTGGCAGCAGTGGTAGCAATCACTGGATATTATGCCAACCTGACCAAATCAATATAATTGATCCACGGCATGGGGCCCAAGGTCCTATTGGTGGCAACCAATGATTGCATCCCCTTTTATCACTAAACAAAAGGTGGAAGAACCACAGACAGTGGCTTCTGTCTGTGTGCTACCGAAATAGTTATTTACAGGAGCCTTGAAACTGCTCCGTGTAGTGGCATACTGTATGTGGATACTGATTTCATCTGTCATAGCAAGCAACTAATGGAACAATTCCATGGATTCAGACTAGTCTATTTGTGCATGCTGTGGATAGGACAGAAGACAGTCTTTAAAACCAACCAGCCCATTTAATAGGTGATCTATATTGTATTTATTGTTGTGTAGATATGAATAGAGTGCACTATTGATTAGGAACAGCTCCCATCCTATTCATCACCTTCCTATTGTCTTTCCACAGTGAATGTACAGTTCTAGAGCCAGACTATAGTCTTCCACAGCTGGATGGAGGCGATAATCAAAAACCGGAGAAAAACAAGGGTGCTGTGAAGAAGGATCGCCTACATGTTGCAAAAGGTCAAAGTAAACCTTGTGCATTGCAGTCGCATGTGGCATGCGAATCTACAATATTACCTGGAGTCTCTTTACAGAGCTATGGCGAGGGACATGGACATGAATTACTGCTTGGTGCAAGTGACCAGACTCTATCTTCATTAATTCAAAAGGCTAGAT
Source organism: Aplysina aerophoba (assembly GCA_949841015.1). Lineage (NCBI taxonomy): Eukaryota > Metazoa > Porifera > Demospongiae > Verongiida > Aplysinidae > Aplysina > Aplysina aerophoba. Next base: position 2,974,314 of record OX465042.1, read on the forward strand.
GTTCGTCTTTGTTCCCTTTGATCTCACGGATGAAGATTGACCCACTGTTTGAAATATCAATGTTTCAGACTCTTCGAAGCAGTGCTAATGTTATTTTGAAGGATCCATGTGAGGCCCTTACTTCCATACCTAATCGCCCTACTGTAAGCACTGCTGTAACTCCAGTGGGAGGAAAGCATAAATCAAGTCTAGGGAGGCAACACAGACATGTCTCATTGTCTCTGCGTAGGCAGATTAAATGTAGAAAACTCAGCCACATTGTTGCACACAGTGAAGGGGCTATATGTGATGAACATCACACTACCATGCACTCGGCTATGCCACCTGATGAATCATGGCAGCTGTTTGAGCTGAGTGATGATGCAAATGCGCCACCAGTTGAACAATCTGAAAGCTCTAGTTTGATACACTGTGAAGAAATGGATTCCAGTGATCAAGAAGTAGGACGTGAGAAGCAATTGCTGTCAACCACCAAAGCTGTAAGCACAGTACTGAAGTTGATATCAGCCAGCTCCAAAGTGTCATTGGCTCAGAAGAGGGAACTAAGACATACGGTGAAGCAAATGACTACAGCATCTCAAGATACAACTACCCCACTTCAGTCAAAATCAGCTCTCCCTTCTGAAGTATATGTGCAAGATGAATCTGCAGTCACAATGCCAATTCCGATCGTTCACTGCAATCGTTCAAGTAGATTGGAGTTGCAGAGTGATGCAAGACATTGTGAAACTGTACTAAATGTTTCCCAGTTACAGAGCAGCCGCTATAGTCAGTATTCAGTGGAAGCTATCAGCTTAAATGGAAATGGAAATACACAAAGTGGTATCTTGCTGGATTTCACACCAGTTGAGGTTGCCCCATCTATGGAATCACTAGTTATGCTGGCGAAGGAATGTGGCATACCAATTGTTGCACATAAAAGGGCATATTGCAGCAATCCTGAAGATGTACAGCAATCAAGGTTTGTACCCTTGCTCTATAATTGAAGGAGTAATTTGGCATCTGTAATTGAATAGAGCCGCAAATGTATAGGATTGTTGATGAGAAAGAATCATGAGCAAATCACAGCTTTTAATCTTGTCCAATATGATATAGACCTGATTGGCTAGGTAGACTCATATCAATCTATTTGTTGCACTAGCCAGACACTGAAAAAGTAATTCAGATGTTTTGGCAGGCTACTGCTGCCTTCATCAGAGGATAATTGACAGTTACAGGCACGTATGTATACAGTAGGGCAGTCAGACGATGATATGGTCACGTGAGGTATACAGGCTCTGAAAGTAAGAAAATGCGCGAGTTAAACTAAAATTAAAACTTAATATAGCCTGATTAGAAAAATAAAGGAAAAAAGGAGAAAGAAAGAGCGGGGTGGTGCTGGAATAAACCTAATAATGGGTTATGACTTAGTAAAACCTAATTAATAACTTACTTACGGGACTCCAGCATGTACCAAGTCTGGGTGTGGTTGTGGGTGTCGATCACCATGGCCTTCGATAGATCAACTCAATGGTCGAAGGAGAACAAATGCTCAACAAGAGAAGAGGACCGTAGGTCCCTCCATTCTTCAGAGCCTGGCGGTGTTCTCAAAGGCGGTGGTCCAAGGATCTACTCATTTGACCAATGTAGGTGCGGGGGCATTCGGCATATGGAATACTGTACACCACTCCCTTCCTGCAGTTTGCTGGTACTGGGTCCTCGGAGTGCACATGCTCCTGCCGCATTGTCCTGAATGGACGTAAGGTGACCTGGATGGCCTACGGATGAATCTGGACAATCCACTGATGTAGGCTAAGGCCTTGTATCAACTGATCTGTGACTCTCCCCTACATTGGCCAAACGAGTAGATCCTTGGAATGCATTATAAAGCACAGAGCAATGGCTTTGCAATGATATATAACAATATCACATTCAGATAACAATCATTAAGAAATCACTGTCAGGAGATCAGTGTCACTTTCACACTGGAGTAGCTCTAGTTGAGTTCAGAATGTGTAGAATGAGCCAAATGTTCGAGGCTTTTCCCTAATTAGGCAGCTGTGCAAAGAATAGCGCGCTTTTGTGGCTTCCTCTGGCCTTTGGTGTACTCTGGCCTTTGGTGTACTCTTGTTCAAAACTAAATGGAAGGGTCAATATTCCCATGTGCTGACTTTGGCAGATGAAACTATACTATAGCACTGTTTATATGCAAATCTATTCTACTGATTGCATAGAGCATGCACTCACCTTTTCAAAATGTATTCATTTGAAGGTATTCAGTAAAGTGTAATGTGTAATGGCTTGCTCTTAATGGAATGAACACAGCCTAAAGTACATTTTGAGAAAACAGCTTGAAAAGGGGAATTACTGAGAAGGCTAGAAATCTCCTGACAGGTATGTTTCTCTCCGGATCGTCAAAATAACACTACTTGTATACCTAATACTTTGGCCGATTTCCTCGTGTAGTGATAAAATCAACCTCAACTTGCAAAGGTAAGGCAAGTAAACTTCTATCACTATCTGGTTGCCACCACACACGGCACACAGTATGTAAAAGCAGCTGATCAGCTTTAGCCGCAGTTGTGTAGCTCTGCGTTTCCGGAGTTCAAAACTAGGAGGTAGCTGACCATCGAACCCTGCACCCCACAGACAAACACACACAAGCACACACACACACACACACACGCACACACACACACACATACACACACATACACACACACATATTGCTAAAATTGGATAACTTCATGGCCTCCATTTTAGAGATGATCCAGAATTAGACAGCAACGATGGCATCAGAATAACCCTGGTCTCTTGGCTATAAGAGTCCTCACGTAGCTGTGCACTCACCACCCACACACCTGCCTCCATGCACGCACGTCTCTGTACACACACACATGCATGCAAGTGTAAACAAGTGTATTACAGGAGAGAAACATGTGCACAACCAGCATCTAGAAAAACACAGGTAGACCACCTGGCAACACAGAAACTGCTGAAAGAAGGTCGCTTTCACAGGCAACAGACACTGGTCAAACCTTAGCGTAAGAAGTTGATGGCACTCGGCGAGTCGCGCCGTGCGTACGTTTCTTTGGCAGTGTGGAAAGATCTTTGCAACTGCATTCATTTCACACGATGATGGGGCAATGGCTCGCTATCTAACACAACATTACATACCCTGTTAAGAAGAAGCATAGTGGTTTCCCGTGGGACATGTGGATATCTTCTTCCAGAGAACCTACTACAATTGCTACATCATCTATCGGTATAAATGCACTATCCGTCTGTGATCCAATGAGAATTTATATAAGCTCCTAGGTCGCAACTCGCATATTTTTGTGTTATTCTTCTTTATGTATATCTGCTTTAGTTGTTTTGATTGCTGCACAAATTCGTACTAATATGTGTTGCTAGCATGTCGATAACAGTGCACACTGACGCTGATCCCATACGTATATTGGGTGAAAGCCCCGATCATCTGCCAGTGCAATAAGGAGTAGTTGGCAGTCTCTATCTGATCACTTCTGATTTTTCACATCCTCGAGCTCCGTCAATTCCTTCCCTTCTTGCTTACTCATTCAAGTCTTGGACCATTGCATTCCTGCCTTTTTTGCCTTCTGCAATCTGTTATCCTCTTGCGCATTTTCTTTGGTTGTTGCTCATCATCTGGGAATCTTCTGGGTGAAGTACGTTGGATGTCTTGCTGTTCAGAAGGACCAGGGGTATCTCACTGTCCAGAAGGATCAGGGGTGTCTTGCTACCCAGAAGGACCAGGAGTGTCTTGCTGTCCAGAGGAACCTGGCGTCACTGGTTGGCTGACCAGAGGGCTAGGTGCTTCTAGGTTGTTCTCATTGTAAGAAACTGAGTCCAGAAGATGCACTGGCATAACACTAGCCAATCAGTCATCACAGCATCAATTTGTGAGTAGTATTGGAAATCGTTGCAAAGGTCTTCATCCTCCGATATATTGCCTGTGCCTCTCTTTGTGCTTTGCCCATGATTTCTTTACATTGTTTTCTTAAATGCTTTTATCTTAATTCTGCATTGGGATACAGTGTGATGGTAGCCGTTCTCGCACAACTCTTCAATGAGCTTGGCAAAGATATTAATTCCTAAAGCCACCCAGAAGTTGTTTTTGGATGCACTCTTGGTTCCAGATCTCCAAGAGCAGCTTTGTTTCCACATCGCTTCATATGCATCCCTTTCCCCATTGTTGACTACGCAATCGTGCAATCTTGCTGCAGAATCTACTGTAGATATAATCCACTTTCGAACTAGGATTCGATAATCCAGAGACCGAGTTCCAGTTGAATCCAGATTCACAAGTGCATGTGAAATGCACATCCGAATTCAAAGTGTCATGTGAAGGTGGGAGACAGTCTCTCATAATGAGTTATGTTCCGTCGATGATGCTTACGTACTGTATTTGACAGATGAATGTACGTAGGGGCTATAGGATGGTCCAATTGTTGTTTGTGGCCTTTGAATGAGCTGCGCCAGCTGCTTTGTCAGAGTGGGTGCCCATGTTTTCAGTGCCCTGGAAACAGTTGTCTGGTAGACAACAAAACACACTGCCAGATTCCCTGCGGGCATGCCTTCCCTTTAGTTTAGAGCAGTTCCAAACACTGTTTTGTCAATGAGACATCTGTGTCAAGAACGAAACTGTATATAGAGAGACTTTTCTGTACTATATCGCATCCTTCCTCAGCATTGACCCTGGCAGTCCAAATTATCTTGGGCGAAGGGCTAACTTTGCGTATTGTTCATTGTGTTGATGTAGATGTAACACTTTGTGTAAGGTTTTGTATTGATAAGTAAAGAAGCTAACCATGTGCTAAGATGCTAACATGACACCATGTGGATTACCTTATGCAGAACTGTTGGTGAGCAGAATCTAATGGTGAGATCATGGCTACCATGTGAGCAAGAAGAGTTTAGTGCTGTAGATGCCGGTGGGTACCACAGTAACTGGAGTAATGCAGCTGGTCTTCAGCACTGGAAGGTGATACTTCATACATTGATGGTGGAAGGAGATGGTCCAGCTAACACGAGCACCAAACAGTGCTATGATGTGTCCTCACTTGTACATCTCATACCTGCTGTCCCACCTCCAACCCTGAAGCACCTTGCTGTCTCTGATCATTTTGTGGGTGCACTGCACAAATATGGCTCCAAACATCCTGCTGCGCCTTTGCCTAGCTGCCATCATTCTGCATGTGAAGTAACACTGAATGTGGAGCCAGCCAGACTCAAAGATTCTGCAGTGGTACTAGTGCCCGATGTGTTGAAACAGAGCACTAATACATTTCTTCAGGATGCAGCCAGGACTCCTGTGATTAAGGTACAGTGTTATTGTATAATGTACTGTTGCATGCAACTAATGTACCTACAATAGCAGCAGTACCCATGTTTGCAATTATGTATTATAGACCTTTGCACGTAATGCAGAATTATACATTAGTTTATGGAATCTGCCATGTTGGTATGGAACTTCGAAGATGCTCATAGTGTGTTGTGTAGTCAATTACCACATCAGCCAAACCAAGTCGACTCGCTCATTCTATCATTTTACAAAGAGCCTCAATCGCTGAAAATAAAGGTTAGCTATCCTTTATAAAAGAAATCTTCATAGTTCTTCTTCGGAACCAAGAGACAGTGATCGTGTTTGTTTCGTCCATTTTCTGTCGGGCCTAAAGGCGGAGTTTCCAGACAGCACTGACAATGTAAGTGCCCTTGGACATCTGTATCAGGATGTGAATGTAGAAACTCGTGGTGTCCCTTCAAAGTGTCTCTGTTTGAATGAAGAAAGCAGTTGGTAAGGAAAACAGTATAACGAGATTGATCGACTAGCATATTAATTATCACAGTCAGGAATTTTACAATAATGACATGCAACAAAAGTGTGATGTGTACATACTTGATCATGCATGGGCTGCGGTCTGTTAGATGAATGTCATATTGGTTTGGTGATTTCTTATATACTCTATCGCATGATGATAACAAATCGCATCGGTTTGTGGCTCTGAGCATGGCAAAGGACATCATTCAAGCCTGCTAGATTACGTCATCTCCCTGTAGGACTTTGCCACTTCATTGCCAACTTCTCAGCCATCCGATTCCACACTCTTGCCCCTTGACCCGTTCATACGTCAACTGACGATACAAAGGTGGAGAAGGATGCATGCCGTGCCATATCTGCTTTGCTGTACTTTTTCTTCTCTAGCTGATGCTAGTACAGCATCCACTGAACATTAAGCATGGGACTGGGCATCAGTGTCAACGACACATATGGCTCAGTTTGGGGCTGCCACACTTCTCTCACTCCCAGATCAGCCACTAAGGATGGGAGGTTTCTTGTTTCATCAGGTTCCCTTACTACTGGCTCCTTTGTTACTTTCCTGTAGATTACTAGGCCACCTGTCTTGCAGTCCATGGCATGCTCCAGGCTAAAGGCAGCTCCACGGGCAGTGAGCTGGAGTCCTCAAAGATGGTCGATGGTAGTGCAAGGCTAGGTAGGACATAGCAAACTCTGTAGGAGACAGGTCAAAGTGGTGACAAGGTACGGGTAAGACTGTCAGCCAGTTTGAAGTCATCCCTTTAACTGCTCTCAGTATGGCTCACTTCTCCTTTGCATCCCTGGGTTTGAGTACTGCATTGAGCTTTGCCTTGTCGTTGGTCCTCTGTTCTTCAGGTAGTTTTGCATGCACTTTGTATTGAGAACTCTGTTCTTCCTTTGATAGAGGCTGAAATAGTTGATGTGGAGTCTGTTAAGGTGGTGTAGGAACGTTGTGTCGATTCTTCGGGGTCTTGAATCCAAATATCGCCCATTCGCACTGGAAGGGACAGAAGAATTTCTCTTGTTCAGATATACTCCCTACCATTACTGTTGGTATAAAAATCTCGCATAGAATGTGGCTCAGGGTTGCAGAAGCAGTTGCACAGTTTGGGATGACATGCTGTAGGTAGGTCCACTCAAACTTGACTATGTTAGAGCTGCATAAGCCGCTTGGGGCTGTGACTTGGCTGCATTGGCAAGTTTCTCTACATGATGTTCCCAATTCTGTGCCTGCTGCTGTATGTATTCCTCTGTGATTTCACGTTATTCCACAAAACCTCCCAAAAAGCATTGATCTGACACCACTTTAACGCCCAGTTTACTAAACAACTCCATCGCTTTTCCTTGCTCTCTGCATCTGTCACTAGGAAAGTCTTTTTCGGTTCTGGGTAGTAACCAAAGTCATGCCCAAGCTCCAGCATTTTGTCAAACTTTTCACGCAGTGTACGTAGCTTTGCTGCACATGCGAAGTCATCTGCATAACAATTTTAAGACCTCCTACTGCAATCTTCTGAGGCCTGAATGACGGGAGCTATTGCCACTGCATACATTAGCATTGACAGTGGATCACCCTGTGTCACACCCTCTCTGCTGAGCACATGCTCCTCAGCTCCACGAACCACTTGAATTGCATATCCCTGATAGTAGTTGAACAGATAACAAGAACATCTAGGTCACAAGTCTCAGACATTTCTTGGGCAGCCACTCTACTAACTGAGTTAAGTGAGTTACTTGCATCCACAAGTAGCAGACCCCAACCTGTACCTGAGCTCTCCTCAAATAGTCCCTTCATTGCATGTACTGCTCCTTCAATGCCTGCCTTCAACCCTGAATGCAGCTGGTTGATTCCACATAGCTCCTTCACATCTGCACTTATGGTTGCTGCCATCACTTTGGAGAGAATTGCACTTCGCCCACACCAATGGGGCACTCCAAGGCATTTATCATAACCAGCTCAGGTGTTCTGTGAAGACATGCTCCCCCCCCATGTATGTACTTGCCATATGGACCTTAACTTTTGCGGGACTGAACTTTCGCAGACTACAGGTTTTTGCATTTGTGTTTTTGTTTTGCAGGCCTTATAATTTTATTGCATATATACACTCTACACAATGTATTAAAAATACGTACCTTCGGAGGGCTGCACCAAAGAAGCGTAGTGCAGCAATAACACCGTTTCAGGCCTTTTTGTGGGCCACGTAGTATTTACCCATGTCATTTGGTTGTTTTCGTTCATACCAATCTACATTCTTCTTCGTGGTCTGCGTGGATACTCGCCAGTGGTAAAGTGCTTATCGTTGTTGAGAGTTCAGATGTCAGCACTTGTCAGCTGTGGAAACGCATGAACCATTGTAACAGAGATGTGATTTCCGTGCATCAATTACCCTGCACTTTACTGCTCTCGTCTAAATTTTGAGGTACTAAAGATATGCAAATGGCTCCACAGAAACCGCGAAAGTTTAGTACCGCAAAAGTTATGGTCCATTCAGTATATGAAGCTGAGTGTGGTAGCTGCACTATGGCCTTTTTCACTTTTCTAAGACACTTTGGGGTAGTTAACAACCTGACTTTGACCCTTCTCCAAAGTAGGGTTGAACCCTGGTAGTTAAAAATGGCGAATGCAAACGGACGTTGATTGTCAAATTGAATGGCGCTTTCTATGCTATGTGGGGCAATGAAACTCATTCAGGGTCAGTGGGTCGGGGCAGGTGTGGGCGATCTCAGGCAATTGCTGACGAGCAACACGTGTAGAGACTCGAGCGGGCTACAAGTGGTACCGTGAGAAGATCAAGATACTGGGCACTAAAGGAGTACACGGAGATGATGTACAGCATGAGGCAGTGTGGCATGGGCTTCACTTCAAATTACGACCTCGAGGATGTCCACATAAGCTCCTGTTGTTTTGCTGAGATGTATGGCCGTAATTTAAGGCCGGGCAGCGGTGAATCCTCCAGCATACGGTCAGAGTGCGATCACCAGCATTTGACTACAGTAGAGACTTTGGGGAAGCAATAATTTTGCAGGCCTGCAGTAGAATTAGGTCATAAGGTTTGTGGAGCGAGTGAAAAACATCCGCTGCTCAGCTTATGCTGCAGTGAAGAGAACTAAATGTGCTAAACAAAGATGACACTGACAAGTCAACCTGAATGAGCAGACAAGCAGTGAGATGTGGAAACCCAAGAATGACATTGCAGTTCATGTTCAGAAGACAAACCATTGCGTCAGCTGGGATGGTGCCACAGTCCAAAGATGAGCCGCAGGGTTCTAGGAAGAGGACTGTGGAAGCCATCCAGATCAGGATGTTTATCCTGAACACGAACCTCGACAGTGGCCTTCTCCTTCCCATGGTCTGGAACTCAATCCTGAACCCACCTCACACACATTCCATTCAGCACCTCCCCCTCTTTTACTTTATTCTTATTTTTCATTATGTTTAGTAAACAGTATGTATATTATAAGGATGATTACTTATATGTTTTATTGCTGATAATGCATGCCTACTTATGGACTGAACAAAAACGTTTTTGAGCAATTCACGCAACATACGGTAGCCGCGGAAATTATGTTTCCATGTGAAGTTCGTACTTCACATGGAACACTCACTGAAGAAGGCCCTGGATTGGGCTGAAACGTCTGAAATCTTTACCCCTGACATCGGTTCATTTGATCCTGGCTAGTGTAGTTGCAAGAATAATCTATCAGCACAGTACTTGTGATTATAGTCTTATATCTGCATAAAATTCCCTGTCTGTGTGGGACTACCACTGTGCTTGAAGGTCTTTTCAGAGAATACCAATCATCATCAGCAACGGTGCTACAGCGTGTGTGGAGTCAGCAAGCAACCACTTGTTTGTAATTGTTCAGACACTATCGAACCACTGTTGATGTTAAGCATTGCTTTGCTCGAAACTTTTTTATTTTTGTCTCTGGATGTGTCTTATGTGGGACTGGATGGCCTTTCACATCCACTGTATTTAGATGCAGTGACAATGCACGTTGAATCCTTTCATTTGTCACTATTGTGATTCTACCCTATATGATTTTGGTATGAACTCCAGTTTCTTCTTGCTTTTAGCCTTTGAAGAATAGTACATGCGATTGAATTACATATGTACTTTGCCTTGAATTCAGTATGCCTTATTTATCTTGCTGATGCAAGTTTGAACCATAAAATTATACCACTACAGCCTCTACTAGTGGAAATGAAACAAGACACATCCCAGATTGATGGACCAAGCCCTAAAAATGTGTTTGGCTTTGAGTTTAGTCCATCAGGCTCTGGAAAGGAGAACAGGATGCAGGCATCACAGGTGTGAAAGTGTGAATTCATGGTTAATGCTATAGATATATATAATTATACTGTATATAGATGCTATTTATGAAATGAGTCATGTCCTATATGCTGTGTTGTTGTTGTATTCCTCCATGTGTTATCACTGTGGCTCATATCTTGAATTTTTGAAACCAATTTGCATTTGAAAGCTAAGAAAGAACTTTCATTGCTCTTGTTCGGAAGGTCTATGTAGCTATGTAGTTCTTGGCTATCCATGTCATGTAGACTTTAACAATATCTTCTAATGCCTAGGCAATGAAGAAAGGTAGACCAAGTTACCTTCACTCATACATAATTGGGGCCTATATAGGACATCTTGTTAACCCTAGGCGTGCGTGCGCCACAGGGTTAATGTAGCTGGGTGAGCTTGTGCGTCCGGTTCGATGTTTCCATAACAGTAATGAATTGACTAAGAAGACCTACGGATTGTCTCAGCACTGCAAAGATTTAATTGAAACGTGTTTTTTGTAAGAACATCCTCTGCACAAAGCTACAGAGTTTGAGTCAAATTTAATAGCACAGCTGTCAGCCATTTTGTTTGTCTTTGTTAGTGCACGAGCGTATTTTAATCCCGACTTTGCCATTGTCTTGTGCAGCGGAATATAGTGCGCATGTGTATCTTAGTCATTGGACGTTGATCTTGACCACATAGTGTTCATTAGTCTGAAGGTAGGTATATATGTACTCAGCGTAGTGATCCAATGAGATGACTGAAATTTTCTAGGTTATTGGGCTGAGGCTTTAACACTTTAGTACCTAGTTTATAGTAGCAAGTGACACTAACCATTGCGTTTGATAAATAAACTTTTGTTCATGCTAAATTGCTCTTAGAGCATCTGTTAGTGTATTTGATGTGGTACAGCCGAGAAGGTTCTTTGAAAGACGTATTAACAAGTTTTGAACTTAGCATGCCACAACTTTCCTCCTTCTAGAAAGCACCAAATCTCAATAATTGTTCTAACACAAGCACCTATCTTGACAGATATGCATGGGCCAGTGTAGTCGTGTCCCCCCACTTCCCTCATCAAGTAGGTTGTGAGCAAGACTAGGGTTTCGAGTAAGTGCAATGCGATCTGCTTTGATACCCTGCATTAATTGTATTTATAGTGTACATGGGTTGTGTATTTATGCTTAGTTATTGCACAGTTTGTAAAATGGATGGTGACCCGGTCACTATTAAGCTTTTGCAACAGGACATGATTGAAAGTATTTGCATTTGTCTAAACTGTAGTAAATAGAATTCAGTCAGTCATCTTTGAATGCAATGTTATACATACATATAGTTGAAGAGAGAATATTAAGTGAAATCATAGCCTAGAAGTCCTAGTACCCTTACTCCAATTAATGTGACTGTCAAACACTGTTACAAATTAACTGCCTTTCATGAGAATTGTAAGCTGCATAATATGCATCGAGTACTTCTCTTCAGTAAGAGGAATGGCATTAGTAATACAGTTGTTCTCTATATATGTATGTATATACACTTGATTCTCAGCTTTCTTTGTGCTATTGTTAGGTTTACTACCTTACCACATTGAGTGTAGAATTGCATCTTCACACTCAAGGATCAAAACAGCCAGACCCTTCCTGTGATGCTGTATTTGCTGTGTTTTACTTCATCCATAATGATTGGCCTCTCCCGGGAAATGTCGGGGGTGATGCAATGGATCATGATAATAGCAATGCAGAAGTCGGTGTTATTGCCCTCAACTCTGGCCAAGCCTCTGCCAGCAAGCCCCAAACACCCTACCTACATAGATGTGGCATTGTGAGCCATGTGAAGATGACATACGTAGATAGTGAGGAAAGTCTACTGTGTGAAGTAGTATCACTAGTAGAAAAATGTAATCCAGATATACTGGTTGGCTATAACACAGAGCAGCTGTCATGGGGATACCTCCTGGACAGAGCAGTTCAACTTAACATGAATCTCAAGCAGAGGTTGTCGAGAGTTCCAGGTAATACAAACAAGATTAGATTCATGTAATCATAAGTCTGAATATTAATGTGCTTGCCTTGCATCTAGATGGGTTATCATCAGTGCCGGGTATGCAAAGTGACAACAGTGCTGCAGAATCAGACTTGTACATTGCAGGACGTTATTGTCTTGATCTTTGGAGGCTAGTCAGACATGAGGTGAGTTTAGTTATGGTGCCAGCTCTGTTAAACTGCATTTGCCGTCTGTTTCTCACACAATGAAACTATGTTGATACTCTTATATACAAGAAAGCATTTGACTTACAGAAAGCGAACATCTTCTCTTGCAGTACAATGCATAAAAACAAACCAGAAATTCTGTTTGCTGGTGAACTCTTTTTTGCCGTCCATTACCTGTTAGTGTTGTTTATCATTGTGGTTAATGAAAACTTGGATATGTTGCCATTCATAGAATTGTGAAGAGTGCTGCTATTATGAGACATTGGAAGAATCATAGACAACACCATCATCAGATACAGTGCAAGAGCCTGGGTTAAACTGCACCATGGTTTAGTGCTCTACGGTGGGAAGAACTATAAAAAACAGACAGTTGGAACACTTGGGCGAAAGTGATATTTTCACATAAATGTGTAAAATAACTCCTAATTCAAGTGCATACTGAGTTTTGGAAAAGGATCCCTTCCCTGGAAGGAGATACCGGCCTTACAAGTAAGCCTTGCAGGCGAATTCTCCTTTTGCATAACTTGAATATTAATGAGCTAGAAAAATGGTTATTCGTATGCGCATTGTCTGAGAGAGGGTACTTTGTTTGCTCTCACTTAGCATTTTGGAGAAGGTAGTTATGTAGTGATGGAGAGGCAATGATATATATCCTTCAAAGTACCAACATTGCGTGTAGATATTTGTCATACTTCCGTGAACAGTAACCACAACACACTGATGGAGTGTTTTCATGTGACGTGACGATCATGCCGTCCGCCATGTTGGTGTACAGTCGCGTACAGTCGCTAGTCGAATGGTGCTGTGCGTTGTAATTGGGTGCTACAATTGTTCTAGTCGTGTCAGAATCACCCACAGAGGTCCATGCGATTATGAGCTTACCAAGAAGCGAAGGAATGGTTTCCTTGCTGCCATAGCCAGAGATGACTTGACTGAGAAGGTGTTAGCGAATGATAGAATTGTTCAAGGCATTTTATATCGGGTAAACCAGTAGACTTGAATGACCTACATTAAATCTTGGCCACTCTAAGAGAGCTTGACAAGAGTGTGGCTGAGAGGTGGGAGAGGAGAAGAGCACAAAGTGCTAGTGACACAAGTACATTTCAAGCAGAAGAACCTCAGTTAACACTCAGGGCTACTTCACTGTGTGACTGTGAGGAAGATGTGAGGGAACCAGTTGCAGAACAGGATGGTGTTGCCACACAAACAGACCTAACATCTGCTTGCGTTGATGGTACAAGAGAAGAGCAGATCGGCTGTCACCAGGTAATTAGAGAACCCCAGGTTCCACAGTTGTGCATGAGAACAGGTAGTACAAAAGCATTGTACAGCCTGAGTCTCCTTTTCTCGCTGATCAGAAGTCTTCTGCACCACACAGTCATCAGAGTTCGGTATGCTGCAGCAGCTAGTTGTTTCCTTCTAGACACGTCTTGCGAGTCGCCCAATAGGGACCCTAGGGATTTAACAGATCTCCATGGCATTGCCAGTGGGATATCTTGGTGGATTTTCACAGCAGCGGTGTCACTATCACATGATCACATTATCAACTTTCCTTTTTTTGCTCTCGCAGAGGTGAAGTCAATATCCTTAATTGGACGGTATTGAACATTCTTCTGGAATGATGGCATGATCCAATCAGATCCACACTGGTTTGGAACTTCTGCCAGGATAAATTGAGTCCATTCTGTTTTGGAGGTGTTGGCCTTGAGGCCCACTCTAGAAATACTTCCGTGCCAATCTCTAGTATCTTCTCCAGGTGGGTATGGTTGGTGCGGATGAAGTCCACATCATCTGCATATGCAGTTTCATTGGGGAAATCTGCCAAAAGCATGGTGTTAACGGCGTGATCTAAGTTCTTTGAGTGCCACCTCCAGATAACAAGTAAACAGTACTGGTGATAGACTGTCTCCTTGTGGACTGCCGATGGTAGTTTCAAAACTTGGGGCGAGTTGGTTGCCAATTTGACTTCTAGTGTTGTATTATGGATCAGCATCTGAATAATGTGTAGTTCATCACAATGGACAATTGTAGACATCACCTGCAACAGCTTCGTGTCAAAGGCTCGAAACATGTCTATTCCCAGGATGTGGCATTGCCAGTGGGATATCTTGTTGGATTTTCACAGCAGCGGTGTCACTATCACATGATCACATTATCAAGTTTCCTTTTTTCGCTCTCGCAGAGGTGAAGTCAATATCCTTAATTGGAAGGTATTGAACATTCGTCTGGAATGATGGCATGATCCATTCACACTTGCGTTGTGTACTAGTCTGATTTCCTTGAAGTCTAGCTGCAGCTTCCATGTAAAATAGTACAGCACCAGCATGAGTACATGTTTCCCCTAAACCAGGCATATAATTACAGTGCGCACTGCATACTTCCCCACTTGCTTCTGTGACAATCCAGCAACTCAGAGGGCTATCATTCATTCTCTGAGAATATTGAACCTGCAATGTAGGAATACATGTAAAAAGTGACCAATCTCTGAACATTTCACACAGATAGCAAAACGAACTTACTCTTCCACTTGTGACATATTTTCCTGCCACTCTCCATGTACAAATGTCCTTGATCCAGCCACACACAAACTGATTGTATGCTTCGAGAGATTTGTGAGCTTTAAACTGTGTCGCAGTGATGAAGTCTGCAAAACCAACAACACCAAGTCGCTTGCGTCGACCGGTAGAACATCATCTACTGGCTCTCCCACACAGCGACAAAATGGATCAACACCGTTTACAACTGAAATCTTCTCCTGATAGAGTAATTTAGCCTCACTGCTTAGGCTCTCCGCGTAAGAGGACAAGTGTTGTTTCCCAGCTATTTCTCTGGGCACCAGATGTACATCGTACACCAACATGGAGGTTGTCTGAATATGATGTCATTGTTATCATGTGATCAAAAGGCTCTATAAGGTACGTAGTCGTTCACGAGTAGCTGTACAAGCTGTTTGAACTTGCAGTATTGTACCTATGAGATTTCTATGCGTTTTAGCTTCGGCGTAGCGTGTGTTTTTGGGTTTGGGCTGCGATTGTGCAGGTCATGGACTTACGTATGGCTGCCTTGACTTCGAAAACGGTCTGCACACCTTCCACGGTCCCCATGCAACCACGCCCGCGATCTTCCCCTGCTTGCCCAAGACTGAACTCATTTAGAAATGAGCTCCTTGTGCTCAATGGATAGTACAGTAGAACTTCGCGTCAGAATCGCCTGTGCAGACGCATCAAGGGCAATGGTCAGCTTCTGAGAAACGTTTGACGTTGGTAGCTACTGTGCTTCGTGTGGCATGTGTGTTTGCGAATATCGTTCTCAGCTGATAGATGTTGTAACTTTACAAAACAAAGGCCGTTGTACAGCCTATATGAGGACCTATCGAGAAAAGAGACCAATCGAACGCTATACAGCACACACAGCCTCCCTCACCAACGTTAGGTCTGCCAGTTAGTATCCAAAATCTCCGAAGTACAACTGTTCTTGGAGCCGCGCTCTGTTTAAATGTATCTGACTGTGGATTTGCCATTGACAGAACAACTTCTCATTGCCGCAGATATAACTTTTGTTCACTGTGCTCCCCTTCACCATGTAAGAAGTTCTTGCCTTTTGTGAAAAGATACAATTTAAGACACCTTGAAAGGTGTTAATATTTGGAACACTGGGTCCTCTTCTGTCAAGGCCACTGTATTCTTCACAAAGCAGCCAACTCTCTGTTGGTGGAGCCAGTGGGAAAGGCAATCTAACAATTTGCAATGGGACCAGAACTAGACTCCAACCATTTCTTGCACTAGTTCATAGCTGGGATATGTTCACACACCTTTCTTGGTGTTATTGGTGGTTTTCAGAAGCGGTACAAATCTGTGAAGTTGTAATTTGTGAAAAAATTGATTTTTGTTTTTGCTTGAAGTACAACTTTCCGATAAAGTATTGCACTTGCCCTTGGGCACTTTGTACCCTGGGATCTTATGCAGTATACATAAAGTGCCATTGAAAGCAGTAGCTAGTACTTTTGTAAATGTGAAATAATTAGATTTAACATTTGTTTTTTTATCACAGATTGCACTGAGAAGCTACACGTTTGAGAATGTAGCTTTCCATGTGCTCCATGAGCGTCTTCCACATTTCAGTTTTGAAACACTTACTGAATGGTATGCTAGCAGTGACAAGCAACTAAGGTATGTTTCTGCAATTTGTGTGTGCCCTAATGTATTCCCTTCATATGGTTAGGCCAGGTTGATTGGTGTTCTGTAGCACTTGAAGTCAAGAAGTTGTGGTTGCATATGTAGTTAATAGTGTTTAATACAAACATTTTTATCTGTGAATTAGGAAGAGTTTGTAATGTTTTACTACGTGTTTTGTACATGGCATTTCAATGTATCTTTCCACACCATATTGATAATCGTACTACTACATGGCATACCTCAGAATAGCATTTGCTAACTTGCTCTTATTTATTAGGTGGCAGGTTGTGGACTACTACCTCAAAAGGTGTACTGGGAATGTTGATATTATTCAGAAGCTTCATATTATTGAAAGAACATGTGAATTTGCTAAGCTATATGGCATCCTCTTCAGTTCTGTTCTCACGCGTGGATCTCAGGTATGTGTGATTCTTTGCACTATATACTTAGTCCTGTGCTAGTAATGATCTTTGTTTTGTACAGTTTCGGGTTGAATCAATGATGTTAAGGCTGGCCCATGCCTTCAACTTTGTAGCAGTTTCACCAGGAGTTCATCAGAGAGCTAGGTAAGCCACTCTAGTAACTTTGTTCCTGTACATTACTGAGTGCGTAGGGATATTCTTGCCGAAATATAAAATCTTGTATGCAGTAACAAACATGAAATAGTTGTTTAGGTGTGTATTCAGCACCTTGCAGATGCCTTCATCAGTGAACAAGATACAGGCAATACTACTTAACAAATGAACAGGAAGAAAGTATTACAAGTGGAATGAAAGTACCGCTGAAGCCAAATGTTTTCTTGTGTTATAATTATATAGTACAAGTCTTCTGTATTCAGATTGCCTAACCTTTTGCTTTTAGTTGGCGAAAATGCAGTTTTCATACTGTTTTTGACAGTTTCTGCTTGCTACCCATCATGATGAATGGGAAACTGCCCTGCCCCATAATGTCACAATTGCTGACATTATTGAGTAATCATGTACCAAGGAGTGAATTGGAGTGAGATGTTTTGATCTTGAGGGTTTCACTTACTTGGTCTGGGAAGGAC
The DNA here is from genome assembly GCA_949841015.1 of Aplysina aerophoba. NCBI lineage: Eukaryota > Metazoa > Porifera > Demospongiae > Verongiida > Aplysinidae > Aplysina > Aplysina aerophoba. The sequence goes on from OX465042.1 coordinate 2,991,842, forward strand.
CTGGGTATGAGAGTAATTATTCTCTCCTCTCTCAGTCCGTTGAAGAAGGCTCATTAGCTTTAAAGGCACTATTGTGTTGTGTTTTCAACTTAAAACAAGACAATTTTACACCATTTCACGATTGGAATTAGGTAGAACAGATAGTGGCAACTACAATGGTACGAAACTAAGTCAGCTCAATGATATATGGTGAACAGAGTTCACAGCATCCTTGTACTTTTGCAGAAATACTCATGCATGTGTCTCATTGTGTCCGAGGTAGATCTGTTATAACATCAACTGGCTTCATCTGGACTACCAGCTATGCAGTACCTTTGCGACATGCTTGATTCAGCCATATCTTTGCAATGCAAAGTATCAACACTTGTAAACCTTGTGACATTTTGTTATATCATGTTATCATTCAAGATTTGGCTCCCAGTGTTTGTAGTGGGTAGCAGGCAGAAATCATCAAAACAGTATGAAGACATCATTTTTGACAACTAAACAATTAGGCTATATGAATAGGGAAGACTAGATAAATTGAAATATAAAGGTTCCACTTCATGGGCATATCAAACTGAAAATACTTGCATTCCAGTAGCTATGTGCAAACTCTAGTTACGTATTTAACCTGTTAAGGTTTGTCTCTGAATGGTGGTGTGCATTAATTTTCTGGAGTGTATTCTGGAATTGTTTCACCGTTGAGCCCAGCTTATCTCAGAGAAAAAGAAATATGGAGTCCAGCAGGTGGTGCAATTCAAAGTCCTGGTACTAGACTCTGTGTGCAAATACTAGTCTGCTTCCCTGGTCCCAACATCAGAAATGCTGTGACCAACTGCCGCCCATGACCATATCTACAGCAATTGGAGACAAAGAACCGTAGCCAGATCGATGGCTTGCGTGGTTGAAACTCCATGTTAGAGCATAGGCCATGAGTTCGGGCACCGGGTCGTGGTTCTTTTTTCCAACCGCCGCTCTCCTCAAGCTGTGTAGTTAGCGCACTTATACGTACAGTTACACACCAGCTTGTATAACACTCACTGACTACTGTTAGCAGTTAACCATAATCCGCACGCAGTTAAGCATTAACGATTAACGATTTTCGGCTAACTGTTTGCAATTTGGGTTACCATTTGGTGTCACGTTTTTATACCCCATGCCATATATGTTGAGTGGGAGAGTCAGCCATTATCAATGTTTTAACCCTAAATACTGTTATTTTTATAGGATGGCAGCCCCTGAATGTCTGCCTCTCATTCTTGAACCAGAATCTCGCTTTTTCACTGACCCTGTGCTTGTAATGGACTTCCAGTCACTCTATCCGTCCATAATCATTGCTCACAACTACTGCTATTCCACATGCCTGGGAAAGATGCAAAATATTTTCAGGTACGATTTGACATTGCTTCTTACAGAACATTTCCTTGACTAACGTATTCCCTGTGGAAAAATTGTACCTGTGTATTGCAGCATCTGTGAAATATTTGCTTGTATGAGTGTACGTGGCAGGTATCATTTCTTTATGTAGGTGTGGGGGAGAAGATTTTCCTTTTGGTGCTGTGTCACATTCTGTTCCTCTTTCTACATTGAAGGTTAGCCAAGCTTTGCTTGTACTTACCTTGCTTGTAGAATGATGAATCTCAATTTGTATTCTTTCCACAGCTGGTAGATGATCAAATCACTATATCTCCTGTTGGTGTAGTATTTGTAAAGCCTTCAATAAGAAAAGGTGTATTGCCTCAGTAAGTTGATAGTGCGAAATTGAGGTACCTGCAGTGTATACACGCACAACTTATGTACGTACTGTAGGCAGACTGAAATTGTTGCACACTTCTGCTTTTGTTCTTGTTGTAATGAGATTATTGTTTTGGCTAGGTTAGCTAACTGCAAGTAGGCTGTGTGTGGCTGCTTTGTATTATGGAGTACAAACAACCTTCACCATCCCTACATTTGAAAGAGGAGTTCAAACAGTTGTTTGTGATCTCCTCACACGTCCGTTGTGAAATTGCCACCAAACTTCCCAGGCACCTGGAAGGTGTACCATAGAGTGTCCTAAGGGATTGATGTGTCCAAGTAAGCTATAGCCTCGGAGTGTGTGGCAAACATTCACAAAACAGCCATCTGCCATTTTTGTTTTACAGAGAAAGTATACAGATCTGTGATGGAGAGAGTACGTAGACAATGGCAAGCACTTGCGAAGGAGAGAACAAAGATATTTGTAGCTCCAGTCGACTTCATACATGTCACACGAACAGTACACACAAGTTAACTGTACAGCTGAATAGCGCAAAATGAATAGCTGTTCACACATATATCAGCTAAGAAAGCAGCTAACTATCTAATTGCAAAGACTAGATATAGCAGTGCATTCCTGTTAACTATATGCGATCACTTTTATACTACCTTAGTGTTGATATCATAGAGGCTAATTGCTACTTTGTTGATATCAGGCGAACTGATTGTGAGCAAATACGTAGCGGAATCAATAACAATGATTGCAGGACGTTTTGGCCACGAAGGCCTTTGGCAACTGCGTACAAAACCGACACAGTTGACAAAGGCTCACGATCAGTTCGCCTGATACCTTAGTGTTACCAGTTATTGAATTTAGTAGCTTTATGTGGGTTTTCAACCAAATTCACATTGCTAGGAGATATGGGGTGGGTATCAATCTGAATAATCACACAAATTGTCTGAAGTATTAGATTTTGGCTGAGACTAAGTAATATGTCACATGATAGATTAAATTATAAATATTTACTGAATCCTGCAGACTAGCTGAAAATGGTAAAAAGAACGGGCTTCATCCATTAAAGTCTACCTAAATTACCTAAACTCACACCTTGGAAATAGACCTTCCATTACTGATAAGCACTTTCTACAGTATTACGAAGATATAGCAACAAACTTGATGACAAAATCTGAATGGCGAGAGCAGGTAAATCATATTAGAGATAACTCAGAATCAGGGAGTAGGCTAAACATCTACGTATAGTAGTATTAAAATTGATTTAGAAACAGAGAGTTATGTAGCCAATGAACGGTCTATGGGTGTGAGGGTGCTGGCTTGCCTCCGGGCGGGCAGTTTGCCACTGGGCGTGGAGACTGGCCGGCGGTACACTGTGATGCCTTACTACCAACAGACATGTCACTTATGTGATTTTGGGGAGGTGGAAGACCAAAACCATTTTCTGATTATTTGCCCAACCTTTAAAAATCTGAGATTGCAATTATTTAACTACTGCTATTTCTTATCACAAACATTTTTTTAACTTCCCATAGCTTTAGAGGATGTATACCCAAAAACAATTACTCCTACTTAACCACTAATGTAACTCTCTAACTTCCCCCTTTCCCACATCTCCCTTATAATTCCCTGTATCCCCATCAACTTGGTACTTTGTCTGTCTGTTGTCCTCCTTTGCTCTCTCTCTTTTCCTTTAATTTCATTTCTTTTGTGACCAGTAAGCCAACAGAGGGTGCACATGCTGCTGTCACATTGATATATATACATGTATATATCCAACTGTGATACCTAAAGGTGCTATGGCAGCTACCAGTAGCCCAGCTAGCTCCTTAAGTCTGGCATTGTGTAAACACTAACCAACTGTTGAGAGCTTCTGGAGAATTGGTCTGCCTTAGCCAAACTGCCAGACAGTTTGCTATGGTGCTATATATTCCCTTGATTGTCTCATTTGTATGTGACCAAGCTAGCTACAGCTAGTTAGCTAGTTACTAAGAAGAATTGAGATTATTATTATTATTATTATTATTATTATGATTATTATGATTATTTCAAGTGCACCATATGCAATAGCACACTAGAGTGTATGCACCCCATGCAGCACTGAAAACAAAAAGTGCATTAGACTGTAGTCACAGATAAATCAGACGTTTAATCCAGGCAGTAACCAATACATTAAGGATCAGCGGGAGGAACAGGTACCGTCAAGCAATATAGGCAAGAACATTGGTGCCATCAAAGCACTGTCGTTGAAGCACGTCGAAGGGGCGTTGTCGAAGGATCATCGTGCTATATATATAGTCCACAGAATTGATAGGCACGATTATAAACTTTGTGTTGTGGTGGTGATAGTTGAAGGTGGTGGTAATTTTCTAAAATGGTACTATAATGACTTTCCTTGCTACTTGCTGACAAGCTGACACTGTCCTGCTTTCTTGTTTGCTCTTATCTTACAAGATACACCACTATACTAGAATGTCAGTATCAGCAGCCATTGTTCTTAGTCCCATTGTCACTATGAATGAGCGCACTATAGCATTCATATGTTCTCCTTTTCATAGGCTGCTGCAAGAGATTCTTGCAACTCGTGTCATGGTCAAGAACTCCATGAAACTTCACAAGAGTAACAGAAAGCTTGAAAGAATGCTTGATGCTCGACAACTTGGACTTAAACTCATTGCTAATGTAACCTATGGGTACACGGCAGCTCACTTCTCAGGCAGGATGCCTTGTGTTGAGGTACACACTGTGTTAGGCCATTATCTCTCTGGCTTCTGTCCGTAATTGTTGCAGATGTTTTTCATGCTGTCTGTATGTATGCAAGAATGCTATTGTTTTGTAGTACACTGAATTTAACCTTGCTGTTGCTTATTGCACTACAGATTGGTGACAGTATTGTAAGTAAGGCAAGACAAACTCTTCAGCAAGCAATCAACATTGTCAATTCCACTAAGGAATGGGGAGGCAGAGTGGTGTATGGGGACACAGACAGCATGTTCATTTTGCTAAAAGGAGCCTCTAAGGAAGATGCCTTCAGGATAGGTAAAGAAATTGCAGAAAAAGTAACCTCAGTTATGCCCAGACCAGTCAAATTGAAATTTGAGAAGGTGAGAACAGCTATGGCCAGCACATCAATACCCAGGGTAGTTAGACATGTAAGTACGTGACTACTTAACCATTACAGAATGGTATTCATAGCCAATACGTACATATTGCATGTTATCACATTGTATGACTACCGCATTATACTTTATTTGATTATTTGCTTATTTCTGCACATTACTACCACAAGGTGTACCTGCCATGCATCCTTCAAGCAAAGAAACGATACTTTGGTTACATGTTTGAATCACTCGACCAGAAGGAACCCATTTTTGATGCAAAAGGGATTGAAACTGTTAGAAGAGACACATGTAAAGCAGTGACAAAGGTAATCTGGTTACATTAATCTAAAACGTGGATAACCTTTGCTTAATTAAGGGGGTTATGCAATTGTTGTGTAATACTCGTACTGTGTAATCTCGTGTACAGATCCTTGAAAAGTCTGTACGGATCCTATTTGACTCAAAGGATGCATCAAGAGTGAAACGTTACGTGCAGCATCAGCTCACGAAGCTATTGACTGAGCATGTATCACTGGAAGACTACATTATTGCGAAGGAGTTTCGAGGCATGGGCAGGTATCGACCTGGAGCTTGTGTACCTGCTCTGAAGCTTGCAAAGTATGTTACAGGTGATGGGGCAGTGAGTGGTATGTTATCTTTATACTTCACAATGTGTGTTTTGTGTAGGCAAGCTTTGGCCACAGACAACAGAGCCAAACCACGGACTGGAGAAAGAGTTCCTTATGTTGTTGTGTATGGCATCCCTGGCAGTCCCATAATTGATCTGGTTAGAAGGTAAGTTGTTACCTTACTATCCCATGGAAATTCACATCTTTGTTTACTAAGGAGTATCACTTATGTGGTGGCTGGGTACAATAGGTGCCGACAGTCTGCTATATGCAGATGCGGAACGTGTCACAAGAATTTATACAATCTGCAAATAGGCCGTTTGCTGATCCACAGCTCCCCTCCATGGAATAGTGTACCCACAGAATTCTCAAAGACATCCACGAAATTGTTGAAGGCATCCACATTAATGTCGAAGGACATCGACGGAATCGATGAAGGTAGCAAGGATAGAAGTTATATACTTTGCTGCACATTTTTTGGATAGAATTTGTCGAATTTTTGTAAAGCTTTTTTGCAATGTATCGTACATGGCTAGTTACATATCTTCCTTTATTGTTTAACCTGGGCACCTAAAGATACTTCAACACTTGCCAAGAAATGTTAAAAGTACGGTACATATACTGGACTACACCTCCATCTGTCATGAGCCTTTATTGACTAGCAGAAGCTCATGTAGCAACTGAAACCGTGACAAAGAATTTGGCTTGTTGAAAACGTACGGAACACCAGAACCTCCAATTTGAATAATGCTCAATAAAAATATTCCCTGTGTACTGGCATTAGGCAAAAACGTGAATTTATTACCCATGCACAAGCAAGTAACAAAAGTTGGAAGCAATTGATGTGAAAGAGGTGATGGTGAGCATTTATGTTCTCAGCCTTTTCATAAGAGTTCCAGTCAGTGAAGCCTTTCGGGTGATTGAAGATCTACTTGCAGATGAGGAACCGTACAACCCTACTGCCAGCTGACATTGTGTCTCTTACCAGACTGTGCCTCAACACCACCTACTTCCAGTTTGGAGGTGACCTTTACGAGCAAGTTGAGGGTACGACCATGGGTCCTCCCTGTCACCCATTGTGGCCAACATCTAGATGCAGGACTTTGAGCAGAGGACACTGACAACAGCCCCACGAAGCCCTTGCTGTGGATGACACCTTTGTCATCTGGAATCATGGTGACAGGGAGCTGCAAAGTTTCCTTGAACATCTGAATGGTCAGTGTGCAGAAATCCAATTCCCGATGGAGGAGGCCAAAGGATCAGTTCCCTTCCTCGACATCCATGTGAAAAGGGATGGAAGCAAACTGACCACCAGTGTGTACAGGAAACCCACCCACATGGACCGCTGATGGACATGAAGGGTGGGTGTGGTGTACTCAATTCCCTGTGCTGTATGCACAGCAACTTATGTTGGAGAGACTGGGAGGGCACTGAGAGTCTGTATGGCATTGCACAGAAGGCAAAATTGTCTTCGACAGACTGCGTTTCTAAATGCTCCTGAATCCGAAAGGATTTCCTCAAGATCATGTCGATTAAAGTGTCTACTTCACTGTCTCATCAGGTCTGACTAAACGGCGCAATCTTTAATCTGGATTAAATGTGGGTCGAAACCACCTCGGAAGGTGGCTTCAACCCGCATATTAATCTGGAATAACCTGACTGTGTGAACGCAAGTACCATATTGCTCTAAAAATTTGTCACCCCTAATGCAGCACATATTTTGTCATTGAGGCCATTAGAGCTGGAGTGAAGAAAACCGTTGAAGGTAACGAACACTTAGATCTTTCAGACAAATCATTAGAGCAAAGAAAATAGTACAGAATTCATTCCATGAGAATCATATTCTTATAGCATTGGTGAAAAACGACTATGAAACAAAGAGATTTCTGTGAAGATTTAGCTGAAATTTCATGAATGCCATTGGGGGGCAAAATATATCACTCCATCCTGCCCAATGCCTTGGAGCACTACAGCACAATCCTCAACACTCTAAGCTGTACTTGGGATGGGAAGAGGAGTGGTGATGCTTGTGATATATTGGTGAAATCCATCTGCGAAAGATGCAGTCAATGGCCAAAATATTATGACTTCAGGCTGAAGTAATATTACTCCAGGCACTTTTCTCTCTACGTCTTAGTACAACAAAGCAGAAAGCTGTAAGTGTCGGTTCATAAGCGCTAACCCTTGCTGGCTTTCTCTCCATGCATTTAAAGCTAAGAGCCATCGAGTAAATGCCGCATATGCATAGGTTCAATGTGCAATCACAGATTGCCTAATACATGTGTCTATAGCCAGAAACCTAACCCCAACCTATGTGTGATTTATAAACTATCCCTTTCTTTTATGCAATGTACTGTTTAAGACTTATAGGTATTTGTTGCTATTTGTTGTTTAAGACTTGTGAACCAGCCTACCATTGTTTTGCCCTGATACAATTTACTAGACCAACTGATGTCCTTGCAAACTCAAGTCTTCGACTCAATGGTGTGTACTATGCTACGAAGCAGATTCTCCCAGCTCTGGATCGTACCTTTTCCCTTCTTGGAGTGAATGTTTTTCAATGGTGAGCATCCCTTGTGTGTACAGACAATACTTGTATTGCCCGTACCGTTACACATCTGATTCTGCTTCTGATTTGCAATGTTATAGGTACCAAGAACTTCCTACTTTTGCTCGTGCTTCTGTGCAGTGCCATGGTGAAGGTAGTAGAAACCAGAAGGTATGTATGTGTGGTTTATTCAATTTTCTATCTGATACTCTGCCTATGTATTTGCATAATGGTGATGTTTCCAGTTTGTTCAGCTCATGCATGGTTGAATTATCATTCGTATAGGTAGTGAATTATGCTAATACTAGCACGAGTACCCGCTTGTGGCAGGCTCACCTTTTTTTTGCGCTTTTATGCTGACCCTCCCTACTGTCATATTACACACCTGTCTAACTGGTGCTGTACACGCTGCTGAGATGACTCCTCTTGGAGAGTGCACTCGCTTCCCCATGGTAGCTAGTGTTCCAGGACTGCAAGTGCTTTCGTTTTGTCCATGACGAAGGTATACAAAATCATGCAAACGCTGCGTCCTTCGATTAGCAACACAATCTGCAAGCCATTTGCTAGAACATTTTTCATGTTAGCAAGACGTTTAGCCTACCAAGCCACACAGGCTTATTCAAAGATATTAAATTCTCCAGTAAATCACTTACTTTTTCTCACCTACTAATTACGGTACAAGTCACAAGAAATTTTACAAAATCCATGGATTCACCGCATCGGTAATCCGCAGTTTTTCCACAGCATCGTCGAAGATATCCACGGAATTGTCAAAGGGTGTCCACAGAATCATCAAAGGGTGTCCGCAGATTTGTAGAAGGGCATCAGCAGTCACAATCGTCAAAGGCATCCTCGAAATTGTACTGTATTCCTAGAATAGTCGAAGGGTAGTTGGCTTGTAGTAGTCGAAAAGGTGGAATTGTCGTAGTGGTACTGTACATATGTAGCTGTGGATCGTCAAAGGCAGTGCGCAAAGGGTGTACAGTAGTGTAACATATGTATGACAGCTGCGTACATACCTACTGTGGTCTTACTGTCACCAGCAGGCGAAGGCTTAAATAGACTGCATAGTGTGTAATGTACGTACGTAGCTACCAGTGTGAACCTTGTGCGCCATATTCTTATACAGTAGAGACGTTCCACGAAGAATGAAGACGTTAACTTTGTAAGGACAAATTCGCAGACAGCGAAGTATCATTCTGTGGAAATGGGAGACACTCTCCGCGGAAGTAGTACTGCAATTCCGTGGTTAGCTGCAAAGAAGCTGTACGGAATCCATGTAGAATTTCCACAGAATTCGTCAGATTTTGTAAAGTTTTTTGGGATATGTACCGTATTTGTTTCACTTTCCTTGCCTGCTGATTTATTTTTATAGTTATTACCTGTCGGCTTGTGTTGTCACGAAGTAATGGGTCATAGGCATGTAATCCTTTATGGTCCAACTTAAGTTGTTGTTCGTTTTAACATGTATTCCACTGCTATTGATGTTGTAGAGGCTCATGGATGGTAAGCACACAGGAACTAAGCAATCATGTATCAATAATAAAGAGTAAATGATGTCTCGACCTCAATGGTCTTCCTCAGTTTCACAAACGTAGTCCATGGCCCCTGCTATGTATTTGACCTTAAGGCATGTTCACACTCGCTTTCGCATTGGTCAAATCTGAATCGAATGCACATTGATCGCGTTCATGCTACATTTTGAACTTCGCATATTACTACTTTGCCACATGACCTATGAGGTATGAAAATGGCTCCCGCCGGTGCGATCGGATTTCAGGTTGAACTACGTCCAGCTGTGTTGGAAACATCAAAGTAACCGGAGAAGAGAGATCAACCGAAGGAGGAGGTACCAAGCCAGGATGCAACGTCTTCTCCTTTCAAGACGGCATATGCACAGGTAGCATTGTGTTCATTACACTAGTCTATTTGTTTGCGCTGGATAAGTAGTATATAGCAGCATGACATCCACATGGCCATGATGCTGCTACTCTGTACAGCTCCACCAATGGAAAAGACCGTGGTGCAGAGCAAGCTCCTATCTTCCTGTACCTCAGCGTCAGGTTCTTTGTTTTGTTCTCCATTGCTCCCACATCCTGTCGCATCCTAAGCTCTTCGTATCCCGAGCTGTTTGTTCGTAAATTACCTGATTCTTGCACACCCCTGGATGATTCCTGGCCTCTCCTCATAAATAAATCTCCAACCCAATCCAGCCATCATAAGCGAACAGCGTGCATCCATGTAAAGCGTTTCAGAGTGAACAAAATTCACCGCCAGCACTCCATTGTGCTTGTACAACTTTGGAAATGCATCGTCCATTGTGTCGTATGACTTTGGTGATTAGTCACGTGCAAGTGTTTTTACTCACTAAACCGAATCGATGGACCAATCCAGATCGAAATTACCCCGGGAGGTGGTTTGTCTCAATGCACTTTTGATCCGAATCGAAATCAATACGCATTCAATGTGAATGCTCCGATCCAAATTGGATCTAGATTGAATCCGGATTGAAAGCCCAGTGTGAACAGGCCTTAACACTCATGAGGTATGACTCAGTAGCTACCATTGTGGAAGCACCATTGTAGAAGGACCATCGGTGGAGTGCCATCATTGGAATGCCGTCTATAGAGTGCCGTCATCAGAAAACCATAGTCAGAGTGCTACCCACCAGCTTTTTTATGCTAGTTAGAATTATTAGAGAGTATTCTGTAGGCATATCAGACGTCATGGTAGTGCCGTGTATTTAAGGATGTCCCTGATTCATAATGGCTGCTCCTATCTAATGTACTAGCACACGTCGGTAGAACTAGCAAAATAGTCACGAACTGGAAGAATTGAAGGCTATAGATAGGCTTATTTCAAGGAGTTTTAAGTGTGAAAACGTTCAAAACAGGGCCTGGAGTGTGCACACAAAGGAAAAGCATCTTAGGTCGCTGTTACCTGTTTCATCTTTTCATATTATTCTCTTTCTTATTATTCTTATTATTCCTTTCACCAACGTTTTGTGTGCTTCTAGTGCTTGACAGAAAGCACCTATGTATTCCAGTCATGTACGACGACATGCAGTTGTATCTGAACCACTAGAAAATCAGTGCTAGTGGCATTTTTAATGGAAATTTGAAGTATGCTAGTTTATACCTAGTAGTGTGCACGTCTGCCTTGAAGTTCTACTGCTTTCTCTTTGCAGTCAACCTTGGGTGCCTATTTTGCAAGTGTGCACTGCCCATTATGTGGACAGCATACTCAAGATGCAGTGTGCACAGATTGCAGGAAAGACAAACAAAAGCTACTTGTATTTTGTGCAGAGGCCATTAAGAAACCCCAGCAAAAACTAACTGAGTTCCGCAAGGTATTTCAGTTTGTTATATCTTTGTTGCCATTGTAGACATTGGTTCACTTGCTTTTTTCCAACGCAGATTTGTCAAAACTGTTGTGGAACAATGTCTCTATCTGTGGCTGAAAGTTGCACATCTCTTGACTGCCCAATATTCCTAAGTTGCCAACGGCAAATTCAGAACACAGGACGTCAAGACAGACTGGAGGAAGTGATGAATCCTCTGGAACAATGGTAGTATTGCATAGTGTCTTTAACTAATGTGCAAACAACTATAATGAGGAAACTATCTATGAATCTGTACTATGTGATGTACACCTGCATGAGTTACAGAAGGAATCAGCTGTTGACTTACCCAAGCAGATGTGCCTACCCAATGAGTAGTGTTCTTTCTATCACTGCCATGGTAGACATAAATTTCATGTCATTAAATGCTCCTTTTTTGTTAGATGAGTTGAATTACTTTTGCTTTATGCTTGACTTCTAGTATTCTTCTGGTCACATCTACTGAGTCCCCACAAGCTTAGCCAAGCTGGACAAGCAGCCCCAAAGCTGTCTGTGTCTGTTCCATATTCTTTTTACCTGTATATACAACTGAGAGACTATCAGTAGTATACAACAATTACGTTGGACTTATAATAGTCAGTTACTCATTTGTGCAGTATGTGTGTATATGTGTTTGTGGCCCTGGACTGTTCATACTAGCTGGAACAAGGCCCTGAAAACGTTTTGTGGAATGGGACTGGGGCATACATGAAATGGGCGTGAGGTTCACTTGGCCGCAGGCAACTGTATTACAGTTGTATATTAATACAGTGTGAGTTTAAATGCACATCACGTATCTAACTAAAGAATATAATCACTCGATCAAATAATATATAATTCTGTGAGGCTGTTGAGCAGTGGCAGTTGTGTCTTCAGTGTGCCTATAAACTATGGGGAACGCAATGGACCTTGAATTGATGATACATTTTTATAAATGGGTTTTCCGCTTTGTACAATTGCAGCTCGTGCTATATATTACAAAGTACCATAGGATTTATAGCACACAATGTATGGCGCATTTGTACAGATATTCAGTGTAGAAGTACTTTTATGTGATTATAAATGTTAGGAATATTTCCCTTTGATCATTTCACTTTACTGAGGTAATTTATTTAGCTTAGTATATATTGCTGAGGTAAGCACTGTGAAATTAGTAACCTGGTGACATTCTCTAAGCCGGATAGGCACCTAGCCCGAGGCTCTTAGGTGTTTAGATCCTATGTACAGGATGGCTTAGTCTAGTAGGATAGTTTTACATACATGCATTCCACGAGTTGCATGCGGTGTGCTTCTTGCCAACTTTTGTTAGCTTGCCTATAGTTCACCTCGTGAACACATTCATCTGGGTGTGTTTGTGTGTGTGGTGTGTGTGTTGTGTGTGTGTGTGTGTGTGTGTGTGTGTGTGTGTGTGTGTGTGTGTGTGTGTGTGTGTGTGTGTGTGTGTGTGTGTGTGTGTGTGTGTGTGTGTGTGTGTGTGTGTGTGTGTGTGTGTGTGTGTGTGTGTGTGTGTGTGTGTGTGTGTGTGTGTGTGTGTGTGTGTGCGTGCGACTGGTCCCTCCTGACGGCAAAGGTTCCGAAATGTGCAGCTATCTCCATCCATGGCCACACGGGTAAGTGCACCAACCCACACTTGTCCATCTCAAATGAGAGAATCCCCTTCCTAGGAAGCAAGTCAACCACCTTCCTAGGGCTCCCAGTCAATGCCACTCACTCCACTGACAGCATCAAGGAACAGTTGCAATTGAAACTCGAACGATACCTCAACTTAACAGATCAATCTCCACTCTCACGTCAACAAAAGCTCAGGATTTACAAGGAAGCCATCTGCCCCCGTCTGTCATGGCTACTTTCCCTCATAGGATGACGAGCTATGGAGCTCCACTGTAACCAAGCTCCCAGAGAACCTGTTTGCCTTTGCAATGGCTGCATCAGTGGACTCCCTGCCTCACAATTCCAACCTATGCAGATGGAGGAAGCTGTCATCAGACCTGTGCACAATCTGCTTCAAGGTTGGGAGTCACTGCAAGCAAACCCTGGCACATGTACTCAGTCACTGCCAAGCTGCTCTGCAATCTGGCAGATACAACACGTCATGACTGTGTTCTGGAAATCCTCTTCAAACACCTCCAGCAATACCTCCCACCGGGAACCACAGTTGTGGCTGACTTGCCTGGGTATCCCTACACCCTGCCCACTGATGTACCGACAGACCTGAGCCCCGACCTGGTAGTCCACTCCCCTGGACAGCTCCATCTCCTGGAACTCACACTATGTTGGGAATCCAACTTCTCTGCTGCCAAGCTCAGGAAGGAGAGCAAGTACCTGCACCTCGTGGAGCAAGCACGTGGGAGGGGAGTGCAAGCCTCACTCTCCACCGCCCAGATCGGCTGCAGAGGCTTCGTTGACAGCAAGAGTCTCCAACACTTCTTTGCCCTCACCCAACCAGCCCTAAAGCCCAGAAGACGCTAACTAGCGAGATCATCAGCACAGTCATCCGGGAGTCCCATACCATATGGGCCCTACGGAACCAGTAGCTAACCTTGCATGCATACTAAACTCACTGACCCCACTGCATAACTAACTAACTATTCGTATGCCTGTGCATGTTCAAACCCTCTGCATGAGTCTGAAACAGTTGTCTATTGTACCATGTGTCCCTCAGCATGCTGGCAATCACTGTTTACCCACTGACTCCATCTCCTTGTTTTTGTAACGTTGTCATTAATAAGGAAATGTCCTTTCCCCGTGTGTGTGTGTGTGATATGTGTTTAAACAGTCACAGACAGAATATATATATATACCATTTAACATTGGAGTCTTTCAGGGTTTCCAACCCTATTGAAAAACTTTCAAATTTTCTAATGTTGCAGAGAATTGGGTGCAGGGTGCTTGTATGAGAGCTAAAGTACCCAACATGCAGTCATCCTTGCAATAAATAAGATGAGGAAAGGTTATAGATAATCCGCAACGTGCCCTGAACAATCTACCAATTCCTCCAGTAGGAGATGATCCAATCAAGTTTTTGGTATGCCATTGTCAAGCACACTTGATGACACTCACCACTGGCAGTATTTAGTGTCTTGCACAAACAGAACTTAGACTTTTCAGTCTTGCAGTCTGTCCCAGACTAGCATAGAATCTGATGGTCCTAACTGCGTATCTCATGGGTTGAACGTCAGCTTGACCCACTCTCCACCAGCCTCGTATCTCAAGAAGGGAGCAGGTCTGGCCAGATGTGCTAACCCTTATATCCAGTTCCTGTCACAAGCAAATGGGGGCTTGTATTGTCCATCTTTGTCTAACAACTTCAAGAACCTTCAGGTCTCCCAAATGGCACAGCTGTTGGTCTCCAGATATAGCTGTTAGCTTTGTTGCAGGTCATTTATTGCAGCATGAAGACAGCACATCTGGTAGGGTGTTTCTTCCTGCATCTAATGTGAAGCGTGTCATGTTGAGAACCTGCAGCTGGGCGCATCCAAGAAGAAACTTAAGGAGTTATGCACTATTACTGTACAGCTAACCGCTGGTTTAATTATAATAATTATATATTTATATAATAATATAATTATATAATAATTATAATAAACCCACAGGTTTAATCGTCACGCTTTTAGGCGTTATATAACATTTGCATGTTAAAGCCTTAGACAATATGACAAGATTAGTAGTTAAATATTCATGCTCTAATCGTCCCATGGTTGCTGCAAGGTCAGCAGCTCTGAGATCGACCCGTCCAGGCAGCTAAAAGAGGATCTAGCACGAGTTGGACGATTGCAGGTGAGCAAAGCTGAGACCACGTACATTGGATGAGTGCAATCACAGTGCTGTAAGTGGAATGATGCTTCTTCGCTTTCATTGGTGCAACTCTCTTGAAAACGTTGGTGGCACATGGTCCAGTTCCACTTAATGACTTGGAGGAATTGGTAGATTGTTCAGGGACGACATGACTAATGGTACAAAGGAGGGATGCTCCACCTAGCGTATTTGTTCTTCATATTTGCGTCTCTTCTCACATTCATGTCGACGGTAGCAGGTGTCCAGTGGAAAGGTTCTGTTACGCGCCGCCGAGGGTTAATGAATAATATATTGGGACTAAAAACATGCATATAATCAGGTGGGTGGACGTAGTGGTCTGATGTCACTGTTTAGAATGGGATACCATGCTTATGATAGGTGGAGCTAACAGTCCAGGTTTATGTGCCTCCTGTCATTGTGAGGAGCTCACTGCGCATGTTGATACTCATTGCTGAATGGATTAACTTCATAATCTTAAGTGGCAATGTGGTCAGTTTGAAAATGCACTGTCTAGTCTCTTGTATTATATTTTAGGAATATGCATGTTGTGAATCTTATAATACTTCTTAGGTAGCAATATAGTCATTTGTGGCATGGAGTACTCAGAGTGCTTCTCCTCATCCTAGCTATGTTATTACTAAGTGCACCATGTGCAACAGCACACTAGGGTGTGCACACCCCATGCATCACTGAAGAAAATAAAATTGAGTCTGATACGTATTAAATGACTGACAGGCAAGGGTACCAGGTTTGGGATCAGCATGGGGGGACAGTCATGGATTGGTCACAAAACGCCTCCACCAAATATATATTTCACTTCCGCATGTATACCGTGCTTTGCCAACTAGCTATCCCACACCTCTGCTAGCTACATGCATCAAATACTTATCCTCTCATCCATATATTATAGCTAGCAGCCCAAGTGAATGGTCACAGGGTTTCTTACGCTGACTGGACGCCGAGTGTTCGTCTGCCGCCTTCCACGCAAAAACGTTGGGCACAGCGCTTCAGGCGAGCACCTTTTGCTTTCCGTCCTCGGCAATATTGGTCGTCTGTGAAATGTCCGGAGCACACACAAGTCTCACGCGAAAGCTGAAAGTTGGGCCCGACGTCTCGATCGCGCGAACTCACTTCTTTGCCAACAATCTTTCGGCAGTGTGTTGAAAAGTACGAGTAATTCCTTCTTCTCACATCGTCCAGAGGTACACTGAGGTACACAACAATGATCCCCACCTGGCATTAAGACTGAATAGTAACTTGTAATCGATACGGCTCGCTTCAACCATAGAATCTATGCTTCGACGTTGCACACTCAATGCTAGTCACGTGACTTTATGGCCATTCGCTCTATAGGGTAACGTCATAGACCACAGGGGGAAGCCCAGATCCATAGATGGACAAACTGTTATCACCTAGGTGACATAATATGCTGAAGAAGAATGAATGAATTGCAAAGTTTAATTCAGGAGTGTCTGCTAGGTTCAGGGCACGTGGAGTCCGCAGCCATTATCCAGAAAAAGAATGGCTTGGTAAGAGCCACATCTGCTGGCTATGAAGTCACGGCTGAGCAGAGTTCTACTTTGCTTAACGCCTTCAGCAACGCACCGTTGGTTCGAGAGGTGGGCCTGAGCTTCAATGGGGCTACGTACAAGTGTGTCCGTTGTGATAAGGACGCTTTATATGGGAAAAAGGTACGCATCTTGCACTATGAAGTGTAGTATGAATAGAACGGACCATGACGTCACATCAGGGTTAGGTTAGGCATACGTAGGCCAGTATGAAATTTCGTCGCGAAGTTAAGTTATGAATCTATGAGTCACGTTAGGGTTAGGGTCCGTTTTTTCACTTGACCTGGTGTATTTTCCATCCTCATCATGGATACTCGAATGTCTGACTTATTCCTTACCTCAGGAAAATTCCGGTTTTGTGGCTATCCAGACAAAGTCTTATATAATTTATGGATCATACAACTCTTCGATGCTTACAAGTGTCTGTGTAGAGTCTGTTGAAAAATTAGGAGACTATTTTAAGGCAAAAGGAAAGTGACGCCCAGTATTTCATTTGCTTGATTGCTATTTTACGTACATGTACAGTCATGATATGATGTAATTCATAGCATGCTGTTTGAATTGTGGAAGGCACATTAAAAGCAGTAACTCCATAGGCAGTATGTGACCAATAGTTGCCACATGTGCATATGGAAGGAGAAACACCACCAACAAAGTTAAAGCATACGTATGTATGTATGTAGTCATCTCTGATCTTACCAAAGAATGCCATCAGTATGTCATGGCACAGCAAGTTGGGTGTGAGGCACAAACGTGTTGAGCAGAAGAATGTGAATGTCACTAGGATTGAATGTATGAGGAACTTTCGGAAGTTCTTCAGTAACTTCCTGAAATAAAATAGTTCTATGAAACTGTATCCATTTGCTCAACAGAGGAAGCTCTCTACTTCTTCAGGGATAAGTACTCTGCACACTGGCAGTCGGTCTCCATGGTTGCTCGAGACCCTGAGCCTCTGTATCCTCTCCTACTGTCAAAAGATAGAGGAGGAAGAGTTCCTGAGTATCCTAAAGAATGCTAGATTTAGGTCATCTCCCTCCATTGTAGATCAACTGTCCTACCTTGTTTACGTACATAAAAATTGGCCAGCTGCCGTTTCCCCACTGCTGCACATCTACAACCTATGCATGTCCCCTCATACATTCTCCAACAGTAGAAACAAGGCATCGTCAAACTCATCCCAAAGGGCTCAGCCCAAGAGGAACCTAATGACCTGTCTTTCAGGCTAATGGCTCTCACAAACTGTGTTGGAAAGCAGTACACCAGCATCCTGACATTGCCAAACATTACACTAACTCATCAAAACAGAACGCCTTCGTTAAAGGTGTGCCCTGCTACACTGAGCACCAATTCAATGTTTGGCAAGCCATCCTTGATGCCAGAAGAAATCAATGCCGCATCACTGTAGTTATGTTTACTTGACTTCAGTAACGGATTTGGTTTTATACGCTACATCCCCTCATTGCATATGCATTGTGGCACTACTGTCTTACTGGCAACTTCACCATTTCATCCCTGTGCCCAACCCTGACTGCTGCCATCTCCACAGAAACCTACTGCACTCTGATACCAGTAAAGCTAACTGCCTAGGCATGCCAAACACCACATTAAAGTGGCTCGACTTATTTCTCCTAAAGCATAAGGTCCCAAACTGTAGGCATCCCCATCTGTGGCCAGAAGGGCCAGTGCTTTCTGACCCACACCTATTCTTCACTGACTTCACCTACGAAGCAAATCAATTTCCTTCGTGGCTCTTCCACTCAACCAACACCTCACTTTCTACAGACTGCATTAAGGATCACAATCACTGAACAGATATCTCCAGGCCAAGTTAATAGATTAGTCCTCACTTCTCACATCAATGGAGTCTGACAAGGGTGTAATCCTTCTTCACCTGTCATGACATCTCTCCCTTGCTGACCTGTCACTGTCATGGTTAGAATGCACACTTGATTCTCTTGCCACCATGCCACTGAAGAACTGGTGCAGCCTCAGCCAATCAGTAAACGAGCCCAGAAGTCACTGACCAGCAGCAACATTAGACCTGTTGATCGGGGAACCCCACACCATATACCATAGCGTGCCTCATGCTGCCTCATACCACTCCATAGTGGTGTTTGTGCTGCACTAGCATGCATGGGTAAGGGAGAGGGGCATTGATTCACTTTCCCATGTTTCACCCCCCACTCCTCTTGCAGTGAAAACATACATATTTAGCTTCTTTGGCCCACGTCCCTATAAATTTGTCACACATATATATACAATTTGCTGTTATAATTAAGAGGATAACACCAAAACTGGTGTGAATTAGTTGCATCAGGGTGATCTTCACTCCAACCACAAGTGGTGTTTTCATCATAGCCATCTGGCTACTGTATAGTTGCTGTTCATGCATACAGTATATCCATGCATGCACTGCACTCATGCACTGTTGCAATGTAGAAGGACATTTCTAGGAGATGAAAGTCCTACAATTTCCAGTGATGTTATTGTATTGCTACTCTCAGCCTGCTTTCATGATATTGTAGACTTATATCTATACTAGCAACAATTTTTGTGACAGTATATCAAGCTAAACAAGTCCATATGCATCTCTGCTATCTCACCTTATCCAAACACGGGAACAACTTAAAGAGATCCACTGTATCCATCTTCACAATCACTGGGGAACAAGTGCGCTTTGCCTTTATATATTATACTGCTTCTGAACATTGCACAGTACTAAATACCAGTGTTATGATTACCGTTGTGTGACACTATTTACAGTAGAATGTAGTCAGCTGTACAACACACAGGTGATGAGATGCGCAGGTTCACTGGAGAGCTGCACAAACCAGTTGTAAAATAGACACCACTCACTGCCAGTACTGTGGGTGGGGGGACATCTGATAATGGACAAAAAGGGACAGGGTATAAAAGGGTCTAACAGGAAATTAGCAGATATATAATAGAGAGTATACTCAACCACTGAGTGCGTACAGTGACAGAAGACAAGATAATGGAAGAGCAAGCAGGGTTCAGGAGAGGCAGAGGGTGTGCAGAACAGATATTTGTGATGAGACAGCTGACAGAGAAGATGATTGAAAAGGGCAAAAAGTTGTGTGCAGTGTTTGTGGATTTAGAAAAAGCTTATGATAAGGTATGCAGGGAGGAGTTGTGGGAAGCTCTGTGGAGGTATGGTGTGTCCGGTGGTCTATTGAGAGTGATAAAGTCAATGTACCAGGCTAGTGAGGCATGTGTGAGGGTGGATGGAGAAGTGTCAGAATGGTTTGAAGTGAAACAGGGAGTGAGGCAGGGATGCCCATTGTCACCATGGCTATTCAATATCTTCCTAGATATGGTAGTCAGAGAAGCACGGACAAACTTTCATGGAGGAGTGAAGTTAGACACATGCCAAGTGCAGGTTCTACTATTTGCAGACGACACAGTCTTGGTCACAGAAAGAGAGGAGGACCTGCAACACAACATCAGGGCACTGCAAACAGCAGTGAAAGAACACAAGCTGGCAGTAAATTGGACAAAAACCAACACGATGGCAATTGGCAGAGAGATCACTGGATGTAAGGTAGAGGTAGATAGGCACAATGTGGAGAATGTGAGTGAGGCAGTGTATCTGGGGGCAAAGTTCAGTGAAGACGGAAGAATGGAAGGAGAATTAGAGAGAAGAATTGGGATTGGAATGAGCACAGTCGGGGCAATGAAAGCAAAAGTATTTGAGAATAGAGGATTGAGTTGGAAAGTAAAGATGCAAGTATACAATGCAATGGTGGTGCCAATGATGACATATGGGTGTGAATCGTGGGTGTTGAGGGAGAAGGAGAAATCCAGGCTACAGGCAACAGAAATGAGCATTTTGAGGAAGGTTGCAGGAGTGACTAGAATAGATCACATCAGAAATGAGGAGATCAGGCACAGGTTACAGCAGAGGTCGATTGTGGAGGTAGTGAGGGAGAGGAGAGAGAGGTGGAGAGTGAAGGTGATGGAGAAACCAGAAAGTTTAGTGGAAAGGGTAATGGTGGGAGAGATAGAAGGAAGGCGGCCCAGGGGAAGACCCAGGAAGCGGTGGGGTGATGCTTTCTAAC
Source organism: Aplysina aerophoba (assembly GCA_949841015.1). NCBI lineage: Eukaryota > Metazoa > Porifera > Demospongiae > Verongiida > Aplysinidae > Aplysina > Aplysina aerophoba. The sequence goes on from OX465042.1 coordinate 3,012,670, forward strand.
GCAAGGAAGATGATAGTATTGTTATTATTATTCCACCCTACATGTATGTAAACATGTATTCTGATATACAGAACGACCCCCAGGACTGGGGATTTTAATGTTCTTATGATGTTGATTGATTGATTGATTGATAATAGAGAGGATAGGAAGAAGGGGGCCAAAGTCCTGTGAATCTTGCAGACAGCTGTACACGTATATACAATAATATACATAGCTAATTTTAATTTAATGCAATCATGTTCCACTGTGCGCTCACATTTACACTCATGTGAATATGTTTTACTGTCATGCATTCATAATAAATTTCAACAAGTATATGTAGATACAGTTGAGATGTGCTTTAGTCTTTATGGGATGATTTTATACTGTATACTAGCATGCCAGCAGATTTTCAATTGCTCTTGTGTCCAAATTGTTGTGCAGTTGTATCTCTCACATGTAAGATTAGGAGGATGGTTCCCTTGTATGCACACTGCATGTATATATGAAGTGTATATATATACTCAGCTGAACCACTTCTGTGTCAAGTCCATTCCAGATCTGAAATAATTATGTCCGATCCATGGATATCCTTTACTGAATGTGTGTGAGCTTCAATTTCCCATTAGCGATACGTATTATCGTAACCTTTATGTAGAACACATGAATATCCACAAGGAGCAATGAAATAGTACATGACTGTATAATTGTATTATACTTCATATGTGCCCCACCCCCAAGTACGTATATATATATGCAGAGCATTAATTTGGCCACCCGAGTCAAGTGTCTGCCTCACTGCTGGCTCTCTGCCAATGCCATCCAGGTGTACACTATTATACGCATTATACCTGAGTGTATAATGGTATCCGCACTCACCTGATGGCCTTATGAAGCAGTGTATCCATACACTGTGTGCTAGTACACACGTATGTACATGTGCATGACACTGCATGACACTTATTGTGGCCCACACCTTAGCCTCATATAAATATCAGCCATACTCCTGGCCAGACCACACCACTTTGGCAATGTATGCCAATTCCATCCAGGTGTGTATGTTGCCATGACAACGGCGAAAAGATGAAAGGATTGAACTGTGACATATAATAATTGTATAACACATGGCTAGCTGGTTGTTAAATTGGCCAGGAGCTCTGGGCTTTTATTTACAGCCAATCACTTTGCTCCACTATGATATAACTTAAGCTGAGTTTGTTGTTCTTTCTTTCTAGTAGCACAACAGTTGTAGCTACTATAGATTGATGTGTCAGCATGCAAGTTTGCATTTGCTCATTATTATTGCCATTTACACATTAATTGTAATACTTGAAAGAAGTGACTCATAGCTATACATACATACATGAATCATGATTAATGACAAGAGCCTAAATTTTACTTGTAATTCAAAAGCAAAGCGTTCATTAATATCTATGCACCTTAGTTCTTTGATGGGATCAGTTTCAGGTGGAGGCTGTGGTGCAGGTGGCAGTGGCTGGTTAATGATAGAATTAGTAGTGCAACCTGAGAAACTGCAACCAGCCAGGGAGAAAGGTAGAGACCATCAGATGGTGGTCCATGTTCTTGGTACATGCTGTGCTTTAGATGGTACCCTGGTGCGCGCACTGAGTATAGATAACCTGGAGTTCTTCTTCGGCAGTTACTCTTTCGTACTTCCTCAGCCCTTCCAGCAATCGAGCGATGGATACTGTATGGGTTTTTCTGATGTCCACCACAAATTCACACAATTCTTCACACAGCGCGCGCGTCTCTGAACGTTGTCAGTCAGCCGGCTCATTTCGGTAAGGTTCAACTCATCCATATGCTCCCCACATGTCGTAGCCCACTCGCTGTATATTTTCAGGGCCCACGAGTTCGATAACTTGGTATTCTTTGGCTGAAATTCTTTAGTCAGCTTTCGCAGTCGTCATCATTTCGAGAGAAGTCGAAGCGGTCGTCAGAAGTAGCTGCTGAATACGTACCTTCTTTTCTTCAACAAGAAAGCGCTACCCCTGGCTGGAGCCATTTTTAGTCGACGAGGACGACGTTAGCGACGAAACGTTCAGAAGTATCAGCGAATTTCGACCGGTGAATGAGCAACGTTTCTTCTAAGCGTTTGTAACAATAAGCCAATATAGTACAATAAGCTGGGCGAAATGTAAGAGGAGTTGAAAACGGTTGTGCGCGATATCCTCGCGTGCGCGCAACCAAATCGCCACGAAACCTTCACAGCGCTTTGAAACCCCTACCGTAGAGTGTCCTCGAGGGGGCGACGTGCGCAAATACGCTTCAGCCGAGGAGCGCGTGGCGAAAAACCAGAAAACGACCTGTCACGAAAAATTTGGACCCCCCTAAAATGGTTCCCCCCGGAACAAATATTTCGAAATATATGGACCCCCCCGGAACTAATATTTCAGGAGGACATTGAAATATTTGGACTCCCTGTGAAATATTTGGACCCCCAGTTAGTTGATGTAGCACACTAGTGTAGCAAGCACTATAACACAACAAGCAGGTACCTCTACGTAACGGGCAGTGTTACGACTCCAGTAAACATGGCGCTAGCGGCGATATGTACGTACTGTGCTCTGTCTTCCATTGCTAGCTAAACTTACGCTAAAGTTGCAAGCATATATATCAAGTTGTTCAACTAGCATTAACTAAGTTTCATATGGAAATTTACTGCATATGGAAATATACAAATATATAATATACAAATAGCAGGAGAGCACAGTCTATTTACAAGAACTACACAGCCAAGCATTAGCTCTGGGGCCGCTGGGGTGGACATCTGTTGTGGGGCCGCTAGGGTGGCAGGCAGCGACGAGTGGGGCAGGTGGTATCTCTTAAGATGCGCACCATTGACTCGTTCAATCACCTACAGGTTGCAAAGATGAGATGGGTATTTGCAAACATATATATAAGAAAAGATTTAGGTTATAGAAATCCCATGCATGGAAGTTGCATAAGCACTTACCTGTTTGCTGCTGATTCCCTGAAGCTTGAATAGCCCTTTTCCAATTGAAGCTGTAATTACAAAAGGACCCTCCCAACGATAGTCCAACTTTCCTCCACGCCGTTTTTTCCTCCGGAAGTCCTTTTTGAGGACTGCATCTCCAACTGTGAAGCAGCTAGAAGCACCATGCTTCGCATCATAGTACTGTTTCTGCTTTTGCTGAGCCATCCCAATGTTCCTTCTGATGGATCCATCAAGCTTCTGCCTTTCTGCCTTCCTGTCATCGTCATCTGGCTCAGTGCTGTCTGCATAATCCTCCAGCTGTTTTTCTGGGTCATAGGAATCCATGGCATTATAATCAATCGGCAGTCTGGCAATTCTTCCGAACATTGCTTCGAATGGTGTGTGCCTAGACGATTCCTGCACAGCCGTATTATAGGCGTAGATAATCTCCTTTAGGTTGCTGTCCCAGGTGGTGCGATCCTCCTGTGCATTCTTGGCTAAAGCATTACACAGTGTCTGATTAAATCTCTCATCCAGTCCGTTTGCCTGCGGGTGGTAGCAGGTGCTGAGCCGATGCTTTATTCTGAATTCTTTCATCAGTGCCGCATTGAGCAGGTTCCTAAACTCCTTTCCTTGATCAGTTGTGATGACTGCAGGAAGTCCCATAATGAAGAACAGCTATAGGAGAGATAGGAGAGAAATCAGGTGTTTGTCATCTAGCTGGCATAATCATAGCATATAGCATGCACTGGACTGTATCAATCCTGCACAGTATAGACTGGACTACATATATAGCCTTTGCATACCTCTCGAAGTGCAGCAACAACTCCTGAAGCTTCTTTGGTTGGCAGAGCAACTGCCCATCCAAACTTCGTGAAATAGTCTGAGATGGTCAGCACATACCGATTGCCGCTCTGTGCTGGAGGACTGATAGGGCCAACAAAATCCATGCCCAAGTGGTGCCAAGGTGCCTTTACAGGAATTGGGTGTAATTCAGGCCTCTCAATATCCATCTTCTTATTCATGTGCTGACATGTTGGGCAGTGCTGCACCTGAATGGAAGATGAGAACGTATTGATTTTGTAAGCAGTGTGTATTGCTACCTACCTACCTAGCTAGCTAGCTACGTATACTATACGTACACCCAGCATACATCGAACAAGATTTACTCTAGATCCTGAGTTCAAACTCACCAGTGTCCTGACATCATTGGCTAGTCCCTTCCAGTGGAACCGTTCGGCAACTCTTCGCCATGTCTTCGTCATTCCAAAGTGACCCGACGTGGGATCTGCGTGGCAGGCTCTCAAAATTCTCTTCTGTTCCTCCACCGACTGCACTACTTTCACCCGACGCTTCTGCTTCACCACAAACACCTCTCCATTCTCCGCAACAAGGGTTCCAGCCCTCTTGCGCACGGCGCGCTTCTGGTCCTTGCCCAGGTCGGGGGGGTACTTCTTCGTTAGGACGTAGGTGATCGCATGCTCCAAGACGGGGTCTTCTCTGTCGATTTCTGGCTTCTCCATTCCGAACGATAGCTTCTGATGGTTCTCTGCTCCTCTTATACTGGTTGTATCCCGCCATTCGCTCGCAGAGTTCACACTACGACACGATCTCGCTAAATGAACAAAGGCGCTACGGCGACACCATAAATCTCGCTAAATGGGCAAAGGCGGAACGTTTTTTTCAAGGGGGGTACAAATATTTCACGCTATTTCTGAAATATTTGTTCCGGGGGGAACGTTTATTATGGGGGTCCAAATATTACGTGACGTGAAATATTTTATGCATGTGATAGCAAAAGTTACATTGATGATGTTTGATGATGTACCCAATAGCATAATTGCAACCATGCATTTTGCAGCTCAATAGGCTCAACAAACATGAATCTGTAGCTATATGAAGCATGATTAGCGCAAGCTGTGAAAATGTTGATAGGTTGTCATGATGTCGCCACATGTTGCCAATGTTGTCATGATTAGCACATGCCGTGAAAGGTGGTTCAATGCCCAAGAGGAGATGCTCGCGCTCTCTGGCACGCAAAGGCATGTAGACGGACCATTGTGCACAAATAAGCTACAGAAACATGGCATGTTCTGTGGTTTGCCCAAGCCAAACTGCCAGACAGCTTGCTTTGGCTACATATTCCCGGGATGGTGTTATTTGTATGTGGTCAAGAGCTATATAGCTAGCTACCAAATGCAAGAAGAACTGAGAATTTAGCTAACAACAGTGGTACCATCAAGGCTCTGTCATTGAATCACAGTCGCCGGAGCGCCGTTGAAGGGCCGCTGTCGAAGGAGCGCCGTAGCAGTGAAGCCCGCCTTCGGCGAGCTTCACTGCTAGTAGTTATATAACATGGACGCGAGTTATTTGGCTTGCAATTTTACAATTTATAGCAGAGCTGTTTCCCTCGCTATCGAACGAAATAGACTAACGTTTCCAGCTAGTTAGTCCGAAAGGTACCGATATGGCTAAGCACACAGCGAATACAATGGAGGCCGTCCCCCGGTTTAAAGCCGTTGAAAGCGTGCGGTCTAATTATTCATTCCTCTGATGAATCAGACAGCGCGCTTGACGACGAGCAGATGTCGAAGCGCTACACGCCGAAGAACACAGAAGCCAGTATCTCGTGAGCACAAAAGACGTGGAGGAAGGTGAAGGTGAAAGAGCGCTACCTTGCTTTCTGCAAAGACTGAAGAGCCATGTTTGAAGCAGTAAAATCATTTAGATGCTTTCCTAATCGTATACATCAATTGTTTTCGGCTGACATTAGTGTTTGTGCAAGGTGCTGATTTTATTCTTCATGATGAGTTTGTAGGTACCTTCCAGCTGCACCTTATGAGAAAGTAAACAAAGAATCTGAAGTAGACAAAGCTGTCTGTACACATCTGGAAAATGATTGGTCTAGTGCATATTGTAATTGGTTCATTTCATTATCCAGACGTTTCGGTAACCTACGGCTACCTTCATCAGTGATGGCAATACATAGCACTCCTACAGTTGTAGGAGTGCTATGTATTGCCATCACTGATGGTTCATTTCATGTTTGTTACGTCTACAAGGGGGCCCTTAGAAGGCTAATGTACACCGAAGTGTGCATTGGACTTGATATTGCACACTTCCTGTCTTTGATGTATGGCTTCATCATGCAACAAATATGCTTTCACGATGCACAAGGGCGCGAAGGTACTAACATACACTATACGCAAGTGCATAATGATAGGAACACTCACTTGATGGCCTTAAGCTTATGAAGCAGCGTACCCATACATTGTGTGCCAATACACATGTATGTACGTAGATGTGCATGACACTAATGACACTCATAGTGGCCCATACCGTAGCCATACTCCTGGCCTGACCACACACCACTTTGGCAATGCCACCTACATATATATACATAGGTGTTAATTGTAACCTTGTCATCCCCATAAGGAATGTGGGTGTGGTGTTGGAAGTACCAGTAGGAAGGGTTTGGCTGGTGCTAGCATGAAGTATGCAGCCAGAGTAACACACCAGTCGGATTTGTTGCACTGTGTTAATAGCATATGACATTGCATCCCATGTGTACAACACAGTCATATGGTTTCACATTTCTGATATGATCTTCATGGATGCACTATGAGTGCACTCAAAGAAATCTTGCCTGGGGTGCATTTAGGGGGGGGGGGGGCATTTGCACCCTTGCTATATGCCCCTCCCCCTTCTGCCATTTGATCAAGCTGGGCTTTACCTTATTCCTTGACCTAACCTTGCCCCCTCCTAGAACAGTGTTCACTTCACAAGAACTGTGAGAACTAGTCTTGAGTAGTCCTCGGCAATCATCAAATGTGTTTCCGATCAGTTTCACTTGCTGTTCCTTGATTAGTTTGGCAACCTGTCAACAGTGCAACACAGACCAGTGCCCCTTCAGTTCTACCTTTCGGCTCAACTCACACAGTCAGATCAGTCCTGGATTTGAGGGGACAGTATATACCTACACGTAGCAGCGACAGAAGCTTTCAACTTCAAGTAGTGTTTGCTGTGAGTATCAAAAGATCTTTGATAAATAGCTAACTGGCACTGTGTATGTATAATGGCTAATATACAATTATAACTGATGCAGGTAACTGCTACACATATTACACATGAAATATCCCTTGTTGCGAAGGTCAGCAGTAAAATGTACAGCAGATACTCTGCCATAGCCTCATTAGTAGTTACAGCTATGTAGCTAAGAGGCTCTAAAAGTCAAGATGCCTTAATTAAATATGACTATAGTACACTTAAGAGCAAGTGATCCAGTAGAAGTGGATTGAGGGAGGCACGTGTACAGCTCATACGTAGTTTAGCAATAAGGCACACACTGTTGGCAAGCAGAGCACCTTCATGAACCTTGTCACACCCTTGCTGGAATGCAATACAACAGCAGCCATATATATACAGTAACGGTTTGGGTCTGAAGGAGACATACACAGTGGTGTATCTAGGCAGTCAACTGTGCACACCTAGTATAATGTTACATATAAATTACAAACTATTATATATATAGAATCCATTGAAATACACAAACATACCAGGCCCTAGAATCCCTTCATGAGTAGCCACATCAGCCACAGAAATAACAGGGATATAATAAGAGAAACAGACAGTTACACTGTACTTTGCGCTAGTGAGTAGTGTACTATAGAATATGAGCCGAGTCCAAGTATTACCTTATCACATTGTCAGCCTACAGAATTCTGGAGTGGACTCAGCACCACCTCCTCGACCAGCAAAGCCACCTGAGCTCCAAAGAGGTCCTCCACGGACAAAGCAAGCACCAATTATAAGACCAATAGTACTAGCACCACCAATCCTACCCAATAAAGAAGCACCTCCACTACCATCAAAACCACCAGAACTGCAAGGATCTCCGCTTTCATCCAAGCACCACGAACCGGTAAAGCGTGTTCTACAGACAAAGCCTTCAGTGCTGCAGAAGCCACCCCCACTACCACCATCTAAGCCTTGGTCTTCATCCCAAGCTCCTCTTTTACCAGTGAAAGAAGCATCCCGGGCGGCACAGAGAACACAAAAGGGAGACAATAATACACAGCCATTACACCCAAAATCTCTACAAACCAGTACAGTGATTGAAAGGCCAGTGTTGATATCAGTGAGTTGTGGTAAGAGGAGTAGAGTAGAGAAAGTGGTAACATTCTCTGTAGAAGCTGTTCTACAACAGATCATCATCGATGGAGATACAGAACAGTTTAAACAACTGCTGGAAGAACACGGCAGAAGTGTAATCACAAGGATGGATCCGGCTGGGAAGCCTTTGGCACTGAAAGCTGTGGAGCATAGACAGTATGAAATTCTAGAAATGTTAGTGTCAAATGGGGCAGTGCTTACGTCCTGCGATGATGATGGGTGGACTCCACTGCATGCTGCATCAGTACGTGATGACGTGAAGGCAGCAAAGAGCATCGTGAAAAGTGGTCAGGTAGGTATTACAACCAGCCGTTGTTTGAAACGTCTTAGACCAATTGATATTGCAAAATCAGAGGAGATGGCCTCTGTCCTACTCTCTGCTGACCTTGACATATTTCGCAAAGAGCGGGAGGACTTACTGAAGAATGCTGCCAATGGAAAAGACTTTGCAACATGCTGCAAGGAAGAGGGATTGCTGGTTCACAAACTGCTAGTGCAAGATGACAAGGATGCCTACAAACTGGCTTGGGGAATTACAGACAAATGGCAAGGAGGACTGTTACATTTGGCTGCACGGAAGAACTACCCTAAAGTAGCAGTGCTCACACTGGAGCGACACCTGGTAGACATTGACTCTGTAAACAGCAAGGGGGAGACACCACTGCATTGTGCAGCAAAGCAAGGAGCTACCGACATGATTCTACTTCTGAAGCAATTTGGGGCAGACATGAACATGAGAGACAGCAAGGGATACACAGCATCATATTATGCATCACCACTGCACTGTACATGGCTAATCTCTGAATGTTAACTGTTTGCTAACATGTACTATATAGGTAGTATAATGCACTGTAAGACTCTCTCTTTGAAACCATGTATGGCATCGTGTGTACAGACCAGTATCACTCAATATGTCTTGTGTACAGTAAACTGAAGGTTATTATTATGTAAACAAATACAGGTTTGACAAGACAGCTGAACCAGGATGCATAAATGGGCATCTATACAACAAAACCTACATGTTATAAATGGGTGAATGACACAGAGGGCAGTTGTTGTAGGCTGTGATATCCCTCTCACTTGCACGGTGCTTACAAGTAGCACACAGCCACACTTCATAGTCCATCAGAGGCTGCCCAGTGACCATGCACACAGGGAACTTGGTACCGCAGTGTTCACAACATGTGTCCCTGCACAGGAAGAGCATTGTAGCAATACGATTCATCCTTTACAACTGAGCTACAATGTAGGAATTGAACATGTACTTATGGGGCAAGTTGTGCAAATACATAGGTAGGGAGACATGTAATATTAGCATTCCACTACATAATGCAAAAGAGGGTGGGACTTGAAGTGGCTACACAGAATCATTCAAGGGTAGCAATAAAGCAGAGTCTTCAAAGCCAGTTGATGGATTATCTCTACCTTATTCTATATTTCCATTGCTGCCATTAGGCAGTATAGAGGCCACAACAATAAACATCATAATAGCCTTACGTACAGTACATGTATTTGACTATCTTGTAAAGACCTGAGTGGCTAGGTAGAGTTTCCATGTGTCACTTGTTGCACACTAGCCAAAAGATTAACACTTGTTCAGACGTTTCGGTAGCTAACTGCTACCTTCATCATTCACTGATGAAGATACCAGTCAGCTACTGAAACGTCTGAACAAATGTTAATCTTTTGGCTAGTGTGCAACAAGTGAAACATGTACAGTACACACAGCAATGCTTAATGAGCACATCAAAAGTCAGAGTAGGTCACACTCACACTCAAGCTATACATAAGTTACACAGAACACATCCACATGGTCAGTACTCTTCTACTATGGAAGGACAGAGCATAGCTGGTAGCTGCACCTTTATAGTTCATACTCAATACTTCATTCATATAAATTGCAACATCAGAAGATACAATCTTACCAGTCTTGCACTGGGTTGCCACAAGAAGGACACTCAGTAGTTTGTGTGTGTGCATCTCTGGGAGAGTGCCTGCATGAACGATAGCACCATTTTCTTTGAGTTAAAACGCCTGGGGCTGATTGCTAATGCCTTAACACTGTCATACCTCTCTGTTAGAGATACGTACCATGCCAGAAACCCACATACACAAAACACACTGTGCTCACAGTGCATACTGTAGACATATGTACACACGGCAGTTAGGAACATTGTGCATCTACGTAAGTACATTTCCATTCTTGCATCTAGTCTGTATGTATGTAGTGTCCACGCCAATGTTGGAAGGCATATTCTCGGATTACAAGCTACTGGCAGACACCACGTCCACATGTAATCAAGTCCCACTTATTACAACTGATTCTCAACACACATTAGGCAAGTGGACTGTGAATGGTTCAAACCCATAGTACAAGGTGTTACAGTCACGCTACCCTAGAAAATAAGAATATGCTGTTGCAGCTTGGGCTGTTAGATCAAAGGCAGCAACTTATTTGAAAGCGTATAATGTATTGTTTGTTTTATAACGCACTGCTTCAACCAAACAGCCTGTCTGATTGAAGATTGGACACAGACGTAGTGACTACGTCGAGGGTCTTAGTCATGTGTCCAATCTTTGTCCAACCTAATGCAAACGTTTATTCCAACACTCCAAGAAAACAGCTTTGATGTTCACTACCTTGTGGACTTTGTCCCGAGAATGTCTGACAGTAGATAATATGTTTGTTGCAAATGTATCCCATAGTGCAAGCATGACGTATATTCACGTATGAATCATTCTACTATTAATTGTGATCCACTCCATGCAGCACGCCATGCTGTGGCTACAGTCAAATGCCCAAGTGATCGTAATAATTCTGGCAATTCATATGATTGCTGGACCTTTAATAGACGAATCTCACTTTATACCACTACACAGTGCACTAAAAACTGATGAAAGCTTTCTATCAGTGTTAGAAAAGTAATTTTTTGACATTCTTTCCTCTTGTGCCGCATTTCTTTCTGCCTCCTAGGCAAGATATAGCTAGTCTCACGAATCCAGACGACTTTCGCTAGGCCATGCAAGACTAGGCAAGATGGACTTTCAGCACTGTTCGCTGATATCCATAGAAACGGGTCTTGTTTGTTCAGTAATGATTTGAAAGAGAAGAAGTTTGACCTGCAACAAGCCAGTTATCACATGGCCCCTTGGGAGCTTAGCTAATATATCGGCCTTGGGAGCTTCGTGCCCTAGTGTGACGAATTAGCCAGCGCCCTTGTGGCCATGTGATAGTACTTATTACAGTCATTTCAGGCTTTCAGTTTGCACATTGCACACTGTGCCACTGATATCATTAAAGCAAATGGAATGGCAGAGCCTCACATGAATTCTGATGGTGTATGACACGGGGCATCATCTCCTGTTCTAATAGTACAGTGATGTGCAAACTAAAACAACAGTACCACTGTATGTGTATGCCATTTAGTTGTGTGCGTGCAGGTAAGCATACATGTGCATACACACACACTGCACATGCGTATGTGAATTCTCTATGCATAATACTCTATCAACTATAGCTGAAGGAAACAGGCATTTTTATATATATATATATATATATATATATATATACGTATGTCTGTTGATCCGTTCGTTATTCAGTACATCATTACTCAGGACTCCATTTTCAATCAATCAATTCAGCAATATGGACAGTGTCTCCTCTGCAGGAGGTTGTCCTTACTTATACAGTAATCATCATTCCATTTCTCTCTTGGCTGCCCTCGTCCTTTCCTTCCTTTCATTTCAGCTTCATACTCTCTCTTTACTAATCTCTCTGGACCAATCTCTTCCACATCTCTTCTCCCTCTCACTTGACTCCTTTTCACCTTCTCTAGCACCCCTTACTGCTTCAATTCATCTCTAATCTCCACAATTCTTACTCTGACCACCATTCTCTTCTCTGCTATATATCTTAATACTCTCTTTTCTGTTGTCTGAATCGCTGACTCCTGTCGCTTGTTCAGTACCCACAATTCACTTCCATACATCAATGTTGGTATCACCATAGCATTGTGTATACTCTTAGCTTAGTCCTCCTGCTCATTTTCTCCCGCTTCCAAACTGGTTCATTCAACACCACTATAACCCTTGCAGCCTTCCCAATCCAAATTTTTGTTTTTCTCTATCCTACCATCCCCATTTATCATCAACCCCAAATACTTTACTACCTTCACTGATTCCAATTTCCTGTTCCCAACTTCCACACAACAATGTCCTCTCTTGTTTCCCACCTCCTTCAGTGTGGTGTCTGAGAACACATCAAACAGCCATGGTGTGAGAGTACAACCCTGCCATACACATCTTCCACTTTAAACCACTCCAAATGTTTTTCCCCCACCTTTACTCTCGCCTCACATTCCATGTGCAGGGGACAGCACTGCACTCACAGCCCTTCTCACACCTGAGCCTTTCTTCTTGCTTCCCACAGCTTCACCCTGTTTACTCTGTCATACGCTTACTCCAGGTCAATGAATGCTAAAATAACTCTCTTTTTTCCTCAATTGCTTTCTCCATAACTTGCCTAACTTCCTCCGTCTCAACTTCCAACATCTTTTTGCATGCCACCTTCTTTGTAGCTGCTGCTATGCACCTCCTCATCCCACCATCTGTACGAAAGTCACGGATAATCCGCGTAATCCGGACATAAAAATGGCGGAAAGCAGAGCTGTCATCTACGTAAGGAAAACATCTGCAGACGTGCATCAACGTGGAATAGGACTGAAATAGACATTGCAAGGCTAGAAGAGTTGCACTATGTCTTTTTGCGAACTTTGCGTAGTCCCTGTGTTTCTGTCCTTAACAGCGCTCTATAGCAGTGGCCGCTCAATCTTCACGGCCACTGAATGAATCGGCTTAAGGCTATCACAAATTTGTAGTACATATGAACGATACTAAGACAGATTAGAGCAAAACAAAAAGAATCAGCTTCTTCCTTCCCTGGCGAGAGGGTCTAAACCGTAATTTTGTGTAGTGCCTATGCGGATTTAGTGCAGAATCGGCTATTGTTCTGTGCAGAATCTACTAATTGTCCGTGTGGACTACTTTGGAGCACAGCACGGATGTGTGGTATATTGGAGGATAATCCACGCAGTGGTCTGTGGAAAAAGTTAAGTTTTTCTGTGTCATGCACCGTAACTTTCTAGAAAGTGAACAAACACTGAAACATAGAAGGATTCAGTCAAACAGGGTCTCATCGAATCCACTGTGCCTCCACTAGTAAAGTGTAGTGTGGTTAGTATCTTTGTCGTACAGGCTGCCAACCAGTAAAAGACATATGCGTACTGTACATATGTACATGTCAACCCATGTTATTTGTAGCCCAATTGATGGCTACTCAGTACTCACCTTGTGAAAATTTCCAATGCAGTGTTGTCATATTGTTGCCTTTCCTCCTCATCAACTCCCTCTAGGGACTCCAGCTTGATGAATGCCTTTGAACACCAACCATATGACTCACACACAGCACTGGACAAGGCAAGCAGGGAGTAGATTTGCTGTGGTGGGATGTAGTCCTCGTAGTCTCTCAGCACCAGGGCCTGCAAAGAAGTATGGCATATGTTCAATTGATCTCTTGTGTACCTGGACACAATGTTGAGTACTAACAATCTATGACAAGGGCAAGGGATTGCAGCCAGTAGTCTGTATTAGAAACGTAGCACACCGGGGACATTCTGATCTCTGGAGAGACGAAAGCCAGCACTTTGCAATTCACCATAATTTCATGGGAGGTTTAAGGCCCGGATACAGAGGATGCCTATCACTAGTGTCATTTCATTGGCTGCTTTCGTGCAACAAGAGCATATACAATTGGCAGAAGGTGCATCTTTCACCTCTAAGGTGTCAGTACACCTGGCCACCAACATAGCACAGGACCAAGTATCAAAGAATACTTCTCTGGCAAGTCCATCATGCAACAAACACATACGCAAACTCCTAGCATAAAGTACGCTCGTGATGTGAAAGCTGCCCCAGATCCAGCCATACAAGTCACTAGTCACCACGCAGGTCACCACATATAAGGAGAGGGCGCAAAAGACTCAGTATCGGCCAAGAAAGGCTATGAAACTATCGAACCTCTGCCACTGCAAGATACTTTTGCCAGAGCTGGTACCTGCAGTATAATCATTCTCTGTTACCAATGGTACTGTAAGTTCTGCTGACATTCTTCATTGATTCCCGCTAGTGGGATGATGGCAGCATATCTACTCCTGCCATGTTTCGACTGGGAGGATTAACATATATGCTAAAGTAGAATTATACTGTACATATAATATTAATGCAATAATAATAACAAGTATTTAAATGGTCAAACCTACATTTGAATGCTGAGTAACATTTGAATATACTGCATATTCGAACATACCAAACGTTCAAACATTTCTCCCAGCACTAAAAGAAATACACCTGCCTGGATGTACAATCCAAAGTCATACATTGCGTTTTGTCACCTCACAGTGAGTACACACCACTGTTTCGTTTAAGCTTTATGAGGCCATCACAAATTGTATTCACCTTGCAGGAGTTAAGTACCATCAAAGATTATCTATAGCATGGTATTACCTAGTGCTTTCTTTCCCTGCCCTTGAATATAACATTGGCTCAGTGGACCATACAACTTCTTTAGTTATGTTTACTCACAGTTCGTAAGGTTGCATCAGGGTTGCCCTTGTACCACTGCCGCTGTGCCAGAAGGTACAGGTGGTAGGCCTCAGCTCCCCGCCACGCCTTGTCAATGACAGCCACATTAGTAGAGGAAACACTGTCAGCCATGGCAAGACCTTGAAGTGTGGCAGAAGTCTAATACAGAGGATAGAGCAATGTAATTTTGGCACATTTAAGAGCAAACACAAATAAAACACACATGTAATTTCGGCACATTTAAGAGCAAAGACAAATAAAATGCATAATGCAATTGAACAAAATGGCATGAACCCTTATTCATGAATAAAATTACACATAAACATTAATGGACAGCAACTATGAGTGGAGAGTTAAGGTGGTAGTCACACTACAATGAAATTGACGACGGAGGTGACGTTGTGGGCACATTTCTTTGGTCTCACTACACATTACGAGATGGGAAAGTCAATGCAAGCGTAACGTGATGTGAACGTGGCCAATGTTACATATGCCCATACGTATGCAATATTTACTGTAGAGCTGGCTTGTGGCGATTGATGAATGTGCTTTGCAATGGCTTCTCACACACTAGATGCTGAACAAACCACTGCAGGTGCTTGCAAATTAGTTCGAATTCACGTAGCGTCAATGTATGTGCCTTCATCTAGAAGCCACCCAGGCACTGATGCATTTCACAGATATTGTGAAGGCCACAGCAAACAACTGCCACATGCCTGGCAAATACTGGGTTATTCAGCATGCACTGACCATCCATAGTCTTCCAGTGCCCTTTCAACCTGCCAAATGCCTGCTCCACTACCCTCCTTGTGCGGATTATGCTGTAATTGAAGCTGTACCTGTTGGGAGGCTGACCAACCTCATACCACTTCATGCAGGTGGGTTTGAGGGGAAAGGCTGAATCAAACACAACACACACTCCTTCAATTGTCCTGGGTGACTGTGCAAGCCACTTTTCCACTAGCAACCTTCTGAGGTATCACACCATGGCAATGTGTATGAGGCGCCAACCAAACCTGATCTACCAGCATTGACGTGTGTGAAACGTCTTCTGGCATCCACACATGCCAGTACAATGGTGGCAGTGAACTTCTTGTAGCAGAAGTATGTTCCCAAAATCAACTGGCTTCTTGATGCACAAGCTGTTTTTGAGTTCAATCCCAATGCAAACATGTAGTACACTGCCACAGCAGTCATCAAATCTTTTGTGAGTCTTCACCATGCTCGGAAACAGCAGCTACGTACACTTGAAGATGGTGTGCAAGCCTATGCCAAGGAGACACTTGGGCTTCTTTGGCACAGGTTTCATGATTCGTGTAAGGAGAGTGATAGCGACAGAATTGTACACTACTGGAATATGATGATAACTGAGGTAGTGATGTTTGGGGGGCTGTGAAAGAGAAGTTGGATCATGAGAGGGTTGGGAGTGGCCTAATGCCATTGAATTAGCCTTAAGTAGTGATGTTGCTGAAAAGAACGCTTAGGAGCTGAAAGGGGCCGAGCAGTTATGTGCTAGGCAGGTTGCCCCATCTAGTGCGGTAGTCAAGGGCTGCTACTGCTGTGGCATTAATCACAAAGAGCGTGATTGCCGCCAGAAGGAGTCAGTATGCCACGCATGTGTTAAGAAGCCATGGTTTGCCATTCTGGTCGCTAGCTGGTGACCCCACAACACACATACACACTGTATGTGATACAGGCTAATGGCCCACACTCCTAGGCAGAAATCAGCTGCAACATGCACACCTAGATTGGAAGAGCCTGGGAGTAGCATACGTATGTGCACGATAGACATGCGGGCCTTGCAAGAATAATGATAATGGAATGACCTACAAATGAGTTCAGGAAGGAACTTGGGCTAATGGACAAAAAAGCCCAGTTGGTAGTTAAGCCAAAGCTCATCCATGGTTCTGTGAGTGTACGTCGGTACCATTCTCCATGAAGGATGCAGTGAAAAGTGAGCTAGACAGGCTAGACGAAATGGGTGTGCTGGAGAGGGTTACCCATAGCAGCGCCAATTGTGGCTGCTCCAAAGGATGGTGGCACCGTATGACCGTGTGGAGACTATAAGGTGACGGTGAACACAGTCCTGGATGTCGACCAGTACCCCATGCCCTGTCCAGAGGACTTAATGTTCAGTCTAACTGGACATCAGAGAAAGGCTGGAAATTGAAGCTCTGCAAAAAGTGACTGACAGAAAGACGAAGGTGGAGGAATTGCTACAGGGGAGGTTGGTGAAAAGAGTGTGAATGCGCAAAGAATAGGTGCACAGTAGAAGACCTAGAGGATAACAACGGAAGAGATGCATGGAAGAAATGTACTTAATAGATGTAACTGTTCCCCATTGTTTTTCACAAGAGTGCATATTTTTAATAATAGCTGTAAATTCATTGACAGTACTACTGCATATCAGGTGACTTCTACTGAGGAGGTGGACCATTGGACTGATTGACTGATATATACTGAGCTATAGCTATGTTGCGCAAGCCTACTGCCATAGTCTCCACGGAATCATCTCATGAACGCCAGTGCCTATGGTGTAAGAAGTACTGCCCTGGCAGATGCCAAGAAGAGCCAGCGCGCTACCGTTGCACCCAGAAAACCGCTTATCAAAGGGATGTGTAAATCACTAGAACGTGCTAGCCACGAGCAAACAGCGAGCTTCTCTCTTCACATGCCACTGTGTCAATTTAACAAGGCTATTTACACTACGCTACACGTTGCCAAAGCTCTTCAGTCCCATTGGCT
The DNA here is from genome assembly GCA_949841015.1 of Aplysina aerophoba. NCBI lineage: Eukaryota > Metazoa > Porifera > Demospongiae > Verongiida > Aplysinidae > Aplysina > Aplysina aerophoba. The sequence continues at coordinate 3,030,164 of OX465042.1, forward strand.
ATGTTGGCTTTTCACACTTGCTTCTAGCATGAATCCACCGCATCCACCATTTTTCTGAGGTCTGACGTTACATTACGGTCAGGTGAGGCTCAATGCATTCTATGTATGCCTTAGTTAGTTACAAAGAGCATGATAGCGGGCACCCAACAGAATTAGCGCGACAATAAAATCACTGCTGAGTATGAACATGTGGGTGTGCTGATGTACCATACTTTATTGCACCCTAACAAAGCCCAAGTGCTTACAGCATTGCAAGATGTGGTACTGGTGCAGCTTCTGCTATGTACCATGCCCACTCACTCCTTCTTTTCCAGGACGATCTGCATGTGCATTTCTGATTGAGTCCATGTGCTGTTCCACAAACAGGCCACCCAAGACATATAACTTCTTGAGTAGCAAAGGACTCACTTCAACACCCTGCACCATCTTGGCAATCTAGAATAGCATGCAAACATTCGAACTTGTCACAAAAGACACTATATATGTCATATGGATGTAAAAGCTGATTAGATACCATTTACTGGTACACGTGTATTTAGATAGTATCACAAGAGTAATAATACAGAGGATACAGTGTGCATTTATTATGGACTCTCGCATCAATTACACTATTTGACCATAGACGCATGAAGGAACAGGACTGGCAACGCGAACCGGAAGTCCATATAAATTTCATATCTGCTATATTATAGTATGGTCGTACAGCTTCCGTAACCAAGGAAAGGTGTTAATGAGGGATTTTGCGATGGGTTCTCTTACACATTGCCCTATACTGTCGGCCTCTTTCGATATACCCACTGCCTACCCAGCGGAAACAATACGACTACGAGTGACCTATGGCAACGTGAAACTCGCACTTTCGTGGGACGCTCGTACGCCGAAATCATTCGCTCCCAAAAGGGAACGTTGCGAACGAACGAACTTGGGTCCAATGGTATGGATGCTAAGTGCTATCTGTGGTACATTGCTTAGGCAGCGATTTATCGTGGCCCTAATGCTTTTACCGTAACAAATTATGATCTTTATCCTGGCCCTTCTAAAGTTGCTCGCATGCTGCGAAGAAAAGGTGCCACAGGAAGAATACTTTGTGCAACTAGGCCAAGCTGTGCTAGCAATTCCTTCCTATGGCGGCAAGAACGAGGACAATTTAGCTTAGTTAGCTTAGCTAGCTTCATTTAGCTTAGTTTTCCGTTGCTAACGAAACACAGAGCTGTACGACCCTCTGGCAACTTCCGGTTTGCGTTGCCAGTCCTGTTCCTTCGTGCGTCTATGATTTGACCAACGCACATTATTTGAGTTAAATATTGAGTGGATCACCACAGTGCACCAAATTGGTGGAATTTACTAATGTATGTACACTTCCAAAACAAAAACTAGCTTAATTCATGCACATCTTCATGACACACACCCTCAGGTCCTATGTATGTTGCAAGCCATTGGTCCTTAAAAAATGATTTCACAGTAATTAAATGCCAAATACACAGAATTGAAACTGAATTTTGTCTTTGAATACCTTGAGCTACAACAGCACAACACTTAAGCTACCAGTAGTGGCATGGGCTTACTTTACCTTGAATATCAGTTTAGCTGCCTCAAGATGTTGCTTGGCCTTCATGTATAGCATTATAGCAGCAAACACTTTCCTCTTCTGCAACAGACTCACAACATATGCTGACAGGAGCTTGTCAATGTCTGGCACCTGGTGTTGCTCAGCAACCTTCAGAGCTAGGTCCCACTGTGTAAGAGCAGCAAAACAGGGAGTTGTTCAAGAACAAAAATGCAAATGCGAAATAGATGCAAGAATCAAGAACATGCAGACATGCATGAACACACACACACACATGCAGACACAAAGATGCATATACACACATGCACACATGTAGACGTACGCACATGGTTCAAGTGGATACAAGTATCCACTGCTTTCTGAATCTCTCCAGCCTTAACATACATCGCTGCTGCTTCTGGACACATGCCAAAGCTGGCAAACTTCTGTGCCAGGTCCTAATATCAATGGATGGACTTGCAATACAGCACCTTACAGTAGAGCATAGCACACACACACACATATATTACAGTTACCCCTGTACAGTGCGTATTTACAAGAATGTGGTTGCTCAAAACACAGTGTGTGCAATAATGAACCTGAAGATCCCACATTGATAGTTTAATCAAAATGTTTGTACCCAAAAACATGCATATGTAGTCTCGTTGCCAACCCTAACTTGCCTGTGGCCTAATAATGTTGTTGCAGTTAAGCAGTTGCATGAACCTTTTAAAGTGAGGAACCAGCTTAATATTATATAACTAGAATATTAAAAATTTCCATTAACAATTTTAAGGGATTTAGGAATTTCCGAAAAAGCATAGAAACAAGTGGTGACATCTCAGTATTTTGACCCATTGCATTTCTTTGAGCATCAGAAGTCCTAAATCCCCTGGAGTACACTCAGGACCACTCTGCATGGGATTTAGACCTTCTGATGCTCAAAGAAATGTGATTGGCCAAAGTACTGAGATGTCACCACTTGTTTCTATGCTTTTCGGACATTCCTAAATCCCTTAAAATTTTTAATGGAAATTTTTAATATTCTAGTTTGTTTACTTCTTAGGTAGCTCTAGCTACTGATGTACCATGATTCTGTACGGACCACCTTTGTTTTGCCTAACTGTACTTAGCTTTGTTTAGCCATTAGCTAGAGCTAGCTAATATATTGAGAAACATTTTTAGCCAGCTATATAAGCTGAGTTTAGCTACAAGGTGCTGCATATGTACGACGTAGAAAAACGTTCCGCCATTCTGGAGGATGCGTCTGGCTTCGCGAGACGAGACGCGTATACGTATGTACGGTCCTGTAACAAAACGGTGGCATTGGGGTATGTTTATACATTGGGGAAACAAACTTCGCGTTCCCCCAAACATTGTACGAGTCGGATTGCCACCAGCACTGAGTTCCTAGAGGTTGAGATACCTCCGCGTGTCCTTGTGTATGGTTGGGATCCATAGGTGTCCTGTGTCAAGCGCTAGAAGCGCGCAAAAATTTAGTGAGAAGAATAAGAAAAAGAATAATATGAAAAGATGAAAATGGGGTAACAGCGACTACGATGCTTTTCCCTCACAAGACTTCCAGGTTGCATTTTGAAACATTGTCGCACAGAGCATCTTGAAATCAGTCTATCCATGGCCTTTAATTGTTCCAGTTCGCGACCGTTTCGCTAGTTTTACTGACGCACACTAATACATTAGATAGGAGCCGCCATTTTGAACCAGGGACAGTCCTATACAGACGTCACTACCATGACGTCTGATACTACGAATGTCAAAGCCCATTATAATGAAACCTCCAGTATCCTCTGCTAATGGCTCTCCTAAGAGTATTGCTACATATGCACGGCAGACATGCAGTCAGTTTTTATGAGGTATGCAGCCACTGACGCAAACTCTACCTTTAGCAGTGGATGGCAGTCTGACAGAGCATCACCTATTCTTTGCAGTCCGGCAAAGTCCTCCAGAATAAAGTAGCATTCCAAGAGGTGGCCATAGTTTTGTCCCTGGCTGTAGTATGTTACAGCATTAGAGTACTTTTGTCTCTCAAAGTAGTAGTCTCCAATTGCATTCCATGCACCACTTAGCAAACTGTCGTCACCTAATGGTGATGAGTACATTTTACAGACAGCCTACTGCCAATATTTACATACTGTATATATTTCACCACAGTGCTCAAGTTTCCTCCACAAAATGTACTGCATACATACCTGCTCCGCCCCCTGTCTTCAGAAGCTGTACAACACGAAACCAGTCACCCATTCGCATTCTCAGATCAACTGCAAGGTCACTGCACACCACACAGAAGAGCACATTAACAGGCAACATGTGGATGCTGATGTAAGCAAATGCCTTTTATGTGCATAATGGATATACACAGCTTACTAACCGTCTATCCATGTCTAGATAAATTCTTTCTGCTTCATCAAACCGCTTTAGAAAGGCAGCCACTTCAGCTTTTTGCTTGACTTCTGACTGTAACAGGACCAAGAGGCATAGCTTAAATTGAACACAAGTACGATATATGTCACAGTAAAGCTTCCGCTGAACGCCCGTTTCCATTCCTATGGTACGCCAGTACCTGTGCCCGGCGAACACATGTATTTTAGGGGCAATATAATAGCAATCAATACGTCATGCGCACAATGCAAGACAGGTGATCTGTTTACATTTCATTGATTTCATTTGGGCAGGTGGGTGACTCGTGCAGGATCAGGACTGCGAATGGTGCAGTGACTTTCATTGATGTACTGTGCTAATTAGCTGTCTGGGTTGTGGGTGTGGGATTGGTGATGCCAAGACTGCCAAGGCACACTGGCAGGGCCATGAGATCATGCTCGACATCACTAAAAGCAGACTGGCCTGTGAGGGCGGGTAAGAGGAAGTGCCATACTGCTTCATATAATGGGCTGAAGAGGGCCCTATATCAACGATGGTCCTGGCCAGGTAGGTTCAATTGTTTATGAGAACGTGGGTGAATGCTGCATAAGCTGCATGTACGTAGTTACTGTAGGTGATGGCGATTGAAGATAGGCAAGCGCTCTATATCTGTGACCTAGCCGAGACTTTCTGTTTCACATATTCTTCCATTAATGCTCTTGTGCCTATTGCTAATCCATACTCATCTTCACTTTGTTGAATACTTTTGTTGACAAAATTTGCAATTTTACACCTTTGTAGACCAATTCGTTGAATAAATATGTGTGCAGGTGTTATTCGCAGGTATGCGCCAGCATTCTCAACCAAACCATAGGTGTAGTACAATCCGTACTTTTTCAATCGTACGCCTGTTCTTGAATCTGTCGTACTATGGCAGTTCCTGCATCAGTCAGATGCTTGTTTCCGTATCTGTATGTATGTACTGGCTTTGGGCAGAAACTTTATTGTGACATGTACCGTACAACAGGAAATGAATATTCACATTCCCTTATAGACCAGTTATTATTACCCTGTCCACACTTCAAGAAGATGCCAATACGCTCCACAGTGTGAACTATTAAACTAATCCACTCATACACGTGGCAGGAACCTTACATCAAGTCTGGAAATCTTCTTCACAAACTGAATGCTTGGATACTGCTCACACTTGACATAACACTTCTCCGCAATATCAAAGTTAAGCTGATTCAGTGCTGCTTCTGCAATCAAAGTCCTGTGTCAGTAAAAGAACCATTACATGACTTCAAGGCTAACAACACAAGCACACAATGGCAGTTCCTTTCAACGTACTGCATGCATAAGTGTGTACACATAATACATGTACTGTATGTATGTATCCATCCCTTACAAAGGATATTACGTAGCTGCAAGCAAGGAATACAGTTTAGGCTCCTATACCATATACGTATGTACGTACACAACTAGTTGGCCATGTTGGGAGCCCAGATAGTGATAATTACGTACATGTTCATTGAAATACGTATTCCCACTTCTACACCATACACCATTACATGCTTTTGGTGCACATATGTACATACCAAAGCTGATTGTGAGGGTTGTCTTCAACAAACTGATATGCTTCCTGCAGCCCAACCTTCTCCAAAAGATCGCGTGTGTCTCTCAGGGACTACAGGCAGGGTGAGAGATTGTTTGATATTGCAAACATTCTAAAAAGAAACTCACAATACAACAGCACGAATAGGTTACCCTGCAAAAGCACACTCAACACAGCAAGCCACAGCACACAACAACAGACCGGAAGCACTTAACCAATGCTCAATACGTACCTTGGTCTCAAAATCAATAAGACAGTCTTCAGCTGGATTGTCAGGGTCCTATGAACAGACATACGTACATATGCAGTAAGGTGATTCATGTACCTTGCAACAGGAAACATCCTGTTTCAAAGCTGTACTACACAGTAGTACAAAAGTCACAGTTACTACTGACAGGATTTACTATAGATATATGTCAATGAATAGTCAATAGTGGACATACAAAGGTAGCAAATGACTGGTGCAGGGATGCTGGTATATGCATTATGGTGTTGCATGACCTGCATCACTTTTAACAGAGAAAGCTGCATTGATCAAGAGGATGAAATACCTGTACCAGATGCCGTCTCCAGCTGTTTTACTACTAAGAACATTAACATCACTTGTGAGAAATCATTCAATGGTAAACTCTACAAGTGAACAAGTGAAACCCAACCTCCACAAAGAATTCTGATGTTACGTATAGCAAGGAGATACAAGAAGGGCTACCCTGTGTCTGTTAAATCCTGCATTTTTGTTTTTGATGAAATCTGTGAAATCTTGCAGTTCCTACAAGCTACTTAACGCAGGTTGCCAAAAGGCATCTAATACCATACATCAGTGTGGACCTATGTACGGTACGTGTCACAATAAAGTTTCCCACCAACGCCCATGCGCATGGATATAGAAACGGGCATCCGAGACCAACGGGTACGGGCGTCCGAGACAAACGGTCACGGGCGTACGACAAATTTAGAATGGGCGTCTGACAAAACGGGTACGGACCATACTACAGCTGTTGGTAGTTGTCAAGAATGCTGGCGCATACCTGCGAATGACACCTACGTGCAAGTTAAATCAAACAAATCGGCCTACAAAGGTGTTAAATCGAGTATCCCTCTTCTGTTAAACAACGAGCGATTTCCATGCAGTTCTTCTTGCAACGATAGTAAACAAGGATTCTGTGCTTTACGTAGACTGAATAAACCATCTTGAAACGCTGAAGGCACAAGCCTCGATGAATGAACACTCTGAAAAGGACACAGCAAGCCGCGCACACGAACACTCGAAAGGCCAAAAGTAACATGTTGATCGCTCCGCGAACATACTGAATGATTCACACCTTCTGGTACTGATTTGGCGCTTTACGAAAACAGGCGTACTTGGCTACGGGCGTACTGACGATGTCAACTGGTACGGGCTTCCGGCGACTATGCAGACGGGCGTTCGACAGGTACGGGTACGGGTGTACCGTTGGAACGGAAACGGGCGTACATACGGGTGTCCAAGGGAATTATTGTGACATGTATCGTACCTCTCATGAACACACAACACTGTGTTTCACACAAGCTCGCTCACCATGAGTATCTCATCCATTATGACAGTCTTCACCTTCAGGTCTCGGAACTCACAGATGTGGCCAGAGCTCTGCACAGGTTCCTCAGGTACAGCCTTGCGGAAAATGTACATCCTTGTCTTCTCCATCACTGCATACATCTCTGGGCTGTCCTCAGCCCACTTGAAGTCCCACACCTCTTTGCGTTCTGAAGCCAGACGCTCAATCTGGCCAGCCTGAACTTTAGTGGTCTACAAAGATTAGACACATGTTGTGATTAAGGCCTTGTGATGGCAGATGTCAAATTACAACTAGCATTATTAGTTTCAATAAAAATCCATAGCCATCTAGAGGGAAGTGCGGTTGCGGGGGCTGTGGGGAGGAGTGGCGAACGGGACCCATTTGGAAGTACGTAACCGCTGCATGTATACACAAGTATAATTTTTCTCATTAAAAATTGGAAGAGATTTAGAAATGTCCAACACAGCAGAGAAACAATTGTTGTCAACTCACTCTCTGGGCAACTGATGCCTTCATACGTACCAACTCAACCCAATTTTGCTAATGTTCCACCTCCCTGATTCTTTTAACAAACACAGATTGTCCATTAAGGAAATGGATAACAGTGTGTGATGCTAATTCACGGGCTAGTACAGTAGCTCAAAGGCAACCAGTGAGGCTATTAGCAAGTATCCGCAGCCTAACCAGGTCCCACTCACAATTTAGCCACCACTTTTGCACTCCCACTCATGGTAAACATGATTGCATCGGACACTGCATAGATACGTTGCAGCCATGTCATTTCTCACAAACAGCAAGTTCTGCGATCTCTCGGCATGCCTACTAGCAGGTCGAACTTCTGTCACACCTGGACTACATTTATTCCAGTAGTATATGTGAGCGTCGCCAGTAGAAATCGCAGATTAGCGCATATCACCGTTATTGTAGAAAATGGCGTCCGTAAATTGGCCACATTCCAAGGAGTGAAAAGTGGCACTGAACAATATAGCAACTGACTTTAAGTAGTTTCAAAGAAATAGTGCGTGCCTTTCACATTATTTGAAGAACAGCGCACACCTCTTAATAGTCAAAGCCTGTCTTGCTTCACCTCTTTTTAACTGCACTCACCATTCGGTGCTTCGATTCTTCGCCAATAGAATCAGCTGTATGAACTCCCTGACATGTTGTTCCACGATATTCTTCGTAATATCCACAGCCTCACCATGTGTACTTACCCGAAAGGCAAATAAAAACGGCTTTTTCATATCGACGGCATTATGCAAGCCGCCATTTTTCCTATATTACGTGTATAAAGAGTGGGTCACTTCAAACGACGATTTCTCTGTGAAAGAAGCTAGATTCAACTTGATACTTGCTGAATGTATGCAGAAGACCTGCGGCAACCTACTGTAAATCCACGGTTATCTAAAAATCGATCTAATGCGCTAATCTGCGATTTCTACTGGCAACTCTCACATATACATAGTACATTTCTCTTTGTGATGCGAAATAAGGAATCCACAGAAATTTTGCTACCTGGAATTCTAGAGGATTTCCTGAAAATAGTGTTTCAAAAATAAATATGTTAGTGGCATATCCACACTACACTCCATGTCTGAACCCTTATACAGGAATAGAACAATAGTCTTGTGGCTTGCAGTGTACCCATTTTTTATGAATCATCTTATGAGAACAGTTCATGTACAGCACCAATGCTCATCACTTTAATATAAAACAAATAATAATCAGTTATCATCTACAGATGTGAACAGATGTAGTTGTGCATGACAACACATACAAGTACAGGCGTGCCTACAGAACATACGTACATCCCCATTATGTGCTGCAATGTTGCTCACCAGGTCATACACTGAGAGAACACCATCCACATCAATTGCTGCAAGAAACCTACACAGAAAGCACACATGTTACATCATAATGTCCATCATTTGCACACTAGGGGATAAGTTGCAAGAGGCTAAGAGGATCAGTAGACCTTTGAGTAACAACTTGTCACATACACACGTACGTAGGTACGTACATTGCAGAGATTCACATGAGAAAAATCCCTTCACAACCACTATCACAGATTTAACAATGCTTTGGCACATAATCACAAATACGTACATACTAGGGTAGACTGCATGCAACACACTACAAATGCCAGTACCTGGTATAAGTACGTACGTACATGAACATTTGCACAGTACAGGTATGTATGCCAGTACGTACGTAGAGTCTGAGTTGACGTCCAGTGCTGCAGGCCGGCAGTTCAGAAAGTACTTATTCTCAAACATCATCTTTGGGAGGGAGTAGCACTGCAGGGTGCCTGAAGTTCGAGCGACAAGCAGCTTCTTGTCGGACACACATGCAGCACAGATGGGGTCCAATGTTGGCTGAATGTGAAGACAAATGTTTCAATGTCCAGGTAAATACGCAGCTCATACAGTAACAAAACGCTATTGCTGTCCTTCTCTTACCTCACTTAGCCTGGCACCACTAGTCAATAGCTCATTTGCCCCTGTAGACATCTCATCCACATGAAAGGTCCTACAGCATAATGCATACACAGGCCAGAATGCATGTAAAGCATGATATGAAGTGAAATGTGTTGCATGTACGTATGCACGTACCTACTACACAGATGCATAATATACGTACGTACCACTTCATTGCAGACATGCATTGTTGAGCTCTGTGCACCACTCTCACCATTCTTTTCCCTCCCTCCCCATCCGCCCTACTGCATGCACCAGTTCCACCCTCTCCAACTGTGTAGCAGTCCGGTAGTGCCACAAGTAGATCACACTGGAGGATGCTGCCACTACATAGTTGTATGAGATGGATACCACCTCAGGCTCGTGATGAATGTAGCGGGCATCGATGGGTGTACCCAGGCTGTTGCACAGCAGCAGAGCATACTACCAGAAGAAAAACATATGATACTATTCTTGCAACATTCACGGGAATAGCTTGTGAGATCTGGCAAACACGCTACAGCACATTCGTTCACGCACAACAGGGAGTAGCTGGCAGTGCAGAGGCCAGGAGAAAGAGTGTAACTTGAAGAGACAAGAGAAGTGGAGGGCTTGCTTAATGTACAACTCGTACAAGCCAAACAGAGGGCAGTGTCATTAATGGTTGTTGTTGTACAGCAAATTGCACACATAGCAAACCTCTGTTTCACTGGTGTCTGGCTGGACGGCAAGCAGGCAAAGATCAGAGCATGTGGTCAACTGGAGGAGGTTCTTGATAGACTTTGTTTGCTTCTGTAGCAGTGAGTTAGTGAGTGCAATCTCACTTACAGTATGCACGTACATATTGTAGGTACACGTTACCAGTCAGTGGACCCACTATGACATACTGTACAACTACCCCGGCTCCTCTCAAAACCTTCGTAACCAAAAGGCTCAGCACATAGCAAAGTGATGGTATTACACCATTGAGTGTGGCATGTCCAAATCATTTATGTCATTAAGTACCAAAGAGAAAGGAAATTCATTTTCCATTGAAGTAGACAGTTATAAATAATTTAAGGGCAAATAAGATCAAAGGGTGTTCTCTAACTGTTCACAGGAGAGTATAGAAACTAGCATGTTTTGAATCTGACACAGCAATACGCATACGTACAGACACACATACATACATACGTACATATTTACCATACACGTATATACAGAATGTGCAGCAGGTATGTACGTATGCCTTACGTCTGAAGTGCCTGTGTTCCAGAACACCAGTATGTCCTCTTCTTTACCATGTCTCTTGAATGCATACACAACTGTGTTGGCAAAGTAACCCCACTGCAGGACAAGACAGGAATACTGTTACACTCATCACCTTAGGTACAGTAACAGCATCACTTGCAGCCATTTTCTGCTGGCTATTCTGTCTCATGCCAAACACCATTCCAAAACAGTATGTACGTATATAAATGTAAAAGGTTTCTACATACGTACTACACATAGACAATTCACAGCTGCTTCTGTTGGTAGACAATAGCAAATTTTTCTTCATTTCTTTATCCCTTCTCTTCCAGCCATATACGTACTATACTGAACAGAATAGCACGCCTTACGGCTAAGTGCCCACGTCAGTGCCTGCTTGATTTCTGTCCCTTTTCATTTCTGTTCATGTATGTACTTGCCAATACTGTTGAGTTTGACACACACGTACCTTGTAGTCATGACGAATGTTGGCAAGATAGATGAAGGAATCCACTGCAAGCGCCATCCTGAGGCTGCTAGCTTCCCATGAAAGGGCAGGAAGGTTCTTCCCAGGCACACGCAATGAATGCAAGTGCTGTTGAGTTAAACAAGATTGGTCAAGTGCAGAAAGCGCAGCAGACGAGGATGATCAGCTAAATCTTATTGGACATGAAATGGCACAGCTTATTGAGCAGCACTGACCTCTCCTATTAAACTGTAGAACTGGACTATGTTAAACTCGCGGTCCTGGGCACCAAACAGAATGGAAAATACAACAACAGTTCCAACTACATCTGCCATACATTCTATTTCAAAATGAAACAAGTGGATAAATTAGTGAGGAATATAAAATTCTCAATAACACATACTTTGAGTTCAAAAACCATTAGGATGCCAACGCCCCTAAACTCAAAATACTTGCAGTCCAGTGGTTACTCACAAGCTCTAACCTGTGCTAAACACTGAGCCACACACAGCTGTGTGTGGGCATTTTCTTAGATGACTCTCCATTCATCATACAAACACGTAGCACGCATGTCCCACATACGTACGTACATAGCATACACATTTTCCCACTGCACATGTACGCATAAGAATGACAAGTGCTTGCATGGCAACATGCATACGTACATACCAGCACAGAGGACTGATGGGCCCCTCCTATGGCCAGGATAGCACCTTTGGGACTCCAAGATGCGCATTGTATGACAATGCCAGTGTCAATCTTCACAGGATCTAAAGAAATTAGTACATACGTAGGTCCAGCTAAAGGCTAAAGTGGTGAAATCTAGTTTGCATGATTCCATCGACAGTAGTTAGTTTAAGGGTCTACAAAATGCACCCATCTAAAGGTGCATTGCTAGAGATAACAAGGAAACAATTGATGATGAGACAAACATTTGTTGTTGGCATAAATTGAGGTTTCCAAATGTTTTTATAAGTATCAAAAACATCCACGCAAAACTGGCATTGCCCACCACCCAAAATTCAGAACACAAAAGTAGAGGTAATTAGTGTTCGAGTCTTTGCCACTAGTGTTAATACTCATGGCTTGGCTTTACCTGATGACACTTTCCCTTTATACTCAGGTACACCAAAGGACCTCCTTTAAGAATACCAACAACATGTGCAAGCGAAGTGGTGTACGTACTTCCAGTATCAATGGAGCAGAGTATGTCTGACGAGCTTTGGCCCTTAGGCGTATCATGAGTACGACTGAAACCCTCTTGGCCCATTTTTTTAAATGCCAACAAACACTTCAAGGCAGCAGGCTGATTGCAGATTGCAAACCCACAGCTATCAATGTTTCCACAAAATACACCTTTGACTACACAAAATTGAACATTTCCCTAGCAATCCAGAGAAGTCAGAAACAGCCCTCTTCCTAACTGCAAGGAAGTATCAGATGATAGGTGTAGCTTGCATGCCAATCAGCACAGGTCCAGGGTTGTGAGAAAGGGACAAATACTTCGTCACTTATAGGTCACTTTTTCATTCATGCTGCGGTGTTGCCCTCGTGAATGCAGTTATAGTGATCTGACCTGAGCTCAGTTTTAGATTGACCAGGATAATGTGATAGGGTGCAACTGCTGGCAGAGTTACATGTGTAGTAAAGTACTGTATGTACTGCATGATTAGCGAAATGTACTTAGTCCAAAGCATAGAAGCAGTCCTAAGCAACGTTGTGCAGTGCTAATGTACTAGTGCAGACAAAAGACTTCTAGAATGCTTGATATGAAACACTCATACATGTACTGTACGCATGTACATACACATGTCATTAATATAGACACAAGTGCACGCACGCACGCACACACACACACATGCACACCTGCATCTAATTCATGCTTCATGATCTGGACTCTCCCATTCTCAAAGCAGATGGCCAGACAAGGACAACTGGTGTCCACGGAGCTGCTGGCTCCATGATACCACTCCAAGGCAGACAAACGAATAGCACCAGTGACGTTCACCAAGCAAAATATAGACAAGTTGGCCTGCATAGATGAGAGTTTACAGTCAAACACTATCAACCCAGTTTGCAAAATAGGGTACATTACATAAACAAATTTCTCCACACAGCTACCTGTTAACGCTTGTTAACCAGTCTTTCTGTGTAAACATAGTTTGCAATTTCTCAGCTTGGCAGCGGATGGAGAACATTAAGGTTAAACATCCTTAAATCAAGTTGTTACTGATTCACGCATCTCATCAGATCAACACTTTCTACTACAGAAGCACCACATATTTCTTATTGAGAGGCTGATAATTATTGTGTATTGGATCTCTACAAAGAATATAGCATAGCACCAAACCTTCTGCCACAACTCAACTGTTCACACTGGTATCCCAATATCCCATTGGCATACAGACTATGCATCTAATAGGGCACTCACAATAAAATTCCCTTGGCAGTCATGAATCATCACCTCTCCTCTACTGTTGCCAAAGAGGATTCTTTTAGCGTTGGGGGACCACTGGGAGAGAAAGACATGACACAAGCCAAATTAACAACATGCGTACTGACGAAACTCAATTGGACAAACAGACTCCTCACATCAGATACATATGTACGTATGTATGTACATATGCATGCACGTACGTAACTACGTATGTACATAAGTACTGTACTTATGTATATGCCTTCACTACCACTGCAGTTGTTTGACAAAGTGACAACATTCCATGTTTTTGACACTTCTGTAGGGCTTCTGTTCATACACAAGTGGAAAGTGGTGCATGCCATCCATAAATTTCAAAAACTACCTACTAAATTATTCTGGTTTGTTTGGGCATACAAAGTGCACATGACACAAACCACTATTCAGCAACCACGGTGTACATAAGTTCCTAGTACTATGTTGAAAACCATAAAACAAACACACACAACAATACAGAGTGACTGTGGATTATCTGCTGTATTCAGGTACAAGTGGTATCCTGCACTCATACGTGTAGTGCTCACTGCTGTTGTTTAAATAAACCAGCAAACCAACTTGCTGGTACCCAGTTCTAACCTACTTCCCATAGTTAACATCTATTCCGAAAAATGGACAGAAAACAGAGGGCTTGAACGGAGCTCTAGCTATTATGTAGACCATCTAGTGTAGACCGTTTGCAAACCATGGAGAGGCTCTTGTTGACCTGACAAGATCAAGTCTAGCCAGCAACCGAAGTCACTTTGGCTTACTTAAGCTGAATCACTACCAAGCAGCCACCCTTCAATGGAACCAGGCTTGCGGTGTCTCAGGAAGTCGTGAAGGGAGCAAGACAGACAATTAGTGGTAACAAAATTCAAATATTCGTTTGCTGAAAGCAACAAACAATCAACTATGGTGATATTCATTCAACCCTCAGTTACTATTACTAGTAGTCACTGCATACTGAATTATTCACTGACAGAGACTATGTGCGAAAGAGTGCATAGCTTTTCACATACTGCTCTGTACTACTAAACTGGCAACAATTTCCATTTAAGGTGTAATGAAAAGCTTAATGGATAAAAACAAAAGGATGCACCATGACGTTTCCTATGCACCATACCATGTACACCAAGAACACATCAAATCAACGGTGGTACAATAGAGCTAGCACATCAACATTTCAACCATCGCACTGTTGACATAACAGGTGTGCGGTGTGCCTTACCTGAACATGTGTGAGCTGCATCCCTTTCAAGTCCTTTCCCCATAGCCTGGTCCCATCAAAGGAACCCACAATGATGGCACCATCTTCATAGACAATGCAAATTTTCTGTCCATCCTTTGTCCAGCTCATGTCCCTGACCACACTGCGGTTCCTGTTGTTGATCATTTCTTCACACCACTGACCTACACAGATGCAATAGTATAAATACTATCTACAACCATAGATAAAGATTGGCAATGCAAACTGGAAGTCAGTGTAAATCCCGTACCTCCCATATGTATGTGAGAGTTTCCGAACACCCCAGTGTTCAAGTAATGATTTCTAATAGATAGATTGGGACAAGTTCCTGGGCGCTAATTGTTTGTTTTGTAGCTATATAATGGTGACTGTGGAAAATGGCTGGTGCCCTGCGTTCAGTCTTGTACAATCATTGCACCAGCAGGGCTGTTAAGCAAGGTCTGTCACAAAGTTCTCGGCCAAAAGTGATCCAAGAGCACAAAGGAGTACTGAAAAGAACACAGATTTAAGTCGACGGTAAGAAACTCCAGTTGTCTTCTTTGAATGATTTACAGTGTATCTTCTACAAGATGATGTAATTCCATACTTGACCTGGAGTTTCCCTTTAACCTCCCCCCCTAGAAGAAACTTCTAAATATAGCACTGCAATTGAGCTACCACTAGGTCAGATTCAATTCCCATTTATGTACGTACAGTACATAAGTAAATACACAGCCGGTATGTTACTATACTGCCATCTTTTACTGTCAGCACAGCAAATGCACATCCTACATTTCAGTGTATGAGTTACCACAAACTGCCTTCTTTGCATTACAGATATCCAACAACAGGTCGCTGACCTTTGTACATGGTCCACACAACAATGAGGCCATGCTGGTCACTGGAGGTCAGCTTGCAGTGCTGCTCATTCCACTTGACCACCTCAACACAGCCATCATGGGCTGCCAGGCTCTGGTTCATTGTCAAGTTGCTGGGTGCTGCCAGGCCACTCCCTTTAGGGTTGGCTCCTGCACAGCATGAGAGGTATGTACGTACGTATGTCAGGTGTGTAGTGGATCACTGTACTGGCTCTAATACAAGTTACAACCAAACCTACCCTAACACTACCAGAAACCCAAAATGAATAAATTTACATTATGGTCGAAGCAAGATAGCATACAGATTATATCAGACAGCAACTTCTCTACTGCTGAATGGCATAAAAGTGAACATAGGGAGACACACTTATGCATCCACATAAGTCTAGAATCGCCGCTTTGCTGCCTGGAACGGTGCCTAGACCTGAAGTTGTCACTCTGATTATGGTCTTGGGTCTACTGTGTGCTGCGAATAGTACATAGCTAGCTATGGCACTCGCTCTGAACCCAACTTCCTTGTAGAAGATTCTGCATCCCCTACAGGCGTTTCACGCGCTCGTCCTTATCCTCTCAGCATCGCTCCTCCTCACCTTGCTGCGGCTCCAGTTTGAGCACCTTGAGTAGACCATCCACCCCACCGCAAGCTATCCATCCCTTAGAGCTACTCCACGCCAGCGACTTGAGAGTTGTATTGTGAGGGATGGCAATCTGAGGGCCAGGTTTGTTGTGAATAACTAGCTAATAAGCCAGTTAAGCACATATAACCACAACCTACCTTCTTGCTCAAGTACACCAACATCTCTCTCTAAACGCCCCCCAAAGGCGTTGCTACACAACAGATCCGTAGTCACGTGAGGTAACTCCGTAAAAACTGAGTTTTTCCGACTGCGATCGAGTACTTAGGAAACATGGCTGGAGGAACCGGTCCGGCTGCTCCAGCTTTGGTCGGACCAATATTTCAAACTCCAACATATATTTTCAACTGAAACCTAAAAAAATACTTAACAGAAACGTCGAGACCTGGCAAGTTATCGTTCTTTGCGTGCAAGGTGGTAGAACGCCGCCATTTTGACGGTTACTACGTAACCCGTACCTGCGTAGCTCCATGACTAACTCAGGAAAGGCTGAACCACCTACTCCTTCTTCATGCACACAAACAGCTAACTGACCGGATCGACTTGATTGCAGTTGCAAATGACTTTGTTGTACTGTCAGAAAACAGACAGCTTATTTGGGAAGTTCAGTGAAGCTGACATTTGGTTTTGTGGTAAATGCAAAGCATTGCTGAAATGCTCATCATGTAACTGTTAAACACATATTTAACTGTACTGTGTTTGGCTTTTTATGTAATATTATTTTGTATACATGCATGCTATGGACCATGCAACTTTGCTCTAATTCACTTGCCTGCTTGCATTTGGCGATGTTGAAATGTAGTGGTTATGTGCCGAGCTGAAAAAGAAAATTTGCGAGCGAAAACATTTTCATAAACTGACCA
Organism: Aplysina aerophoba; assembly: GCA_949841015.1. Taxonomy (NCBI): domain Eukaryota; kingdom Metazoa; phylum Porifera; class Demospongiae; order Verongiida; family Aplysinidae; genus Aplysina; species Aplysina aerophoba. The sequence continues at coordinate 3,047,468 of OX465042.1, forward strand.
ATCCTAAAATGCTTCCTCCGCCCCTGGGCAAGCACGATGCTTACTCTATACTGAATACCTCGCAAGCGCACTGAGCCGCGGCGATTCTTCCTTGCTGCGATAGAGAAGCAACTTCTTGTGGGGGTACAAAATGTTCGTGCAAAAAACTTTCCTGTCAACATAGATGTAGATCTATACACACTAAGACTCTTAATTCTACCAAAACTTGCTCCAAAGTTAGAAGCAGCGTGTTTGCCACACAGTGCACTGTCAACACTCGACGTAGTCCACACGGGGGGTCACACAGTCGCTATTTCTGAAATTCATGGAGTTACCCCCACCCTCCTCCTTTTAATTGACCGATCTTCAGAATTCTACAAATATCTCAGGAAATGCAAGTGCAATTTAGTTTAGTATTGGTGTGCGAGGTGGACACAGATGCTAGTACCTGATATCGAAGTTGGACGTTTGTCGCTTATCAACTGTAGGAATAACGTGACGACAAAGTGAGTTTTCACGGAGTTATTTTACCTTATAACTGCTCGTACATTTCGCATATGCGTTTACTCAACCATCTGCATATGAATGTACAACCACACTCGTTCCTTCTGAGAATCATTCAGTGAGAATATATTGCTTGTGCAGGCATCAAGCTAGAATCATTCGAAGTAGGTGCCCTTGTGTAGCTATTTCACCATAGCTAATGTCATGCAGTTGTTCTATTCAGAGCTGAACATATAGCACGTTTAAAGTAGCCAGCTACCTCCAATCTCTTAGCAGAAATATGTAGCATAGATGTGGAGGTTCACATCCACAGTTTCGTTGTTGTAGCGAGTGATGGATTTAACTACCATTATAGTTATTCTCAAGCAAACCACAGTACATGTACTGCAATGTACGTAAGTCTCCTTGCTCACCCGGACAGTCCCATAATTTTCACTGGCAATATTGACATGGACTGCTATATACTCCACTCTCTCATTAACAGATGTCCTCGTGTATACAATGATGCATTAACTTTTATGATGCAGTCAGCTATTTTGCACTCTATATGTCTAGCAATGGACACACATAGTTCACAAGTTGGTGAGTAGTGACATTTGAGGAGATACCTTGATGTAGCTAAACATGTGCACACTCTCATCTGTCTTCTACACTTTGGCATTTGTGCTCATGATGGTCATCAACTGCTGTGTTTAGTGGTGTTTGTTCTTGCTATACCAACTAATGCATTTACTCATATGCCCAAACACAGATGGGCATATGTGCATATATTACAACTTAGCACTGTGCGTGTGGTAATGCAATAGAGTAAAAAAAATCTACCCAGATAAGTGTATAGCTGTATTGACCAAGTGCTCATGGTGAGGCAACTGGAGTAAAAGATGTACCCCCTACTGCAGGCTAACATCTGGACTCTTCCCCTTCTGGACTGCAGTCCCCTAGTCCTACCAGTAGTAGCTCAGAATCACAGGCCACCTGCAGATGAAGACTACCCCGTACATACATACCTGCACATCTCCACACTCTATCTGCTTGTGTGTACTTCTCAACACTTGCTTATAATAGGCAATCACCATATAATGACGCTGTGTTAAAACAGAACTGGAGTCTGGCACATACATGATGGTGTAAACATGGTAGAACCAGGTGCAGTTGTCTATGCAGGCTATTGTACGTGAATCTTACGTTTCATGCACATTATGCCTGCAGCAGTTCTATTCTCATTTCCTTTCCCATTTGCATCAATTGGTTAGTTTGGTAGTGCATGGTAAATGCAGGCATAGCAGTTGCTCCTGGAAAACTCTACTACAGGTAGGTATGGTGCCCAATGTAGTGGAACTGCATTATTTCTTCTCTATTTAGCTATCAAATACTCACCTGAACCATCTGAGGAATTGGGAGCAAGCTCACGAATCGAAGTGTGTGTCTCTGTCACAAGAAATTGCCATGGTTTCTATTACCGATGATATATAGAACAATGTGTAGCAGCCAACTCCATAATTATTGGCATTATTACTGTGTGGGCACATTAGACCTTTATACTTGATAATGGATAAACCATCACGCAAAGTTATAATGCATAATTATGTCATGCGTAATTAATTAAATGTCCTTGCTCACTCGCCCAAAGGCACACGACAAGGTTGTGATTGTCCTAGAGTCCCATGCACATCACAACCTCATGGCCTTATTTGGGGAGCACACACAGCTGAAATGGAGTAAGACACATAGACAACATTCACATGCATGTACTGTAAGGTGTAAAAGACACTGCTTGTTATGACTAGAGTGGCCTTACAGTTTTTACTCAATTTAATTAACAGATATTGTGTACTTACGAGAGTTGAATTCAAGTCCAAATAATCAGTCATCACTGTAAGGTTACAAAAATACTAGTTAGACCACCACCAATCAAATTATGTATTGGTGTGAATAGAATGGCAGAGAGGTTGCGCTAGGTGAGTGTCAGTGACAACCTGCCAGTATCAGAAGGAATGAGCAAAAGTGCACCAATTGTAGTGATGATAGGTACAATGGTAGTCTAGTTAAAAATGTGAGCAGATTTGGATGTTGAACAAAGAGTGGCAGAGAAAGGAGCTGGTGGACATAATGAAGAGGTGAGGTGGGTTGGAAGTTTCAGGTGTAAGTGAAGCAAAGATGAGATGGAATAGTGTGAAGAAGATTGTTACACGTGCATATTCAGTGGTGCTAGAAGGTATATCCAAGGCAGGTATGTTGATCTTTTTGTCAGAGAAGTTTGGCACGTTTTAAGTGAATGGAAGTGCATTGATGAGCGGCTTTTGTGGATCTGGCTTAGGTAGAAGGCATTTGGGCGACGGCAGTACAGGTCTATGCACTAACAGATGACAGCAGCCCAATGAGTTCTTCCAGAAGCTGCAAGAGAATGTTGGGAGTGTGGCATGAGGGGACCTGTTGGTTGTGATGGGTGACATGAATCCAGAGTGGGTTACGATACAAGTATTTGGTGTGAGATTTTGGGGAGGAATGAAGAGGAAGTGTGTAATGACAACGGGAGAAGCCTTTTGAAGTTCAGCAGTAAGCACAGTCTGAGGGTCTTTACCACATGGTTTCCACACAAGAGAATCAATTAGTTCACCTGGGAATGTAGGGGCAAATTTAAGGGTTGAGGTCAATTATTGATTACTTCTTGATTGGAAAGGGGGTTAGGAAGCAGGTTGTTGATGTAAAGGTAGTGAGGGGTGCAGAAATTGTAGGCGGCCACTACCGTGCACTTATGAAAGTGAAGTTGAAGTCACAAATAAGGAAGGAGAACCCAGGCAGAAGGGTGAGTCAGCAGATCAGAATTGATAGACAGAAGGATGTAGAGGTGAGAAGGGAATACCTGGCAGCAGTAGAACGGTAGTGTGAAGAAGCAAGGGCAGACAGACCAGGACATCAGACACTGCACAGGGAGGCCACATTGAAATCTGAACCGGACATAGTAAAGGAGATGAGTAGGGGTGTGAGGAGGCTGAAGGAGAGAAAGGTGGCAAAGGTTTGTGTGGTGTTGAGCCAGGGGTGCTGAAAGCTGGTGGTGGTACAAGGCTGACAGATTTCTTCAATATTGTGTGGAGAGTGGGTGTGGCTCCTGGTAATTGAAGAATGCAGTCATTGTCCCCATACATAAGAAGGGCAGCAGAATGGAATGCACTAATTACAGAGGAATATGTAAGTGTGATGAGTACTGTGGGGTAGCTAGGTGTTTGCGAGGGTTTTGAATGAGAGGGCGAAGGCACAGCCAGAGGACGAAGTGATGGATGAGCAAGGAGGCTTCAGGGCTTGAAGAGGATGTGCCGACCAGGTCTTTGTTCTAACAGAAGTTATGGAAAAGAAACCATTGAGAAGGACAAGGAGGTGCACATGGCATTTGTAGGCCTGGTAAAGGCTTATGATAATGTGGGGAAGGAGAATCTATGGATGGTATTGGAGAGGTATGTGGTGGAGGGAAAGCTGCTTAGGGCAATCCAGGTACTATACGATGGAGGTGGCTTGTGAGAAGGTTGGGCAGAGTGAATCGGAGACGTTCCATGTGTGCAAAGGAGTAAGGCAGGGCTGCACCCTATGTATTTTACGTATGGTTATTTAATTTGTACGTATTTTACGTATGGTTATTTAATGTGCTCATAGATAAAGTAACAAGAGAGGCAAAAGAACACTTCACAAATGGAGTGAAGCTGTCTACTGGATAAAACTGGAAGTCCTTTTGTTTGTGGATGACATGGCATTATTGGCAGACTCAAAAGAGAGGCTTGAGAGCAATCTAAGTGTGATGAGTGAGTTGCTTAGCATATGTGAGTTGTAAGTGAATTGGAAGAAGACAAGAGTGATGAGGGTGGCGAGACAGAAGGGACGTTGCCAAGTGAGAATAGATGACATGGGAATAGAACAAGTCGATTAAATGGAGTACTGGGTGTGATGATCAGCAGCAATGGGAATATGGAGAAGGAAGTTGAAGCAAGGATAGGAAGTGCAGAAAGAATGATTGGAGGGTAGAGTAAAGATTCATTACCACGTCTATAAATAGGCAACCAAGGAAATGATTGGAGGGATGAGTGAAGCAGTGCTGCGAAGGAAGGAACTAATTAAGAAAACCAAATTGAAAGTCATGAATGCTACGGGTAGACCGTAGAGAAGACAGATTGACAAGTTTAAATGACAACTCCTCAGTAACTATACTCTCAAATGATTTTGCTGTGTCTATAGAGTGCAGAGGTAGTGGATTACTTCCAGTATTGGAGACTCACTTCCTGTCATTGATTGATTGATTGATTGATTGAAAAACCAATCATTGCATAATTATCATTATAAAATAAGCGATAAAATATGCAGACATGATGTTATTAGGGGTTACTGTTTTTTAAGTGCAATGTGTAGTTAAGTTCAAAAGTAAAATAAAGAAGTTAGATAATCTTTAAACAACAGTTACCACCATCAGCTATATACACTGCCCCACTATCATCAACACATATCCCATAAGGTTCACTGAACTGCCCCGGGTCAGAACCTCTTCCTCCAAACTCATGAACCAGTTGACCTCTCAATGTGTAGACCATTACTGTGCTGGAGGTGCACGAAGTGATCAACAAATGGTTGTCACTAGTAGCAGCAATGTAGGTTGGGTCACACTTGGTCTTAAATTCTCTCTGAAAACAGCCGTCCTTGGACCACACGCAAACTCTCTTATTTCCACGGTCAATGACATAAACAAGGCCATCCGAGCCAAATGTTACATCACGAGGTTGATCAAAACACTCTGGTTCACTTCCCTTTGATCCAACAGCAAACAAAAATTCGCCTTCTTCATTGTGGACAGTGACACGGTGGTTGTCACGATCACAGATATAAATCTGACCTTCTGGGCTGGCAGACAGGCAAATAGGATGGTCAAAACCGTCAGTTCTACTACCTACATGGTCTATGGTGTGAAGGAGTCGGCCATCCTGTGAAAGCTTGAGTACTTTATCATTGCTTGTGTCAGCTACCCAAATATTCCCTTTCAGATCAAATGTAACTCCGAACAAACAAAAACTAAGCAATCCATTTCCAATGGACCTCAACAATTCACCCTCTTTGTTGAGAAGACGAACACAAGCGTGTGCATTATCTGTCACAGCTAGGAGGCCCTCACTGCTTATTGCTGCTCCAGTATACGTTCCACCCTCCAGATCATGTTGGATGACCTTACGACACTGTCCAAGCTTCCTCCAGTCCCTAGGTGTGTTCCTCACCTGCAGCCAAGCACACACAGTAAGCACACAATGACAAACACTTCATAGCCCTAAACCAGTAGTGCTAGTCCAGAGCTGAAATGCCCAAGATGCCTAAACATACTACAATCACGATTAAGCTGTATATCTGTTCAATTTTAATACACCTTTATAGCATGTCATACCATAGTCTAACCAAACATGAATCAAGCTCATCAAAGGCTCATTATAATGTACAGGTGTACAGATGTCCCTGTGATATCCATCTTTTTTCAACTATATTAAGGCTGTGCAATGTCTGCAGTGCACCTTTGACTATGAACCATACTGGTGACTATGGCAAATTAGTCACCAATAAATGCTTGAAGTGGAGAGTGCAAGAGGCCCAAGTCATTAAGATGAGAATGCTTGATAGACGCACTTTCCTTGCTTAAACTGTGCATGAGGTTGGCATTAGCATGGCAAGACCAGGCCGATCTAAGGCAGATGACACACAACATGTATGCACACACGCACACTTGCACAATTAAAGTAAAGACTCAATGCACAGCTTGTTGCCATAATATACAGTGCTGCATGCATGCTATATGATGCATCATGATACAAAATGTGCTGGACAGTCCTGACACTGAGCAACCACCTGACATTCAATAATATTCAGACTGTAACCTATGGTTACTGTGTGAGCTTCTACATGTACCCACACCTATAAATGTAAGTAGAGCGGGTGTGTGTAGTAATGGGGGCGTGTTAGCTCACCCTGTTCTGTCTTCTCAGCTGCTGCATGTCTGCTTGCATGGTTGTTATCACAATATCCTTCGCCTGCAAAGCCTCATCCTTCTCTTTAATCACCGCATCGTTCTCTTTAATCACCTCATCCTTCTCTTTAATCACCTCATCCTTCTCTTTAATCACCTCGTCCTTCTGTCTGCATTCTTCTTCCTTGGCTGACAACTGCTGACGAAGGTGCTGAATAGGAGCAGCAACTTGGCCACGACTTAGGAGCGTTGACTCGATGCGTCTCAGCTTTTGCACCAGCATCACACTGGAGGAACGCTTGTCTGGTCTGTTCTCGAGACACGAGCTGACAACAGATTGAAACAGCTGCTTCTCTTTTGCAGTGAACAGCAAAACATAGAGCTCACGCCGCTGGAGCTCGTTTAAAGCAACAAGTCGTTCTCCGTGGTATTGATTGGGAGGGCCAGGGCTGGGCCACTCATGGGTCAGAGTAGAGATGACAATATTCCCAAATGAAAAGACATCCAACTTCTCGTTGTACCGTGGGGGGTTGTGGAGAGCTTCGGGGGGCATGAATGCTTGTGTGCCTTTTATGGAGGTTCTCCTAGTGAGGGCAGATGGGTTGATTGCACGACTGAGACCAAAATCGCTGACCTTGGTCACGCACGAGACCACGTTCAGCAACACGTTGTTGGGGCTCAGGTCATGATGAACGAGAGGGGGATTCTGACTGTGTAGGTACGCCAGCGCTTGGGTCACCTGACGAAGGACGAACGCCTTCTGATGGAGGGGGAACTCCTCCTTGCTGTGATTATCCAAATAGGCGCGAAGACTGGTGTCCATCTTCTCCATCACGAGCACCGGCAAGCGAGATCCGCGATCCATATGCACCCCCAAGAACTGGACCACGCCGGGGTGACGCAGCTTCGACCACGTCAAGCACTCTGCCTCAAAGTTCTTGATCAGTTTCTCTGCTCCGCCGGGTGCCTGGTCTTTCAGCAGGATCTCATGTAGGCGCTTGGCAGCGCAAAAAGTGCCGTTCCAATCTACTTCATACACAGTTGCGTCAGCACCTCTTCCCAATTCGACGTCAGTGAACACCACGTTCGGGATGTCCAGCCCCCCGAAGGAAGTAGAGCTCGACGATTGGCGAGTCCTTTGTGCCATTGTATTGAGACAATGCGAGACTTTAGGACGAAACGCCTGGTCAGGTGGCAGGAAGACAGAATGTGGTCAGCAGGTCACCTGAAAATACCCTAACCAAGCATGCATGGGCTCATCACACTAATATGATTAGCTTGCACTCTATATATAGTTGCACTGTGGTAGCTATTCCCAAGCCATAGTTTGGAATCACTTAAAATTAGGGCAGAGCTTGAGTACAGAAGCAATTGTGAAGGTCAGTGCAAGCAATGATGCTGTGGAAGAATTGCTAGCAACTGTGTCACAACACTGCGCTAACAGTGGATTACTGCATTTTGGGGGTGAAACCAACCATTCAGTCAGAGAGAGCTGCTGATACAAAGCAATAGACAGGCAGGTGCGGGAATTGATAATTTACCAACGTGGTACACCCGTGCCTTCTGCATGTGAAGCACTGTGCGACTTTGACTTACAAAGTGCATTACTTTCAGGAATTGGCACACTATTTCCACTACTGTAGCAGCCCACATAGAATCTACTACCAGAGAACAAAGCAAGAACAGTCTCTGGCATCAACTACACAATGGCAGTATCACCAGTTCCATTTTTAGTGATGATGTCCACTGTAGAAAGCAGTCGGACAGTTTGATCAACACATTATGGGGTATGGTGGTCCATTTGTTAAGACAAAAGCAACGGTATAGGGTCTAGTGAACGAGGCAAATGTACAAAGTGCATATGCGAAACACTGTCAGTTCTCTGGACAAATTGTTACCATTGTTCCCAGTAAACACGCAAAATTGTGATGTCAGTATGAGGAGGAGCTCAATGGGCTTGTGCTTGTGTGGGGTTCAGAGTAATCTGTCATTAGATCAATTCCAACACCGTGATGTGTACTCTAGAGTAATGTGTACATGAGTGTTGCTGATGTGCTGTGTTGTGCACTGCTCAATCTCAAGCATCTACATCTGCCACAGTGACAGGTTTGAATAGGCTTGGATCAGTTTGCATCCATGTACGTCTCCATAACTGCTCCAAGTGCAGCATTACTTCAAATACAACCATGCTTTTAGTTTCACCTTATAATTGCCACAAGCGACACTCTGAGCCACATCAAGAACCAATGCTTGCATGTGACGGAAGACACCTTACCAGCATGACCCTATGCAGCCAAGATCAGAGCCTGCATACGTCTGCCCTGGCACTGGAAATTAACAAGGAGATACACAATGGTGTGTATGGCTGTATTTTCATCTTCCTCACTGACCACCTCCCTGAGACAGGCACGCTTGCAAGAAGTCTGAACTTTGTTCCAGCTCCAAGAAGGGTGCCTGTGCCAGAGATCATTGTGGCTGTGACAGGGTACTCCACACCAGAGTGGGATGTCTCGCTGAGCTCAAGTTGTGGCAAAGATGTTCAGGGAGTACATCGGCTTTTATGAGCTGCAAGAAAATGGCATTTATGTTTCTTTCCTAGGGTGGCTTTAAGATCTTCTTTGAGTCTCTTGTAGATGTTTTGCATTGGCGAGCAACATCATGACTTTCATAGTCATCACAGTTCATCACCACGTAGTTACAATGTTTCACTTCCTTTGTCCACTAGCACAATCAACTTGTCTTCCTTCAGTGCTGTTTCATTGATGGTCTTGTGCTCAGCTGGGCAGAGGTTGGCGCCAGGTGGTCTGGGTTTTGCAAGGCAGCCCACTTTTCCTGTCCATTGTAGCTGCACATAGAGAACTGGCCATGGCCATTCTTAGACTATTTTCACCTGGTTGTAGGCCCATACAACCACATGTATTCCCACCCACACTATATACTACCGCCATACCCCCCCCCCCCGTTCTTTTTGTTAGTCACCATGCCGTGTACTTAATCTACCACTGCATGATGAAGGGCCTAGATTGGTCCAAAACGTCTGTCCCCTGATTGCTGGCTGGCTAGTGAAGTTCACAACACTCGATATAACAGTATCATATATAATACAGTATGTATTAGTACAGTAGGTACCTGTTTTTGACTATACTGCATATACTTCATTGCTACAGTCTGTGTGCACTCACATGTCAGCATATATAACCATAGAGACACATAGATGCATGACCTAGGTAGCACAGTTTGCACACAGGCATCGCTGTGTGGATGCACTAGCCCCGAGAGGGCGAATCGCTTAATTTTACATATAGCTGTGTATGTATTGCACTGCCAGCTCTCAAACAGCAAAGCGTCGCGTGGTGCATTCTGTTCACTCTCTCTGTTGGCACGAGGACACGACCATGCATGGCCTGTTTGGTACAGATTGCACACAGGCATCGTCGTTTGGGTGCATTAGCCCCGAAGGCTTGAGCTACTGCCTCGGCGTGCGTGGTGTATTTCCAGCTCCCAGAAACCAAAGCATCGCATGGTGCAGCCTGTTCGGCCTCACAGTGGCCTCTCGGATGTAACACCACCCAGAGATGGAATCTCCCCTTCGGAGACCCAATGGGACAAATCTGTAAAGGAAGGCTTAATCTCAATGGATTGTAGCAGGGAGCTACTGTACCATTTACAATACCCCGTTCTGTTGCTAAGTCGTCTGCAAAGGATTTAGCTCGGCAAACCGCCCAGGTTGGATTGCAGCAGGAGCCGCGGAGGCTTTTCTCCACGTCCTATCTGAATGATTGCAACGCACGGAACAAGTCCCTATTCTTGTTCTCCTGCAATCTGCCAAGGTAAATGTCGTTGCATTCTGGCCTGGATTCTGACTTACAGGCGTTCAGTCATAATCCAGCAGATGGTAGCTTCACGCCATTGGCTTTTCAGCCAAGCGCAAATACCAAATGTCTGAATCAACGGTTCCTCTCGTACTGAGTTGAATTACCATTGCAACAACCCTTCATCAGTAGGGTAAAACTAACCTGTCTCACGACGGTCAAAACCCAGCTCACATTCCCTATTAGCGGGCGAACAATCCGACATTTGTTGGTAAATTCTGCTTCGCATTGGTAGGAAGAGCCGACATCAAAGGATCAAAAAGCGACCTCACTATGAACGCTTGGCCGCCACAAGCCAGTTATCCCTGTTGTAACATCTCTGACACCTCTAGCTTAAAACTCTTAAAGACTAAAGGATTGATAGGCCACGCTTTCAAGGTTTGTATCCATACTGAAAATCAAAATCATGTGAGCTCGTAACAAGATTTCCGTTCTCATTGAGCTCACCTTAGGACACCTGCATTATCATTTAATAGATATGCCACCCCAGCCGAACTCCCCATCTGACACTGTCTTCAACCCAGATCGGCTCGCGTTGACCCTTAACGGCAGAAGGTGGGCCGTGAAGCCCACTTCCGCCTCATTGAATAAGCAAAAAACAATGAAAGTAGTGGTATTTCATTTTCGCCGGAGCTCCCACCTATTCTACACCTCTCATGTCTTTTCACAAAGTCGGACTAGAGTCAAGCTCAACAGGGTCTTTCCCCACTGATTCTGCCAAGCCCGTTCCTTGGCTGTGGTTTCGCTAGATAGTGGATAAGGACAGACTCACCCATGTCCAACTGCTGTTCACATGGAACCTTTCTCCACTTCAGTCTAAGCTCTCATTTGAATATTTGCTACTATCACCAAGGTCTGCACCAACGGCGGTTTGACCCAGGCTCACGCCTTAGGCTGCAACACCACCGCTGCGCCCTCCTACACATCAGGCCAGCCAGTTCAGCCCGATGGCGGGGTGTGGGTGCGACGCTTGAGCGCCATCCATTTTCAGGGCTGGTTGATTCGGCAGGTTACACACTCCTTAGCGGGTTCCGACTTTTATGGCCACCGTCCTGCTGTCTGGATCAACCAACAACTTTTGTGGCATCTGATAAGCGTCGACTTTGGCACCTTAATCCCGCTTTCAGTTCATCCCGCATCACCAGTTCTGCTTACCAAAAATGGCCCACTCGGAATCCTGTTCGGGCATAGTTCACCATCTTTCGGGTCGCAACAGGCACACTCTCACTCAAATCCCACCACAAGTGGTGCGGATCGGTCGATGATGCGCAGGCAAGCACGCGCCCGCTCTCACCTCAGTGCAGCAAATGCACTTTTGCTTTCACTTCGCCCAGGGGTTTGCCACCCGAAGGCTCGCGCGCATGCTGCACTCCTTGGTCCTTGTTTCAAGACTGGTCGAATGGGACCGGCTAGGTGCCAGCGACCTCAGCGCACATCGTGACTGCGCCGCCACGCCCACATCTTGCTCAGCAAGCACTGCTAGCAGTCCCCACCGGTCCGACGCAGTTGTGGCAGCCGTCCGGCCATGCGGCTTGCGCTGCTTGGGCAAAGGCTGCCACTCTCCTCAGTCTCCGGCACGTTGCACCCAGGGGGCCAGAACTGAGACCCGAAGAGCTCAGCCACCTGCCCCACAGGGCACCTGGCGCACCAGAAACTGCTGCTGACTGGTCCACGCGGGAATGCAGCAGTGGGCGACGGGCAGTCTCCGCCAGCCAAAGGTCCCAAGGAGATCCCTCGGCCAGAAGGCGCTCGTCAACCTGCTGTACCCGCAGAGGACCAAGCCGGCCTCATTCGCTTCCCTCCCAACGGTTTCACGCACTATTTGACTCTCTTTTCAAATGCTTTTCATCTTTCCCTCACGGTACTTGTTCACTATCGGTCTTGTGCTGGTAGTTAGCCTTAGATGGAGTTTACCACCCACTTTGGGCTGCAATCCCAATCAACCCGACTCTCCGAAGAGGCCTCGTGTCCCACAGTCAGTCACTCCCACACACAGGGCTATCACCTTCTCTGGCACGCCTTTCCTCGGCGACTTCAGGAGGACGCTGCAGGGAAGGCCCTTCTCCAGACTACAATTCGCCAATGCAATGCACTGGAGATTACAGGCTTGGGCTGTTCCCGCTTCACTCGCCGCTACTAGGGGAATCCTGGTTAGTTTCTTTTCCTCCGCTTATTAATATGCTTAAATTCAGCGGGTCGCCTCATCTGACCTGAGGCCCACATTGGTGGTGCCACGTCATCCGTCGCTTCAGGGGGGCAGGACACGTCGACAGTGGCTCAGTCGCATTTACACCACTTACAATACCCCATTCTGTGACTAAGCCCACCACTTACAATACCCCATTCTGTGACTAAGCCCACCATGCAGACCTTGCAGCATTTGCCCTCTTTCAAAGGACGCCCCACCCGACTGGGCAGGGCGACGCTTCAACTCGCCACTGCAGGCAACTGCAGTGGCCACAGGAAACGGGCACTCAGGCAGACGTGCTCTCGGGAAGACCCCAAGAACGCCATTTGAGTTCAAAGACTCAATGATTCACTGAATTCTGCAACTCACACTAGGAATCGCATTTTGCTGCATTCTTCATCGATGCACAAGCCGAGAGATCCACCGTTGGAAGTTGTCGATGGTTCGGTTCGGCCTCGTGGCCTCTCAAAGCACCACACCAATTCAGTGGTCTTGACAAAATGACTATGGCCTCCAGGCCCTCAGCCAAGACTCCTCGCTGACGTGACATGCGAGATGCCACGCCAGGAGCAGCTCGACCGAGCGCCCCAAGGCCGGGCAGGTGACCGGATACCGATGCAAGCCGGCACTCCCACTGTGTGGCAGCAGCAGCAGCAGTAGCAGTCGCACAGGGAAGCTGTGGTACGGTAATGATCCTTCCGCAGGTTCACCTACAGAAACCTTGTTATGACTTTTACTTCCTCTAGATGATCAATTTTGATCTACTTCTTGCAGCCAAGGCGGGTCTTGCGACTCACCTAAGCGCAATCCGAAGACCTCACTAAACCATCGAATCGGTAGTAGCGACGGGCGGTGTGTACAAAGGGCAGGGACGTAATCAACGCAAGCTGATGACTTGCGCTTACTAGGAATTCCTCGTTGAAGATCAACAATTGCAAGTTTCACACCGGCGAAGGACAATGCTCGCTGACTTTGTCAGTGTAGCGTGCGTGCAGCCCAGAACATCTAAGGGCATCACAGACCTGTTATTGCCTCAAACTTCCATCGGTTTCTAAGAAGTTGGCCACCGTTCGAAAACGGCGTAACTAGTTAGCAGGTTAAGGTCTCGTTCCTTAACGGAATTAACCAGACAAATCACTCCACCAACTAAGAACGGCCATGCACCACCACCCATAGAATCAAGAAAGAGCTATCAATCTGTCAATCCTCGCCATGTCCAGACCTGGTGAGTTTCCCCGTGTTGAGTCAAATTAAGCCGCAAGCTCCACTCCTGGTGGTGCCCTCCCGTCAATTCCTTTAAGTTTCAGCCTTGCGACCATACTCCCCCATGAACCCAAAAACTTTGATTTCTCCCAAGGTGCCGATGGAGCCAACAGTAGCATCCACCGAACCCTAGTCGGCATAGTTTATGGTTAGGACTAGGACGGTATCTGATCGTCTTCGAACCCCTAACTTTCATTCTTGATTAATGAAAACATCCTTGGCAAATGCTTTCGCAGTTGTTCGTCTTTCATAAATCCAAGAATTTCACCTCTGACAATTAAATACGAATGCCCCCGACTGTCCCTATTAATCATTACTTCGGTCCTGGAAACCAACAAAATAGGACCCAAGTCCCATTCTATTATTCCATGCTATTGTATTCAAGTGGCTTCCTGCTTTGAACACTCTAATTGTTTCACAGTAAACATCACGAATTCCCCACTCCACTGCAATGAAGAGCAGACGGAGACTTCAAGAGGAAGGGAGGCCCGTCAGTGCTAGTCTCACGAGGGACCGACGGACCGCCCCGAAATCCAACTACGAGCTTTTTAACTGCAACAACTTTAATATACGCTATTGGAGCTGGAATTACCGCAGCTGCTGGCACCAGACTTGCCCTCCAATTGTTCATCGATAAGGGGTTTGAGTTGTTCTCATTCCGATTGCCGGACTTTGTGAGCCCGGTATCAGTATTTTTTGTCACTACCTCCCCGAGTGGGGATTGGGTAATTTGCACACCTGCTGCCTTCCTTGGATGTGGTAGCCGTTTCTCAGGCTCCCTCTCCGGAATCGAACCCTAATTCTCCGTCACCCGTTGCAACCATGGTAGGCCAATACCCTACCATCGACAGTTGGTAGGTCAGAAAGTTGAATGAACCATCGCCAGCGCAAGGCCATGCGATTCGAGCAGTTATCATGAATCACCAAGGAGTCGGGACTTGCTGCATGTATTAGCTCTAGAATTACCACAGTTATCCAAGTAGGAGTTACCATCAAATAAACTATAACTGATTTAATGAGCCATTCGCAGTTTCACAATGAGGAGCGTTCATACTTAGACATGCATGGCTTAATCTTTGAGACAAGCATTTGACTACTGGCAAGATCAACCAGGTAACTGCCTTTTCACTGCGACCACGAGCGCAGGCTTGCTCCAGCCGTACACCTCATGGCACAGGATATGGCACGTGCCTTGCACGTCCCAATGGGACTGCGCTTGTCACAGCACGGGGGCTGGACTTCGCACAGAGCATCACACTCCCATTTCCAATCCTTTCACGCAAACATCCTCCTCTGCTTGGTCGGCCAGTTGGTTTGTGTCAAGGCGCACACACAGCACACACACACACACTGCAACTGCCTCGACCAGCAGCTCTCTGGGCAGTCTAGCTGACCCAGGTGGTTCTCGTACAGGTTGCATTCAACTCTTCTCTCAACGGCATCGGGAGATCACTGGTGCAACACCCCTTGCGACCATTCCACGAACCAGTCCCGTTGCAAGTATAATGTAATATTGGAAGATATGATATACAATGCAAATTAATAGTCTTGAACGGTACATGAAGTGCCACCCGGTACACGGGACGTGAGCCGATCGCTGCGCGCTGCAATGGGACAGGCACAGTCAGCGCCAGTAGTTTCTCCGTGCCACCCACGCTGGTGTGGACAGAGGCTTGCTGAACCGCCTGCGCGCTGCCTGCTTGGCAGCAGACCGTCGGGTTCGATTACCATGCTAATGTGGCCGGGAGTCAGTTTACCGTGTCACGCACGATGATTGAAAGGCATTTATCACACAGTGCTCTCTCACGCAGTGCCAGTAGTTTCTCTGTGCCACCCTCGCTGGTGTGGACAGAGGCTTGCTGAACCACCTGCGCGCTGCCTGCCTGGCAGCAGACCATCGGGCCGTTACCATGCTAATGTGGCCGGGAGTCACTTTACCGTGTTCCGCCCGATGATTGGGAGACATTTATCACGCAGTGCTCTCTCACACAGTGCCAGTAGTGTCTCCGTGCCAACCTTGCTGGTGTGGAAAGAGGCTTGCTGAACCACCTGCGCGCTGCCTGCCTGGCAGCAGACTATCGGGCCGATTACCATGCTAATGTGGCCGTGAGTCACTTTACCGTGTTCCACCCGATGATTGAGAGGCATTTATCACGCAGTGCTCTCTCACACAGTGCCAGTAGTGTCTCCGTGCCACCCTCGCTGGCGTGGACAGAGGCTTGCTGAACCACCTGCGCGCTGCCTGCCTGGCAGCAGACCATCGGGCCGATTACCATGCTATTGTGGCCGTGAGTCACTTCACCGTGTTCCGCCCTATGATTGACATGCATTGCTCACTCACACAGTGCCTGTAGTTTCTCCGTGCCACCCTCGCTGGTGTGGACAGAGGCTTGCTGAACCACCTGCGCGCTGCCTGCCTGGCAGCAGACCATCGGGCCGATTACCATGCTAATGTGGCCGGGAGTCAGTTTACCGTGTTCCGCCCGAAGATTGAGAGGCATTATCACCCATTGGCTCTCTCACACTGCTCCCCTATATCTAGCAATAACAGTTGCCGAGCGCCGAAAGCCCCGCAAATGGCGTAGGCTCCATGCTTATTTTACCACTTCTGCTCCACGGAGAGCCTCGGGGCTGGCCTCAATGGAAAGCACACACACGAGCGACCAAGACGCCGACATACTTGAGAGGTTGGGACCATCGTGGGCGGGGCTATGTCGCAATGGGGGGCAAAGGGGACCGGCTGGGAAACGCCGCATAGGCTAGGCACATTGGGACGACTACCTGGCACAATCGTATGTCGTCACCAGTACTGCGCTTCCACCGATCTAGAAGCCAGCACCGCATAAGGCGTGCGAGATATTGCATCCTGTCCTGCATCTCCTTTGTAGGCAATGTATCAACAATGGCCTGGCGTAGGTAATGCATTCCAGGTCCTGGACGCCGATGCAATGTGCTGCCGGCGATCTACTCTCTCAGGGAGCCGTAGAGCATGTGGATACATGCTCTGCGTGGCTCAGCTGGCGTCCAGGCATCGCCGTATAGGCACATTCGGCCCGAACACTTGAATAACAGCAACCCGTATGTACCACAACTTTACATATAGCTGTGTATGTACTGCATTGCCAGCTCCCAAACAGCAAAGCGTCGCGTGGTGCAGCCTGTTCACTCTCTCTGCTGGCAAGAGGACACGAAGATGCATGGCCTGCTTGGCACAGATTACACACAAACATCGTCGTTTGGGTGCATTAGCCCCGAAAGCTTGAGCTACTGCCTCGGTGTGCGTGGTGCATTGCCAGCTCCCAAGCACCAAAGCATCTCATGGTGCAGCCTGTTCGGCCTCGCAGGAGGCATGGGGACACATAGATGCATGACCTAGGTAACACAGTTTGCACACAGGCATCGCTGTGTGGATGCACTAGGCCCGAGAGAGCGAATCGCTTAATGTTACATTTATCTGCGTCTACCGTGGCCATTATACCTGAACGTGGAGATGAAGGGTGCCTCTGCTGTCGCTAAAGAAAAGGAAGAGCTGGCCGCAAAGACTGCGGGAAAAGTGTCCTACACCAATGCGACTGTGCACGGTGATGGGTCTGTGGCCTTCCTGCTGCAGATGTTGGCAAAGGACGGATTCATCACGGCTACTGCCTCTGTAGCTGCGCCTTACTTGTTCGTCTCGCAGCTTGCATGGAAGGTCCTTGGTTGTTATGCTGCTTTCGAGCTACTCTTGATGCGTGTTCTCCCCGGGCAGATGCAGTCCGGTCCGCCCAGTCCGACGGGTCACGTTCCTGTGTAGCCACGGCGTACTGCGTCACACCACACTCGCCACGTTCGGACTGCTCACGTACCTTGGTGTGTCGACCCTGGGCTTGTCTACGACCATCTGGGAGAGATCCTCGGAGCTCTCAATATCTTTGCAGTCGTCCTGTGCTGGCTGCTGTACTTTAAAGGCAAGTACCTACCGTCAAACTCCGATGCAAGTGTAACAGGTAATCTGATCTTCGACTACTATTGGGGAACAGAGCTCTATCCTCGCGTACTTGGTAAGTCCGTACGTACTATAGTGGCAGTCGTCACTGCAGTAGCATGGTTGCCTTTGTTGGGAATTTCTGCGCTGCCTGCTATTGATATAGGTGTATTTAGGCTAGTACATGACTGATATCTGAATGGATACTTGCTGCATGTTGTTGTTGAATCAGGATGGATGATTAAAATCACAGCAGAGGGAGTCCAGTGACCGATCTCAAAGACCGATAGAGATTGTATCTAATCAAACACAATCTAGGCCACCAGTGTCTGTGGAAGAGACAGTGAAGCAGAAGAGTGCCACCTCTGTGAGTCTACCCCAGGGCCCCTGTCTTAAGCTACCACACTCTGCCGCTGAGCTATGACCCCCACCGGTAATCACCTCTCCATGTACCCTCATTTTCCTAGCTTGCTTTGAGGGATTCGTTGATTGCTTGTGTCTGATTAGATGTGATATAGCTATACACAAGGACGTGCCAGCATCAGACTCCCTTTGTTTGATTTTACCTATCTATGATCCATGTAACTATGTACATCATGTCAACTATTAATTCTAATAGCTAATTCTAAATTAATAGCTACACACAAGGGACAATTATGTCTTTCTGTTAAAGTCTGTTACATGCCATCTTCATAGGATGGGATGTCAGCATTTCGCCAACTGCCGATTTGCAAAGATGCTCTGACCACTCCTTCTACTGTGCTATGCAGTAAAGCAGCATCAGCTGAATGGGTGAGTGACTCCATGGTGGTGTCTGTTGGTCTGCAGTTGATTTACATCTCCAAGTTCTTCATATGGGAAATGGGATACATGCAATCCTTGGACATTATAGTGACTCTCATAAACTCCAACTGTCTCTACTGTACTGCCGTATTATATGAGTCAACAATGTACATGTCTTGCTGAAACTATGTATCTATCTGCTGTGGAGCCAAGCTCAGACACAGGTTTGTTAAGTTTGTTGTCTATGACAACACGTCCTCAGTGACCCATCTTATGCCAAACTGACCATTCAATTGACAGATGATGCTCCAGTGGTTCAGTTGAATTGCACCTCTGTGATGTATACCGAAGGTGGTGGTTCAGTACAGCTTAGTCCAGATCTCACCATCTCAGATGTGGACAGCTCCCATGCAGCTACGTCGAGCTGTTGTGCCATTTAGCAGTGGCAAGGACCTTGGTCTGAACTATACCATTGAGTTTCTCATGGTATCAGAAGACATTCCTCAGATGAGTAATTTGAGGGTTAACTTCAGTACCCTCAGTGGTAGTTTGGAAGTGACTGGTGTGTCCAGTACTGAGTTGTATGTGTCTGATGGAACTAATGTTGTGACTAGGTTCACAACTGTTCAGATTTCCTTCATGAATGATGGTCCAGTGGTAGACCTGAATGGTCAGGGAGCAGGAAGTGATTTTCGAACATCTTTTGATGAAGGTGGTGCTCCTGTTTCTGTTTCCTCTGCATTTAATATCTCCGATGATGGATTTGCTACTTGAGAACTTTGAATTACTGTCAGTCCTTCTGAAATGCAAACACTGGCTGGAATAAACAGGTCACTGTACAATGAACAGACTGCATTATATATTTATAGATTCAACCCACATGTATCAGTGGAACATGTACAGGATTTTCTGAGGATGTTGCAATACTTTAACCCTTTGGAAGAACTTCAAACTGGTATTTGCACTTTTTGCATCTCAGTGGTTAACACTGATGGTGCTGTGAGCAATATGGCCTGCAGCCATGTCACAGTGGAATCAATTAATGACAATTCACCCTCATTCACGAAGCCGTGTATGTGAGAAATGCTACCGAGAATGCAGGGGATGCTGTAGTTATTGATTTGGACTTCTGGTGTCTGATCTGGACTCCCAGAACAGTAATATATAGTACATTTTCATTCTCCATTGTTGATGGAGATTGTACAAATGAGACACAGGTGTATGTGCAGTATCCTTTTTCACCTGCCGTGTCTCCCCTGAGCTGTGATGTCCTGCAGCCTTTGCAAGAATGGAAGCATGTTTGATAATATAAATTAGTAAACTTTGCATCAGTGTTTTGGCGCTGTGCAAGAGCTTCCTTAACTTTTTCCAACCACAGTGCATGTACTAAAGGCTTATACTTCATAGTATCTATGCTGGGAGAGCTATATATGTATAAAAAATATATGCAGGTTGTTGTTCCATTCTCTTGCTGACATAATGTGTTGTGTGTTCTGCTATCATTCTTATGTAATGTCTGTATATCCTTCCCTACTTAGCTCGTTCATTCCATCAGAGCTGCCAAGGATTTATTGTTACGGACAACAAAGGAGCATCTAGTGAGGCAGTTGTCGCAAGAGTGAACTTCATTGTCAGGGATAACAAGCCTACTATAGACTTGAATGGACCAGATCTACCTGGATGACATGTACCTGTGGAATTTTACAAGGGAGACCCAGCTGTAATGGTTAGTGTTATTACTGTGTGTTGGTTGTGTGTTAAGTGTGTGACTATTGTTGGATAGGTTGTGTGGATGGCTGGATGAGTGTGGTGGTGTGTTTGGATGTGAATGCTGTGAAAAGTTAGAAAGTGTAAGATCTCTAACATTACCATGTGAACGGGCCTGAATGTAGTGATTGTGTATGTTGTTGTACACTGGAATAAATAGCTGGGCATGCTGAAAGAGAGGTCGTAAACATTCAAGGTTGGGGGTTGGATGTCCTAACTGAAACTAGGTCTATGCATTGCACATAAAACATACACTCGATCAACTGCAGTGATGTTTTGGCATAAGGTGATGTTCCTTGCTGTGCCCGGCAAATTCCAGATGCCTTTATGGCTTGTGATTAGGCCACTCACGACGTATGCAGCTGCTGGCTGCTCTGGCAGTAATAGCTCCTGCATGCATTTGCCTAATGAACAAGTTCATCAATAGATGCGAACACAGGGCGAAAGCGTGTTCTAGACGTGGTGAAGCAGCCCACCTTACCTTGCCACCTGTTCCTGGTGGTCAAAACAGCATGCAGACTTATTGACAGACAGTCTAAATATACAAACATAGCCTCTGCCGTGATGTAAAATTGCTGCTGATTATCCCCATTTCCCCTATACGATGTCCTCAATTAAGGAATGCATATTTGGCATGCATACGTATGAACATCAACTGTTGTACTACAATTGTGTGTTAAGTGCTTGCCAACACTACTAGTCCTTTCCACTATTAAGTCCAGTTGAGCCTGCATGCTGAACTTCCCTGTCTTTCAATTGCTGTTACCTCCTTCTGCATTCCTGTTCATTAGGTGGTATCACCAGCTGCAGTGATCACTGATGTTGATAGCACCAATGCCACCACCCGCCCAGTGGTTTTACTAACTGATTCAGGGATGGAAGCGATGAAGCTATTTCTGGAGATGAAACAACACTCTACTACCTCAAGGAATTGCAGTCACCAGGACTGCTGCAGGTTGGTGTGATCTGCATCTTGTCACAATCACTCTGAACAGCCACTGGTTATTGAAGTTTCTGCAATGGGGTATAGTCCTTAAATGATGCTCCATATTCATTTAATGGAATAGCTAACTGTAGCTCTGTATGATTGGCATGTACCTCATATGCAAAGACTTGTGTGTACTAATGATATTGTAGAAGGTCATTGAGTTACATCAGTCACAAATTGATGACCAACAACACAACTGTTATTAATACTCACTAGCAGGACGTTTCAACCAGGAGGTCTTTGTCAACTATTCTTTTAAACAGCTGACAAAGGCCTCCTGGTTAAAATGTGTGTGCTGCTAGTGTGTGTAGAATGCTAGTGAGTGTTAATATAACAATTGTGTTGTTCCTCATCAATTAGCTATTGGTATTGTGTGTACTAAAGGCTTGTACTTTTTCAAGACTGGTTGGTTATGTTGCAGTGTGTCTGTGTGTGTGTGTGTGTGTGTGTGTGTGTGTGTGTGTGTGTGTGTGTGTGTGTGTGTGTGTGTGTGTGTGTGTGTGTGTGTGTGACTGTGTGTGTGTGCCTGTGTGTCATGCTGTGCGTGTGGTTTGAGGTGTTGAGGTCTTGTGGTGTGGCCACTGTACGAGGTACTGGGGATGGCCCAATGCAGTGGGTAGGGTTGAGGCTGCTTTTGTGGTTTATCTCTGTTCTCTGATTCAACATTGTGCACTTGAGTCATTGAAGGAGGCTCTGTGCATGAGTGTATGGCCCTTTTCACTTGGACACATGTGTATTTATTATTTGTGTTACCTTTACCTTGTTTTTATACATGTTCTTTTGTAGGCTCTGACAGTCCCCAAAGCATAGTACAATGCTACATTTCACCTCCTTCTCAGCAAGTGGTATGACATAACTTAACAATGATAGCATGTTATAAGAGATGGTAATCGATCGATACCTAAGACACGCACACATGCACCCACACACACATGCACACATGCACACACACGCACACACACACACACACACACAGATCTGTACCTTCTTTACAATTGAGGAGAGATTCAGTGAGGATGGTGTGGTGGAGATAGCAGGGGGATACAATTCGAGTCAGGTAAGTGTGAAATTCAAATAGCATGTATTTGATATAAATCTTAAGCAATCTACTTCAACTCTTACAGGTTTGTCAATGTGCAAAAACCAGGAGGTGCAAAAGATTGCAGATTATTTGCAATTGCAATTGCCCTCAGCCTGGCAATGGGTGTAGACACAGACACAATCCATGTACCAGGGACTCCAAGCAGGAGTGCCTGAGATCAGAATTGTTCTCAAGTTTAGAGAGGGGAGGTTGCATAGTTATAAACTGTTCATTTTTCTCTGTATCTACAGTGTATGTGTTCTTAATAATATGTAGCTAGCTACGTAAGTAGCATCTTATGCTCTCAGCTGTTATGTCTATAGCTAGCTTATGTTGTTATAAGAGTGTGCATCGCTTGCTGTAGTTACAAGCTAAAGCTTTTCCTTGCAATTGATTAATGTGATGATGCATTTGCCAGCTCCCAAGGACCAAAGCATCCATCCTGTGGTGCAGCCTGCTCACTTTCTCGGGTGGCAAGGGGACAGGTACATGCATGGCCTGCTTGGCATAACTGGCATGTAATGTGCATGCAAAGGGAGAATAGCATGATGGGTTGTCTTCTCGCTTGAGGATGGAGAGTAGCGTGAAGGGGAAGGGAGTGGCCACTTGTATCAACAGCCTGGTGGATGTAGATGCTATGAAGCAAATGCAGCAGTGGCCTCTCGGATGTAACGTCACCCAGCGGTAATTCGCCCCTTGAATTGTGTAAATGAATATCTCAATTGAGCGTGTGCCACAAAGAGAACGTTGTTCCATCTGCAATTTCTGCCTTAAAAGAGGCAGTCATAAAATCCATAAGCATATGGATAACGCTTACCCATTGTGCCTCTTCCAGCCAAACTCAAACGATCAATACAATCTAATTCTGGAACAGCGAATTAAGCCATTAGGGTATATTTAGTGATTGGTAGTGTAAATCGTTGATCTTCTATTGGTTCTGGCAGTGTAAACTATATTGTCAGGTCTTATAATAGCTCTTCTTACATTTTAGGATGTTGATACACTAATGTCACATTTTTATTTCCACAGATATGTCAATATCCAAGTGCAGACTGGCACCAGAGATTGTGGCTTATTTGCTATAGCAAATGCTTTAAGCATTGTCAATGGTGAAGACCCATCCAAGAAAATGTTTGACCAGAAGACAATGCTAAGGGATCTAGTGCGGAACATCGACAACGGGGTTTTGAGGTCATTCAATGGACGCAAAGTCACCAGGAAGAGATGCAACGCATCATGCAATGATGTCACTATAAAAGTGTATTGCCATTGCCGCAGACTTGAGGAAGGCGAAATGATTGAGTGCAGCAAGTGCCATGAGAGGTATCACAGGGAGTGTTGCAATGTGGATGCCAAGTACTTTGAAGAGTCAGAGGACACTGAATGGTCTTGCATGTCTTGTGCATAATATGTACATAACATATGCTATACAGCATGGATATTTAAGTTAATTTTACTTATTTGATCTGCTCACTTACGTACGTTATCACTCGAGAATATAACTTCTACCCAGAACGTCGCACGCTTATAATAAAAAGCAAAGTATGCTCATTCATGCAGCAAAGAGTCCAGACTATGACAATACCTAGACCTAGCAGCATCCCACAAGGACGACTTTGACACTTATTGCATTTTTATCTGTTCAGCTTAGCCATTTTGCATCGATACAAGTGCCTTCAATGCAGACAAGTCGCTTGCAGAGTCCGTAATCAACTACAACAACCATCAGCACAGAGAACAGCGTTGCAGCAAATTGTTGTCAAACTTACATATTATATAGACACGCGACCAACCTTCAGCTATCTACCCGACTAATACTTCAATTGAACACTATCATGACTGGATTATGATGGTACACAGGACGTACTGTCAACATATCTTCTACTTTCAGCCTGTAGCAGGTGCTTACCGCATGTTCACATTTCCTGTGGTCCGTAAATTATACCGCTATACTATCGGACCGGACGGTCCGGTCCGGTCCGTCATCAATCAATCAATCAAACTCATGAATGAGCGTTTAGTCTCCCATGTGGGAGGTCGCCCTGGTTACAAGCTACAGACAGAACTAGCTATAATCTATAGCTGCCTTAACTCTTAGTAAAAGATTGCATGTTACTTAGTCTACTGTTAATCAAAGTTACAGCTCCATTTCTTCCTGGGTCTTCCTCGAGGGCGCCTTCCTGGAATCTCTCCATCGTAGATTTTCTTCGTCACTCTGTTGGTACTCATCTCCTCTACCCTTTGTTTCCAGTTCTGCTGCCGCTTCTTCACCGTATCCAGCACTCCCTCCTGCTTCAATCTGCCCCTAAGGTCCACATTCCTCACTCTATCCAATCTTGAAACCCCTTCTATCCTCCTTAACAGCCTCATCTGCATAGCTTCTATTCGCCCCTTATGCCTTGCCTGCAGAGTCCATGCTTCGCAACCATATGTCAAGGTGGGAATCACCACAGCATTGACCACTCGCACTTTCGTACCATTTGTCAGTTCCTTCCTTCCCAGCACTGTTCTTCCAATCGCCCCAATCATCTTTGATGCCATTCCTATTCTTTGCTCCACCTCGCTATCCATGCTCCCATCACTGCTAATCATTGCACCAAGATACTTCATCACCTCCACCTGCTCCACTTTCTGACCATTTACTTTCACATTGCACACATCTTGCTTTCTTCCAATCCTCATTATCCGAAAAATATACCGGACCAACAGCCGTGAACAGCCGTGGCTAGCAAGTAGTTCGAGTCATCGGCGCCCCACGAGTTTTTTTTTTAACTCAAATAATTGTTGCCGTTTTGCCAGGGCACTTGATGCTATGTGTTATACTCAATGCAACAGGTACAATTACAGATTGAGCAGCGCCAATAATGTTCCCTCCGGACCAATATCTGCTAAAGTGTATTTTTGCCGTTTTGCCCTCTCGACCAATAAATGTCGTCCTGTGCTATTTCTGCTGAGCTCGGCGCCGCGCCCCAGCGTCTTTCAGGCAAGCGCAACACTCCGGACTGACATCTTAATAGATAGCTGGCTACGTAAGGTGAGGACTGCATTTCCAGATCCTTTGCACTGATGCGCATCGTCGTCCAGCCGGTTCTCTCACTCAGGCGGAAAGGAGCATGCAGATTGATTGTTCACCTCGTTCACCAATGCTAACAGGTATTTGCCTGCCAGATTGCATATAGCTTCATCTCACGTGCTCATGACGTGTTCCCTGAACCACTCGAGTTCCAGCGAACTCTTATATAGCTTCGCGATCGTGGCGTGTACGCACGAGAGAGAGAGCGAGCGATGTTTCCATGTAGCGCCGTAGTCTCCTTACTGGCATTCCTGACTATGGTCCTGCCAAGAGTCTTGGGTGAGTATATAACACACTTCAAGTGAATGCATTGGCAGGTATCATCATGTAAGCAATACAGAGCTTGTTTCTACATTTGAAAGTAGTCATCTCACAGATGCATGGGTAGCAGTAGCGTATTTATATTAGTAGAAGCCCCTCTTTCACTAAAGTCTAAGTATAAGTACCTCATTATATGCATCACTTAGTACAATTATAGTATAGCAACAAACTGTACAGCTGCTGACCACAATATTGCATGTGGTAGGGGGTGGACCATATAGGCTGCCCAAATAAGGAAGTGAACCTATGGGACTCTTAAAAGATGGCCAGCGATGTTCGCTTAAGTATATACAGCCCTGAGGAATATGATAGTGAAAGTTGGGTTAACCAGATTCACGGCCTCGTAGTCTATTGAATTACATACTCCTACCAAAATGCGGGCACACCTTGTGAACCATCCAAATAGATTGTTTACCGCACACATGTGTTATCACTACCTCCAGCCACAGGTGACTCAAAGTACATGCAGTACGCTTTCAGGTTCCAGAGCAATGAAATCTGTCAGTCCTGTGCGGTGCGTGTGCAGCTCCATGCATTACACATCACACCATAATGTGGCAGAGGGCTTATGGTATATACTATATAATAATAATGGCACAGCTGGTGAATGTAGCTACTGTGTGTAGTCTGTGCCAGTGGCTATGGTCCAGAGGGTGTTGTATCTCACATTTGGTTATCTAGGACAAGCATGTACTTTATATAGGACAAAAGAACATACATGCTTGATTCCACATTACATACTATATTCCTCACACTAAAGTAATGTCATTCTTTAATTTGTGCAGGTGAATAGCTCAGGGTGCCTCGATGACATCCTAGACTGTGTTCACTTGAGTTTCTATACCCACAACATCTCATTGGTTAAGCAATTTTGCAGTGCTGGCGACACATGGATGCTCTTGGTCCTTGAACTGCACAGTGTTGTTAGAATAGACAACTCCCAGTATTTGGAGAGTTGTGCGAACAGTATGTTAAGTTGGAAATATTGGTACTATGCTGAATGCACCATGGATATCTCTGGGGTAGATGACTACAAGAATTGCTCACTGCACAGCCACCTTTCAGTTGCCAATCCTGTGTTGCATTTCCCTGGCTGGGTCTATGGTATACCAGCATCTTTGGCTTTCCTTCTTGTTCTGGTGAGCATCATTCTTTGTGCTTATTGCTGCAAAAAGCGGGCCAAGTCCTTAATCAAATCGTAAGTGGCAGTGAGTGTACAGAGTGTATAGAGAATAATGGAGATTGCAGAGAGAGCATAGTAACATAAGGTACCTTGGAGTAACTCCATGTAACTCTGTAGTGTTTACCTTAGAAGAACTTTAGTTTCACAACTTATACCCAAAACTCAACCCTAGAACCAATCGGACTTCACAGTTGCACACAGTGTGTGTGTGTGTGTGTGCACACTGTGCTACCACTCAGAAACACTCTGAGAAGAGCTTTGTGCTCCAGTGTAACAGTTACTGCCATCTTCACAGAATGTTTGTGGATTCGTTTGAAGTTACTCTGTACATTATATGCTTTTCAACTTTTGAACAGTACGTACATTGAAGGCCAGAAACTGGTGACTAGGTTAGACATTCTTGCCTTTTAGATGTTGGAAATACACCATGGCAAACCTGTCTTCATGGAGTTGCCCCATGTTACCTTATGTAGCATGCTGTAACAGTACTTGCCTTCTTTAAGCAGATGCACTCAAAAAAATGAGGGACATGAACGTGGTCAAGGCAATAGTGAGAGGAGCAATTTGGTGCCAAATGACAGGTCTGAGCTTGGTGGAAGCATTCAGAGGTGGATGGTGCATTGCACACCAAACATTGGCTGTTGTAAATAGTATATTGCACATACGTATGTAGCGCACATTTGAGTTTGCTTGTACCTATTTATATAGGTCTGTATTTATAGAAATAACATAATTATGTAGACAAGATGTGTATACATTTAATGCATAACTGTGTGTGTATAGTGTGTGCACATCACACCTAACATGGTGACACTGTCTCTTAGCTGCAGGGGTGATGCTGGTGAGGACTATCAGCCAGTTGATGAAAGCTCAACACGCCATTCAAGCTGGTCATGGGCACAGCTGAATAAGGTAGCAGCGGTGGCACGAAATTGGTTCAGACCAACCGCTCGCACATCAGCTGAGAACGTGGAGAACTAGACAGCATCCCTACAGGCCTTCTTCAAACCACTCAAGCTAGAAGCAAGTACAAACAATATATAGTAAGGAACATAACTATTCAGCTACATCACAATAGTCCACAACTCCTCTAGAAGATGTTGCCAGAATTTCAAACTGTGTCTGCACGTTACATACAGATGGCATAATTTGAAATTATGGTGTGCACTATTTAGCACACACTCTTACATAATAAAAATGGCAAACGTACGTACCATACCAGCTAGTCTCATCCCCAGTCCAGTTCTGGCCACCATTCAGATAATCGGGCAAGAGATGGTCGGTGTTTATGAAGTCCAAAACCTTAGCACTCCAGCTCGCTAGCATTCTGGTCAATCAGCTTATTGGGACCTGCATACGCCATTAACATCATCGTCATAATTATTATGTACCCGTTTAGTGGCAGTGAACCTTTCGAGCGTTTTAACAGCTATTGGTACAAAGTGGGTCACTGGTTCTGCTCTGCATATTGGCTACTGTTTGCATGCCCCCCCGTCTTCTTAAACTACTTGAAATCCAATTAACAGAGAAGACAATGATGAACCTGGCCTTTTCAATCATCACGAACCCCTTGTTGACCAGAGGTACTATCTACATCAGGAGGTCCAAACATTATCTAACAAGGACATCCTTGACGAGCTTAGGGTTGAAACATCCAAGATGAAGACATGAGAAAGGGTAGTTCTCGAATACCAGCTTCAAAACAGGGTTGAAAACGTTGCCGACGTTTCGACCAGATGCTCTGGCCTTCTTCAGGGCGAAGATCTTGAAGGCCAGAGCATCTGGTCGAAACGTCGGCAAGGTTTTCAACCCTGTTTTGAAGCTGGTATTCGAGAACTACCCTTTCTCATGCCTGAGCCAGCTGAGAAGCCCTCACTTCAAAGATGAAGACAGACCACATGTGAAAGGATAGTCGTAAGAACTCCCAGCTACTATAGACAGAGTGCCTGAACTCAACGACTAGTTCACTCAGTAAAGTGAAGGCACCAGGCTATGAGGAGATTCTGGGAACATGTTTTGCTACCAGACATTGCTCCCGTTGACACTATTGACGGGTCAAAGTGGTCGTCAAGACTATATGTGTAATATACTGCCTTGAAGGCCTTAAACTTCAAAGGGGAACGCATACTGGTGTGAATTGTCTGTGACCTGTTTACATCACCACTACTATCTGCATACCGAAAACCACAAGGACTTGAACCAAAGGTCAGATTAGTAATCCAATTTTCAATATATTAGCAATCCAACAGGTCCTGTACAACAGAGTGCCAAAATAGCACCCATACAAGTACTGATACTCAAGACTTCATGTGTCACATCCCAAGGAGTCACTTGGAACAGCTTTTCCCAGGAAAACGTGAACCACAAATCCGGATAAGCCTGCCACTACCCAGAGTGGAACTTGGTCCCATTGTCACCTGGCACCCACCCCACTTAGTGCACATACCTACGTAGCCCAGGTGGCTTACACTTGTTAGGTTTGCACATTCTGTCGTGACTTTCTTTTCACGAGCAGCACACAAACAGTATCAGCCCTTTAATACATTTGGTTTGGTATATAACACAAAGGTTTAAACGTATAAATGACAAACAAACAACAATGGTTTGTTATATTTGACACCCACTAATGTTTCAACTCATGCGATTGGCATGTCTTTAGTGTACACCATTTGTGAACAATCACTGTAGCCAATTCCACTTAAGAAACCTTTCCTCTGTTTCCTAGTGACTTCTTTTGGTATTTCTTTTGTTGGTCTGAAATATAAAAAAAAAAAAAAACACCAGAACAAATTTCAATGTGAAAAGATCACACTATAACAGAGCTTATTCTAGTGTGTACATGCACCATTCTACACCAATGCAAACGTCAAGCTGACAGGAGTCACATGCTCATTTCAGTCAGAAAACGCTCAGTGTCTTATGCTGCATTAGACAAGGTGGCATGCACTTCTGCAGGACAGGGAACAGTACACACAGGGCATACTGTAGAGCATAGGCTAAACTGACCGACACACGTACCTGTGGACAAAATAGCACTTGCTTCCTCAGGAACAGCTTTACTATCAGATGGATACTGAAGGAATGCATAAAACAGAGAGAGAGAGAGCAATTACTCCAGAAGACGACATATAACCAAAAAGTCCCAAATCAAATGTGGAGCTGGTCACCAACATGCGGCTGTGCTGGTAAGGGGGGCTAACCTGCTAAATCATGGAAGCTGGTCAATTTGCAGAGTTAAATAAATGCAGCACCGGACAAATTCATTTGACAGCTCCAACCAATTCTGACTATTGCACTGTATTACTTGTGTTATCACTGATTTTTGCTGATCTCTTGAATGCAATTATGCCTTACCGTACATATGTTCCTATTTGTGCGTCATCTGCCAAAATGGTCACAATACGCAGCCATGTCATGTTGCTTCAATTCAGTGCTAATATCATCATAGCGTCTCATGAACTAACCAGTAGAGCATCCTGTTCAGGACTTAGGACTGTTCCAATTATGGATTGCGCCGTTCAGTCTCGTGAACTTCCTTTGGAACGGTTTGCTTGCACAACAGCAATAGCTATGGTTCACTTGGATTTGGGCTGTTTGGTCTGGGTAGTCTGCCCTGCTTCCACAACAGCTATTTTGACAAGATGTTTCACTTAGGACTTACTTCATTTGATTTCTACAACCGATGTAAGGACTTTAACAGGCCCGGACCGTCTACCCTATGTTGGCTTTGTTGGACCTTTCCTGTGGTGACTGCTTCTTTCAAAATGTCAATTTTCGTATTTTCCTCTGCAGCCTGCTTAAATCCACAGTACCCCTAACTCTGCATCTTCCTGCGAGGCTCATGCGTTGCAATCATGCACTAGTTAGTACATACGTTTATGTTAATAGTGATAGCAACAAAATACATGGGCAAATATATGAAGACACTTTGCTACACAAGAAAGAATAAAATATTCAAGCTATCTCACTGTTTAGCTATCTTTCTTAGAACTGCACAGGCTACACAGATGAGGGTGTTGAGACGAATATAGGGGGTGCTGAGATTGGACACAATAAGAAATGTGAACACTATGGATAGATTGAGGCAGGAGGGAGTGCTGGAGTTTGTGAGGAGACGGCAGCAGAATTGGAAGCAGATGTTAGAGGAGATGAGCAACAACAGAGCGATGAAGAAAGTGCATGATGGTGAGATTCAAGGAAGATGCCCTCAAGGGAGACCCAGACACAGACGAGACCAATAACTTTGATCAACTTTATAATAATACTTATTATCATGTAAGTAGTTCGTGTATGCTAGTAGAGACACATTAAGCTCTGTCATCCTTATAAGTCTGTTGCTTGCCTGTATTCAGGGCATGGTGGTAAACTCCTTCGCTGAATTGACTGACGAATTGATTGAGTGATTGATATACTGGCAGTGGGAGATACAGTTAGAGCTAGAAACTACAAACTATAAAAGAACGAATGTCCAATTCATCTTTAATTTAAACCGCTAGCTATAATAGGAGAGACACACTGAAGGAGGTACAAACCACACACTCTAACCCCTACCAAATACACATACACACCAAATACATAAAGGTTATGCATGCATGCAATCAGCACACGAGCACACCTTAATCTTGTAGTAATTGTTCTTTAATCTTTCTAAACTCATCACAACTTGTTCCGAAACCTGAAAATGAATATCAGGCAAAATCAACATTTGAACCCTGTGATACACGGATTAGTCAATGTTCATGGTCATAAACAGCACAAGTGACTCATTTCAAGAATGTCACAACATTAGTGAATAATTGAACTTGGTTGTATCTTATCAGCAAGTACTCTACTTGAGGAGTATAAAGCAGCACAGTAGCCAATAACTCAAGACAAGCTTTACTTGGTACTCGGTCTTCTGATCCCCAACCATAGTTTTGCTGTTCACATGGTCGGTTAGACACAGTTACCAGATGCAACAGCTAGACATGCCAGGGACAGGTATTAATTAATGCTGGTGTGTGCAATCAAATTCGCAGTACAAGGCGCTCGAACCAGGCCGTACGAGGCCCTGGGGGTGGGGTGGCAATTAGTGCGGGGGTGGCATGCCAGAGGTATGCTCTGCAACTGCCATCACGCAGCGCACGAGTCCAAATTCGTCTTGGCACAGAAGCTATTTTCAATGGTCCGTACATAATGACGTCGACGCAGTAACGATCCTCTTGTATCGGTATTAACTGCACTGCGCTCTTGAGATCATGCTCCAAACCGTCTAACCTCCGCTGCTCCGCTTTCATACTTTGGTAGAAGTACTCTCTTCAAGTGACCACCTAGGTCCCTTCCCGAACGCGAAGAGTCTTCTGGCCAAGACTGAATTACCTTTCGTAGCCGATGCAACTGTCGCCCACTGTGAGAGGCAGCCATTTTCTTCTTTCGTGGCCTCCCGTTTCCTATAATTACCTAGCTACCAGTGCAGCTGCAGTATGTATCACATAACTTTTGTGGCCGCAATTTTGAGTTGCGTATCAAAGTTGCGTATAACTATAGATGTATAGAATATCTGTGTTATACCTCGAGACCCTGACTCAAAGCTGACCAATATCATAGATCAAAGCAGTGACAATAAATGGTAGATGTTTGCCAGTTGTTGATTTTAGGAAGGACGATGATAGAGTTGATTGAGGAAAGCTGCGGATGTGCCTGAAGAAATGGGAATAGAGGGGCGGGTCTCTCCGCTGTTGTGGAATAAGGCGGCTTGTACCAACTTGAGCTGTGAGGTGAAGGTGGGAGCGCAGGACAAATTAAAGTGAACCATTTGGAGTGTCAAGTGGGTTGAGGCAAGGGTGTGCATTTTGTCTCCTCTGCTTTTCTCTCTGTAAATCACTGAGCTGAAGGAGGCTGTGGGTATGTGAAGTATTCCAATCTGCACACTGTTATATGCAGATGATGTTCTTATATTTGCAATTGAGGAGAATGAGAAGTTGATGAGGTTGTTTGTTAGTGGCATTAATGGTGTGTTGCCAACAGCAGCTATTGCAAGTGTCTGTGCTTTAGTTGTGTTGTACAGAGACAAAAGGAGAGAAGCTATATACCAAATTGAGTGAGTCCTTACACTAGTACTCATATGCATGTGGTGTTCACATGTGGAGCATGAGCTCAGACAAATCAATAAAGCAAGTAGTATTCAACATCTAGTTGCTGCGGCACAAAGGATGCTCCATACGAGGACCCAGCAGCGCCTGGACCAGCTGCAAGCCAACCCGGCATAAAGGCAGGCAACCACTTCAATTGTGAAGGTAGAGAAAGAGGATGAAACTTGCAACTTTATTATATTCCTCCATGGGCATGCTTGTGAGCAATGATGACTATACTGCCAGTGCAACTTTTCTTGCATAGTTGAAGGCACAATCAACCTGTCTCACATGTCTCAGTACCAATTTAAATCACAGTTGTATATGAGTGACTACAGTAATGTTGATTGGAGGGTATGTAATAGCTGCTTGCATTGCTGATTTGGGAGAATCACACTTGGGAGTCCGATGGTTGGAGTTCCAATTAATCTAATCTAATCTGAGGACTAATTGACCGGGTCAATTGAGACTTAGTTCATGCCACCACTGCCCCTATGAGACCCTTGAAATAATGAAAAGAAGCAGGAAAAAAGGTGGAGGCTCACTCACGGTCATGGTAATGGGGTACAAAAATACATATTCTGCAGACACTAGCTTGCAATTACACAATCATTCAAGTATGCATTCACAGGGTTCATAAGCACATACATAAGCAATACGTAAATGTTTGGCATGTTAGACACACTGTAGAGGTCACATGGCCTGCAAGTGCTCTGATTGTGGAGGGTACGGTGATGACCACGTGCTGTGGCTATGTAGGAGCATGCAGAATTCTCCTGACAGACTCCACTAATTCCCCACCGTCCCTTTGGCTGTCCATACTTTGTATCAAGCCAGTCACGTTCTCAAACTCAGCAGCACCAAAATCCTTGAAGCCTGCACAACACAGGGGTTATAGTACAACAGAGCATAATTAAATCAGTATAGAGTAATTGTAGATAATGTATAAAACCATGTGTGCACATACAGCCATCAGATATATCTGTGTCTGTTGACACCAGCAGCAGCATGTTCGCATGCTTGCCTGCTCTGTGCACAAACACATTTGAATCTGAAGGGAGAGCTATTGAGCGATAATGCAGCTGCTGGATTTCATAAACAATCTATATCCAGCACATTTCTATCTGTAGATCTTTCTCAGCTGATGTAAACATGTCAGCAGAAGCTTTATACCAGCGGAGAAAAATCTCCAGTGTATCACTCAAAAGTCTCCCTTCATTAATGCACACAGCAATGAGCCTGTACCACATCACGTTTGGATCTGGATCTGACAATCTCGTGAACCATACGTGAACTAGGATGAGAAATTACACCACATTGGCAGAATTGCCTGCCATTGCAGGGTTCTCTGCTCTGGCACTTCGACGACACTTCTATGACAATGCTTCTGACAAAGACAAAAAACCAGATGCTACACATCTCAGTGACAGTTTGATCATCGCTAATCATGATTGTGAGGAACACTGGTCACACACAGCTTGTCCTTGTTTCATGCACATAGGCATAGCTCCACATGAATGCTAGGAAAGCACTGGTAGGATCAGTTCATGAGAGCCAAGAAGATGGCCCAACCGTTGGCTGTGCTTCAAGCACTTTCTACTCCACACAGTTATAGTGAGGTGGGTCAAAGTACATAGGTAAAACAAATCCTCTTCATTGAAAGCACAGAGGCTTCAGGTTATCTTGTGTCTAGACTGCAAACATTCCATGGACTTGAAGGCACACTGAAGAAGATCAAATGTTGAATCACAAAAAGATTCTTATAAACCTTCCCAGGATGGAATAATAATTATAAGGTAGAGAGATGTTTGCACTTTCTATCACCTCACTGACTGTTGCACACTCTGAGTAAGAGTGACAAAGACATAAGCCACAATCTTCACCTGCCACTGAAAACTGCACCAGGATCCAGAGGGCAGCCTGCTGCAAGCTCTCCTCTGACGACCGCAGCAGTTCCTCCAGCAGCTCAGGCAGGGATGGGCTTGCTGCCAGCAGCTTAGGGTGCAGCTCCGCTGTACAGGGACAAGGACGAGTGCTTTATATACTCACATGTGATAGTCTATGTCTATACTCCAAGCTATTGGCAGGCATGGAATAGACGCACAGTTGATTAATGTACAAAGCACTGGCAACTTTACACTGGAACAAATACGACAGTAATGTCAGTGCACAAATATTCACTGATGAAGGTGGCTGTACAGTCACCAAAACGTCTGAATTTATTGTGAGAATTGGCTAGTGAGTACCAGGTGACTATTAGTGCACAAATACTTCTGCAGTGTAGGTGAGTATGCTAGAAGTGCATGTATGCCAGCTAGCTGTGCGGTGCCATATGTACGCTGGATTTAGTGAGGTCATCACTCCACTCACAGTGCAGGATGAGGTTGCCCAGTATGGCAGAGCAGTTGTACTGCACCTCGGAGTAAGGGGACTGGATCAGCAGCAAAACCACCTTATAGAAGTTCCCGTCTAGTACCTGCAGGAGGACCTTCTGCACCGCCGCTGCACGGAGCAGGATGATATTGTAGAGGCTCAATGCTACGTTGTAACAACTGGCAAATAGATCTTCTTGAGCAATACGTACATAGCAGAATCAATCAATCAATAGCAACTGATTGCAGGGCGTTTCAGCCACAAAGGCCTTTTTCAACTGCATACAAAACTGTTTTGTAAAAATCGTTTGTTCACAGTTGACGAAGGCCTACATGGCCTCAATGCCCTGCAATCAGTTGCTATTGATGGAGCAGGATAGTGGGACATGCATATCAAATGATGAAATAATGCACAGAAGTGTACGCGAACGAGTGTGTGAACATGAACAAATGGTGAAAATGCAAACACACAATGCAGTATATGTACTGAAAATGGAAAACGGACGATTGGAGGGACACGCAACAACTGCCTGCATTGCTTCTATTTCTCTGCCCTCGGTAAGCTCATCTCACCTGCCCCTGCCCCATAGAAATCACTAGTCGATCCTTGTAACTCATTACCACTGCCCTAGATTGGCTCAAAATGTCTGATGAATTATTGACTGTTCCAATCTCCCAGCTAGTAGAATTGCAGATTGCTAAGACTGAGTGCATCCAGCCATACATAGAGGTCTATGCAGTGACAGTTAGCACTTACTACCACAAACAAATACGAAACACTCACTGCTGGCTGCCAGTACGGCAAGGGCGGCACTGGTCTCGGAAAGAACCATGTCAGTCATCTGAGAGTAGTCACGCAGGACCTCTGCCAAGCACGCAATACATCCAGAGTCTGCAATGAGCTGAAGTAAAACTGCTAGGTCAGCATCAAGAAATCTCACCATGCTTCTGTATCCCTTGCCAATGTACCTGGCTTAACTCCTCAGTTGCTAAATTCCTAATGGTCCCTGCTGCGTGAAACTGTATTTCAGGGTATTGTTGCAGTACCAGCAACTGACTTAACTCGGGAAGAAATCCACAATCAATAATAGGCTTCTGTGGCAATGGGTGAGGGAGTGTACACCCACAGTAAAGAACTTCCAAAGGATCACATACGTAGGGTGTGTAGATGAGAGAACATACAGCATTACTGTCGTGAATGGAGAGGTTCCTTAGAGCAGCAATTGCTGCCCCAATCGTGTCATATGAGGCACTCCTGAGCAGAGACAGCAGAACAGCCAGGCTGCCTGCTCTGACCATCCGCACCTGGTTTTCCTCTTATGCAGCAAGGAATATAACAGTGGTACGTACACACAGAGCCCACCACAGTGCCAAATTACATCACTGCATCAGATGACATGCCATAAGTCATAGAACAACGATAAGACATGTGTGACATACATATGACATATGTATGTAAGAACACACTAGTAGAACCCATCGACAGGGATAATAAAAATGTAATTACCTATGTACATACTTTTAGTCCACAGTCAGACCTTAACTGTATACGTAGGTGCAAGTATGATTGAAAGTGTGTGTACCTTCTGATGCTAAATTTCTGAATGCTAAGCACGCTTGACATCGGACCTGAAAAACCACAATGACAACATGCAATTCCACCGCCACTGCGCTGCTCTTGGAGGACATCAACAACATGTAATAACACACACACTATGAAGAAACTACTAGAAAGGTAAACAAAAAAGCATAAATTTATCCTAGACACCAGCACAATAGCACACCTTATCACTGGGGTATTCCAAGAGAGTCATCAACCTCTTGATTACCACACCACCCTCGCAGGCCGTCAGTGATTTGCGATGGTCCACTGCACAAAACATGCACACACACAACAGTCTGAATGCGATGGAGGTGCCTCAGTGAACATGACTAAGGCACACAATCTCTCTTGGCAAACTTATTAATGGGGTGTAGACTTTGAGTCCTTGTATAGAGTATGTCTTGTATACATATTGGCAAGTTAAAGCCAATCGTTAAGGTTGTAGTCCCAATGCAGACTTTAAAGGTGAGTTTGCATAAAGCTAAAGAAGTGCCAGTTATTTCAGTTAGAATTTACACGCGTCTACATGAGTAATGATTGCATGCTACTACTACAACTAATAGCTGAATATCCCAGCATTAACCGGTCAATGCTGCTACTAGCTGACTAGTCTTGTGCACCACTCCCTACCTTCACCTTGCTTGTATTGCACAATTGCGGAGGACATCCTTCAAGATTGTGCAATAATAGCAATTGGAAGGTAGGGGCTGGCGTGTGCACCTACTAGCTGACCTCAAACAGCTTGCCTGCACCTCAAGGCTGACACAGTGCAGCTGAGCTGCTCACTGTGGCCAGATTGGGCCAGCTCCACTCACAATGGCCTCTAGATATTCTACACTCCTGCCATAGAGCTACGTATGAACTGCACGGAGCATGCATGCATTACAGAGTTGCCTGCATGCTATAATATGCAGCATGCATGCCCTTGTGCAGAGTGAAAGGAAGAAGATCCCAATGGCAAGCTGCACAATAGGCAATGCCACAAGGCTGCCGAAGTGTTTCCCAGCAATGGTTATCATTATAATTTTATTTGGTCAACCTATGGTTGTAAGGTAGTAGGACATCACAGCTCAGGAGGAGAGGTGAAAGGAGTAAAAGGATCAGCAATCGAGCCCAAACCTAGGACCTATGCTGTAATGCAGAGTTTCAGCCACACGAGGTACTGAACTGGCCATGACCCTTCATCTCCCATTGGCCCTTATGTGCTGGTGACTAAGACCTGTGCCCTTGAGGCAGGCACTTGTGTAGCGTGATGATAGCAAGCTCAGTGGCAACTAGCATGTTGTACAAGCCTACGAGCCTGAGGTGGATGATGTTACTGCTTCTGCTGTTGTGCACGTGCTTCTCCTGTCATTTCTCCTTCTGAGCTGTGATGTCCTGCAACCTTACAAGCTTATATATAGTACCAGCTCACAAACACGAAACTCACATTAACTTACGGCTACATCAAACAGTGAGTACACACTTTGCTATGCTATGCTACGCAAGTTACAGTACAAGAATAAGTCAAGGCACTGCTGTGGCAAAATAACAGGGAGACCATGGACTATATTGTGCAGACTCATTATAGACATTCCAGAGGATGAGGTCATGCATGCACAACATCCTGCTGATGCAGTGGGCATCATGTGTGCTATTACCATCCACTGCCAGGTTGCTGATGGCTGCTGCAGAGTAGTACTGCACATCCTCGTCTTGTGACTGCAGCAGTTTGATGAGGACTGGAATGGCGCCTGCTGTGACAAGCTGCTGACGATTAGAAGCTGCAGCACACACACACACACAAACAAAGGGCACTCAGCATATAACCTTATATAATGTACATACAAGCCAACATATATCTATCTCCAGTGAGGGCTTGCCAAGCATAAACTGCACAGTACAGCACAGTCAACACAAAATACAATGCATATATTGCAGATATGGTGCTGTTGACAAACACCCAACTTATTAGGGTATCCCTACGTGCTACATACACCTTAGTACATGCTCAAAGCAGAAAGGTTTAGAGCAGATGACCGACGAGATGTGATCACCAAGGTCAATGACATCCATACACTTCCCAATCATTAGGCACTGAGCTGTTCAGCAACTCACCAATGTGAGTGAGGTTTAAAAGGGAACCGCTAGCATTTCTTTGAGCTCTTGGATTTGACTGTCGTGCCAGCTGGATTAATGGTAGTGCAGCTCCCTGACGGACAATCTCCACCTTGTTACTTTCTGAAAATGCCGTTAAGAACAGCATGCAAAATGTAAGTACAAATACATTTAAGTTAACTGTACCACACACACACAATACCTGTAGTTGCCAGTGTGGTGATGCAGCCACAAGCGTTGCACTGGACATCCAGACTTGATATAGTCAGCAGATTGATCAGTGGTTTCAAGAGACCATTGCGGATGATGGTGCTCTTGTTAATGGCTGCAATTACAATAATGAAAAAGAATGTGGAATTTGGAAAACACAAATTCCTTCATTTGTATGTACCAGGGGTAACATAAGAAATACATATTCAAACTTAGTGGCATGTTATCTAAGAGCCGTAAATCACTGCAGACTAACCAGATCCATACAGAGCAAAGTTGCTGAGGGCAAGGGAGGCCGCCTTCAAGACTTCATCATCTGAGGATGACAACAGGTGCTTCAGTGGTTGAAGCATGCTGTCGCTGACAGGATCACTCACTAGCAGGGAGCAAAGGGTAAGGGTACCTCTACGATGAGTGAACACAAGACACCAGCATGCACTGTACACAGTTCCTGCCTGCTCACTCTAGCAGGTGAGCAGGCAATCACGTCTATTACACAAATCGCAAAAGAATTGGAAACAACTTTGACATAACTTACGTACGAAGCATAAAAATGCATTCAATATAGAGACACTCATCACAGAAAGTATTGGCTCTAATTACACACAGCCAATTTATGCATTAGCAATTACATAGGCAAAATACTGTTCAGGTACGTACACTTCTCACTAATCTCTAAGAAACAGAGAGCTGCTGAGCGTTGCAGTTCCACAT
This sequence comes from Aplysina aerophoba, assembly GCA_949841015.1. NCBI lineage: Eukaryota > Metazoa > Porifera > Demospongiae > Verongiida > Aplysinidae > Aplysina > Aplysina aerophoba. The sequence continues at coordinate 3,087,526 of OX465042.1, forward strand.
CGCTGGCATATGACAGTGTGCGCAGTGCCTCCAGCTGTTGAGAGGTCAGGGCGGCAGAGCCAAGGTGGTCTGCAGGAGATTTGAGAATGAACCAAAACATTAACAAACATAGAAACATGGAGTACAACATAGCCAGTGTTTAAAATGATATTCCAGCAGGCAGGGCGCACACGGTCCAACTGCTAAAAGCTACTTACTTAACTCTGTGCTGAGTTTAAGCCCTTACGACCATCTAACGTGTGTGTGATTGAGTAGGGATTATCTGCCCGGTGGGCATGAGTGTGGATGCAAGACCATATACACACACAAGGACACCATACCTTCTTGGTGTTAGCTCTGTCCTATGGTAACGGAAGAAGTACTTCTGTGCCAAACGTAGTTCATTACCAGGAAAGAAAGTGCCACGGGCATTATACGCTAGAAGAATCCACAATTCATTTACTGTAAGTTCTTTTGTACAAGGACAGTTCATTGCGAAGTTCATATTTCATATGTGCACAACATACGCTAAGTGCGCCCGCTTTCCTACTGCTTCAGGCAGGAAAAGAAACCAACGCACGCACACACACACACACACACACACACACACACACACACACACACACACACACACACACACACACACACACACACACACACACATACACACACAGATTCAATCACGAACGATTACAGTTTGTTTTCCGAAATGTTTGGCGGAAACTCACCGTTCTCCAGGTACCGCAACAAGTTGGTGACCGCTCCAGCTTCCTCCCCATCCAGCAGGGGCTCCGTATTGCTTTGAACCAACCCCTCAAGCTGGTTGCTCATACAAGCTCCCATCCTTCCCCCACTTCATCTGGCAGCCATTTAAATTAATTAATGAAGTGGCGTGCAAAAACTCATGCAATCTTATGCAACAACCATTAGCTCGAAGGTGTATATATATATTCCGAATTCTCAGTACATGTAAATATGGATCTACCTACCTATGCAGCTATATATCCTACACACCTCTTCACCTATATATGCATGTTATACAACTGCTCATGGACCGATCTGTTTAGCCATCGTACTAGTACTTCTTGGGCTCTCCAGCCACAACACCAGACTCAATGCCACACTCGTCTTTGCCTCTCAAGATCTTAAAGAAGCCTGCACACGTGACAAGACATGCACTACTTGTCAGATCAAGGATAAGCATTAATTCATGTACAAACATACACGTGTGTGTGTGAAGTGCAGGCACAGTTACAGATAACTCTGTTAGTGTGTGTGTATGTCTGCGTGTATGATGAAGAGAACACTCATTCATGGTCGGGCTGTGGGTTATGTGCAATGTGCTTGTAATACAAGATGGCTACACACCTTTATCACCCCAGTAGACATTCCAGGAGTTAGCCACCAGCCTGTACACATGTAGGGGAAATGAATGCAGAGCACTGACAACGCCACAGGGGTGACTTCAGCAGGTTTGAACACACACTGACAAGTATCCACCCCCATGCACATAGGCCCCTGCTTACCAATACGGCAAGCCATCCTCTGTACCCCAGCCCAGGATCTTTACAGCATGGCCGCCCAGCATTCCACCAGACTTGTGTTGGTAGACCCCTGCATACATACATACATATATAAACACGCACGCACACACACACACACACGCACGTACGCACGCACGCATGCACACACACACACGCACGCACACGCACACACACACACACTTCTTGTCTCCTTGCCCTAAAAGGGCGTAGGGCAGGACCCAGGCTACTGCCTGGGTCCTGTTTCTGAGGCTGACTGACTGTCAAATGGGTGGACTGGCCAGGCCGACACTAGACAGCCCAGGGGTGAGTGGCTGCTGGGCACCTTGGCCGTAAAAAAGGCCATCAGGGCGTGCCAGGTAGACCGCACGGTACGCTGTAGCCACTGGTGGCCATGATGGCAATACGGTCCAACTGCCAGCTGAAGGCCCCAGGGGGTGTGGTGAAAGGGTGGTGTTGACAGGTGGAGTCCAATGGAGCGTAAAAATTGCTGGGCTGCAATGGATGAAACCGGATACGAAACCGCGACAAAAGCTGTGCCTGATGCCGACGGGAGCTGCACCGCTGGCTCCAAAGCGTGCCCTGTATGCATAGAGCTCAACCCAGAAGCTACAAAGCGCCACTTCTGCACGAAATCGCCCCGAAATTGCTGTCATCCAGCAACCTTGTGGCCTACACACACACACACACACACACACACACACACACACACACACACACACACACACACACACACACACACACACACACACACACACACACACACACACACACACACACACACACACACACACACACACACACACACACAGACAGACAGACAGACACACACACACACACACACACACACACACACACACACACACACACACACACACACACACACACACACACACACACACACACACACACGCATACATGCATGCTACATACGTTTATCATGATGAACATAACACAGGCACAAATGTAGGCATCATGTAAAGGGTGCACGCACAATCTCAACAAACCTGATTTGTATGTAGGGAAGTCAGCGTATACAGTGAAGGCTGTCTCTACAGGGCCATTGGTCATTATCTCCGTCTGGATCTTATCCACAGCAGAAGACACAGCATAGGCAGATGAGCCAAAGTGCTTATCCTTGTCAAAGGACTGAGTGTAGTTAGGCTCACATGTATGCGAGCACTTTGGAGTGGGCAGGATGTTGCCACAGTCGGGGAAGGGGCCAGGCTCGTGATGGCTGCAGTGAGGAATCTGGTATGGCTGGCATCCCGTGCCCGTATCATACTCCCCACCAGTGACACAGCCTTTGCTCTCAAAGAATCTCCTGTGGACACAGACATGAGCACTCGAGTCATCCCACGCAGCAACAGGCCATTTGCTAGCACCAAAAATGCTAATCACTAAGGCATTTAACCGCACAGGTTGGGTTGTGGCTTGGTTAGCTGCATTGTGGGAAGTAAGCCTAAGTTAGCGGCACACTTGCAGTGCTGCATTGAATTGAAAAGGGATATTCCCTCTCAACTGTACCATAGTTGCATGCAGTGTCCAACCTCATTGCAGCATATTTGCCTTCTTGGTTGAATGGCAGAGTAGGATCAGGTGCCAAGTCTGCTTGCTCTAAAATAGCATAGCACAACAGGCACACCCTCCCCAAGAATTCTCATGTATCAGCAAGTGCAGGCTTGAGCTTTTGATTTGCATGACAGAGCCTCAGGACCAATCATATGAGAATGGAGCATGAAGGTCCAGCACTGGGCAATGGTGCATGAGATTGCTGATTGATATTTGAGCTTACCTTGCCAAAGAAGTAATGGGGATGTGCTAAAAGTTGCTTTTACAGGCTATATAGTTGCCTACTGTGTACATATACATACATAAATTTACATAATTTTTTAATTTATATAATGAAAATAGGATTAATTGAGAGAATGAACAGAACAAGCAGACATGCACTCACCAAGCCTCTTCTGGGAAGCCACCATCACAGCCCCCTCCACACTCACTGCAACACGAGTTCAGGTCTTCGGCTGAGATGTGAACTGTCTCACTGTACTTGACACAAAACCTGTCGCTAAAGGCCTCCACAGCACCAAATGCCTGCATGCAGCACAGATACAAAGTACAGTACAGTACAGAGCACGCAGTCTAGCATTGTATGAAAAAAGAGCAAACGCTCGTCATATCCTATTGATGGACAGCATAGACAGCATCTACCCAACACAGTGCCTCAAGCTCACCGTGCCTTCCTAGCACACACACAGGGCTCCCCGCACCTACCCAACAGACGTCCAGTGCTCCTCGCGCCTATCCAGCAAACGCCCCCTGCTCCTCCGCACCTACCTAGCAAACGCCCTCTGATACTCCGCACCTACCCAGCACACCCCACGTGCTCCCCGCACCTACCCAGCAGCTACCACACGAGCCCTGATCGCGGACTTCCTTGATGGTGTCGCAGTGTGGCCACTGTTCGCGGGCGTCGAAAGTGTCGGGGATGTTCGGGTGTGTCACGATGTTCTTCACTGGGAGTGGTTTGGCGCCTTTCAAGGCACCCATCAACCCTCGCACATACTTTTCGCTCTTGCCCTCCCAATACGCGTTGTAGCCGGCCTTCCAGCTGGTTTTCATGGCGTTGATTTCCGCGGCCATCTTCTCCAAGACAAACCTGTAGTGCTCAATCTCCACAAGAGTGGCATAGCTGCTAGCCACCAGGGCCAAACTAAGGAGCAGGACCGCCTTCATTTTAGAACAACGTCGCACCAAAAGAGCTGGAGATCTGTGGATAGGTCATATGACTTGAGTCATATGATCCAGACACGCCTGATCCCAAATAGATTTACGGAGCCATCTGCGCGGACTGCTCCGTAATCTACCCGCGCCGGTGGAAGAGGACGGCCTATTTTTCTGAGTAAACTACGAACATTATAGCAATTGCCAGTTGGCATGCCAACTAGTTTAAAGAGCATATATTATACTATATTTGATTATAACAAACTATTATTAGCATCTACCTAATTAATGGGACATTTTTTATGCAATGTAAGAATGACTGACTTGACAGGCCATGATGAGAAGCAAGGTCACTGCTAGCAATGTAGTGTGTCAAGTAAGAAAAATGAACCTGAACAGGTGATATTGTACTTACATCTCAAACAGAAACATGTGAATTTGTTGACGCATTTCCTAGTATTGCTAACTAGCTGTTCACAGACCGAAAAGCACTGCCTGGTCAATATGGCTTAGAATATCAAAGTGGTTGGTGTTGGGGATAGTCTTGACTGTGAGCTCACACAGAGAGGCAAGGCCATAGTCATGGGAGGTGAAGTATGGGTGCTGAGGTGCCCGTACAAGGAGACATGGTATGCCTGGCAGGGCTTGGTAGGTGTACAAGGATGCCAGTACGACCGGGCGAGTGATCCTAGTGTAGAGCTCTTCCAGTTGAGCTGTGTCTAGCGGCATCCAAGGACATTGCTGAAGAATATTACTTGGAGTAACGCATGTTGCAAGTTTCATTTCCACTCCAAATAGTGAACAGCAGAACAGCGGCAGATCCCACCACACCCACTGGAGATGTGGATGAGGAACAACAGGATCCAAGCATTGCACAAAACAAGGGCTGCCGTCAATGCAAGTGAGGGAATCGACTGTGTTTCCTGTAGCTGTAAGCTGGGTAGCTGCTTCATATGCCAACAAGGCACCAAATGAATAGCCAAGAAGTGAGTAAGGACCTTTAGGTTGAACAGACAAGATTTGTTTCACTAATTTGGAAACTAGCTCTTGTAGTGTGTTGCTGGCAAGAATGCTGCATTTGTGTAATTGCAGACCAACAAATTGTTTGCGCATACCCTTGGAAAGAGGTTGGTAAATTAGAGGGGAGCCCGTCAATTCAGGAAAACAGAAAATACGTGGAAGAGTTCCATCATTCAGGATAACCGGTTCTGGTTCATGACTTTGCTGAAGGAAGAATAGTGCTGCCAAGGACACCTGAATGCTCTCTTTCCTCGGAGCTAGCACTAGCGTCTTTTTTGGGAGGCACACATTGAACTGGCGAGCAATGGAGTGCTGAACAATGACTGCATTCTCAATCACTTCTTTTGTGAAGAGATGTGAGTACATTGTGCCATCCAATAGTCTCTCGAGGGAAGTATCACCAGGCCATACAAACTTGTGCACTCCTAGGATGTCCCTAACTTGGCGCATTTGAGCACAGTCTATTGTCAGGTCAAGTGGGTCCACAGGTGGTACCATTCTGCTTCCCAGATTGTGCAACTCCTCAACAGTCAAGTCAGGATTACTGCACATTGCAGTGACGGCTTCTGTCAAGAAGGCCACCACGTCCTCTGCTTGAAAAAGAGTGCAAGGGTAGATGTGGGCCTGATAGGCTAAGTGGAAGGTCACAAAGTGTGGCCCTTTGAAGCTGCCCACACTCATGGGATACTCAGTGAACAGTGGTAGGGAAGGCTGCAGTTGGACCTTATTGCTGTCATTGCTCAAATTGCAGGTGAGCACTGGAGGTATAGAATATACCAAAGCATCACAAAACTCTGAGTCCAAGGTTTGCAGCTGATGGACAGCTGAAATCACGGTGCATGTATCATAACAGCTATCATTGGCAAGCTCGTATGCAACTTTGTTCTGGTTCACGTCTGCAACAGCAACCAAGCTGTGGTCAGCGACAGACTGAAAACAGTGCAGTGCGACCTTTTTACCAGCGCCTTTCCACAAAAAGAGTAGGAGAAAGCCCACTAGCTTGTCCAGCTCCACTGTGGGAGATGGGTACCTTACTGACCATTCCACCTCTTGTGGCTTATAGCCAGCACTTCTAATGCTACTTTGTTGCAATGTGGCTGTGGTAGGAAGATCATCGGAGGCAGTGTGTTTGTGCTTCTTGTATTCCAATACTGCTGTGTCAATGTGGGATGAAAGACAATGCAGAATACATTTCAGGAAGTCTACGTCCCAGCAATTGAAAATCATTCTGTGTAAGCAGAGATTGGCAGTGAATAGGAAGGGGCCATCTTTTTTCAAGGCTACTGAGTGGCAGGATTGCATTTCAGTACCACACATGCCCTCCTCATTGTCTTGGTGGTTTACTTCACCTTTCAAGCACACCACTGATGGCTGATTATCGAGCTCAGAGAAAGCTATACCACTAACGCCCATTGACTCCAGTGTGGCCTCCACTGCTCGATGTACTCCACCTAGTGTTAACGGCTCCGCAGCGATGGTGAAAGTCAAACTGGTAGTGTAGCAGAGAGGACTAAACCTGAGCTGCTGGAGGCCATATGCCACCCACTGTTGAGAAGACAGTGAACAGTAGGAGAAATCCCTTAGGCTAACACCAGTGGTGACGTCTGGTTTACACTGGGTGGGCCTCTCCAATGCTGTATGTGGAGCAATATGCTGCAGCAACTGCAATGGTGTGGACCATCTTGCAACCTCCTTTGGAGTAACTGTCACATGAAATTGGTCAGACACCATGCCAGCTAGCTGGATGGATAGAAGTGAATTGCCTCCCACTTTGAAGAAGTCATCATCATTGGAAATGTTATGCAAATTCAAGACTGAGGCAAACAGCTCTTTCATTTGTCCAATCATGCTATCTTCCTCTGAATCTTCCTCTGAAAACACCCGCTCTGGGCTTCTTTGTGGAGTATTTTCTGTGAATGGTGCTGGAAGGGCATGCCTGTTACATTTGCCTTCTTTTGTCATTGGAAACTGATCCATCGCAAGGACATGGCTAGGAACCATGTATTCTGGCAGAAGTTCCTTCATTTTCTCCATTACAACTCTTGTAGATACACTCTGTGGAGTTACGTATCCCACAAGAAGTGGACTGGTAGTCCCAAAATCCCTGACCACTGCAATGGCTGTACTAACTCCACTGCAAGCCAGAAGGGCACCTTCCACTTCTCCCAACTCAAACCGCATGCCACGCAACTTGACCTGGTTATCTCTCCTCCCAATAAAAGTCAGCGAACCATCTGGCTCCATACAGACCACATCACCTACGCACAAGAGGGAACAACAGTTAATGACAAGCGCAGATCAATACTATGAAGAGAATAACTTCACACTACCCAGCACACTCAATTCACCTGTGCAGTGATACTATGAAGAGAATAACTTCACACTACCCAGCACACTCAATTCACCTGTGCAGTAAATGGAACCTTCTCCAAAGAAATTATCGAGGAAAGACAACCTAGTCTTGCACAAGTCACCAAGGTAACCCTTGGCAACACCACGCCCAGCAATGTATAGGATGCCGGGTATCCCAATGGGACAAATCTGCATGAAGAAACAGGCATTACATTTAACACAATTTTCCCAACAATACAGCATTGAAGCACCATCTTGTATACACTTACATTGAGGTATCTGTCAAGTACGTAAGCCTGTGTGTTTGCCATTGGCTGTCCAATGCTTGAAGCATTATCCACAGACACTTCCCCATTCACTGTGACCATGATGGTGCACTCGGTGGGCCCATAGCCATTGATCACTCTAGGGACATGCTTGATCCTGCTGTACTGTGATGGAGTAAGGCGCTCTCCACCAACCATGGCCACCTGCAGCCCCTTGTTGGGGCGGGCTACTTGAAGAGCTGAGGGCGTGTAGGTCAGAAAGGTGACAGCAGGGTGAGTGCAGGTGATGTCTGGCATCACTATGCCACAGCCTCCAGCCTCTAGGGTTGGGAAGAGCTCAAGCAGGTGAGGATCAAAGGAGACATTCACTCCAAGACGTGTGAACTCAAGATTATCCACAGTGAGCAGTTGCTTCATGGCATTGATGAAGAATATTAAGTTTTCATTAGTAACACACACACCCTTGGGCATGCCTGTTGTCCCAGATGTGAATAGCACGTAGGCTAAGCCTGACTGTGGCTTTGGTGCGCTTAATGCCCATGTTGTATCAGGTTCAGGAAGGAGAGCATCAACACACAGGATCTTCCTTCTAACCACTGCTGTTGTCTCCAGTAAGCCAGTCTGAGTGACAAGCAGAGCAGCATTGACTTCCGAGCAGATGTACGCTACACGAGCAGCTGGAGACTGCAAAGCAATGGGAACATAAGTTGCATTAATATAAAATATAGCCAATAGGTAAACAAAGAGGTCCAGGCCCTTCTCCAAGAACACAGCAACACTGTCTTCTGCTGCCACGCCTGCCTCTTGGAGAAAATGTGCTGCCACACAGATGCGTTCCAGCAACCCTCTATATGTGAGCATCTCATCCTGGAACACAAGTGCTATTTTAGCCTCATTCTGCTGAACTGAGCGCAGAAACATGGACACAGCACTGTCGTTCTCATCATAGGCACAAGCAGTGTCATTGAGTTCAACTCTCAATGCGTGTGCTTCGCTACTTAGCATTGCTGGTAATGGAAGATTAGTGGTTGGTAGAGCAGTGGTGAATGCTGTCAGCAACTGAAGGTAACAGTGAGGTAACCACTGCACCGAGGGATTATCACTGCTGAATGACCACCATATTCCTTCAGGACAGAGTTGCAGTAGAACTCCCAGTTCATTGCTGACTGAGAGAGTTGCACACTGATCCATCGCTATTGCAAAGTATGGTGGATGGTAGCTGGAAGGCAGCAGCAGAGGAGGGACATACCTTTGCATACTTCTGAGTAACTGGGACTGGAATGATTGACACAGGCCCCTCACAGTCCAGTTATGAGTGAAGTCCGCAGACACTGGGTGTGTTGTCTTAGTAAAACCAGAAGGGCTCGTCTTCACCACCATAACAAAAATGTGACCTTCAGCAGTGTACTGTGACAGCAACTGCAACAATGCAGCTCCATACACTGCTTCTGGGAAGACACTCAGTGCACCCGATAGCTGCAAAATAGATGTCATGAGTTTCTTTGGCATTGGTAGCAGTGCTCTTGATGGTCTACACTTCAAGCTTGCTGAAATGACAAGTGAGGTGCAGGAAGAAGGTATTGGGGTGTTTAGGAAGTGTGATTGGCAGTTTTGGTACCAGCAGATCCAAGAATGTGCCACAAAGTGGGTGTCTTGAAGAGCATTTAAGAGTATGCCCACCATAACCTGATGGATATAGGCAACGAGTTCTTCATCTAGCCTTGACTTTGAAAACTGCCACCTGCAATTGTATCCCTCAAAATGCGGGAGGATCTCTATGCTTAAATCTGTCTGTGTGTGCAATGCATCGTGGACCCATAGAGTGCTTTCAATGTCCACACCATCAATTGCCAAGCCATGCAGTGTATTTTGCATCATTTCTTGATGGATGATGAAGAAGCTGAAGAGCTGTTTGCTATGCCGACTCTGTGGGACATTCAGATAAGGAAGGAGGGCTCCAAATCTAACTCTACTGTCTTGGATCATAGCAAGCACATCTTGTACCTCGTGAATGAGATTAAAGAAAGGCTTGGATGATGTGGCTCTAATGCCAACAGGCATGGTGTTGGCAATGAAACCAACTGATCTCTGAAGTGATGGTGTAAATCGCGCATTGCTGACATAGCCTAGAGTGATTTCCTCTGTCTGTAGAACACAGCAGAGTGCTAAACCCAAGGATGTTGTGGTCAGTGCTGGAAAGGAGACATGCAAGTCTTTGCATAGCTGTTGAAGGCTGTCATTGAAGGCTTGGTCCCCAAGGGAAATGCAGAGGTATCCAGCCTCCTCAGGTGACTCTGAACTGGTAATCAAGGGAAATGAACGAGAGAAGTCCAGTGTCTTGGCATAATCCACCCAAGAATGGAAATCCTTCTGCAATTCAAATTCTGACTCTGCAACTATGGTTCCTGAACCAGACCCTGGCAGCACATTACCTAGACAAAGTTGCTTTATGTCTTGCAGAAGAATGCTAATGGATGTTCCATCCACTGCAATGTGGTGAAAGTGCAACAGAACAAACACCTCATCCATGTAAAGTTGAATTAGTTTCATTCTCAAGACAGATATGCTGATGTTAAAACTAGTCTCTGTCTCTGTGACCACACTAGAGATGAGATGCTTCACTTTCGACACTGGAGACAGCTTCACACTTGTATCCTGGCTAACCAAAGGGACTAAGGCAGAAACATTGGCAGTGAGTCCAGTTGCTGTCATTCGATATGTTTTACACAGAGAGGGATGCCTTATCTGGGCCTGGCATAGTGCTTGTATCAAGCACTCAGCAGGTAGAGCACTACCATTGCTTGCTTTCAAATGTAGGCATACTGGAATATTGTATGCAGTTGTGGTGGGGGCACATGTCTGCATAAAGAACATCATTGACTCATTGCTACTGCATGCCTTCTTGAGTGCTTCCTCCCTTCCTTGCTGGACTAGAAGACTACAAGACATTTGTAGCTGCCTTTTGTTATTGTCTTCCTCTTCGTCGTCAGAGCTAATCCTGTACAATTGGAGAAGAGGGATGCAAGAAATTTGCATGCGGTAACAAATATTGACTCAGCATAAAGTATGTATAGTAATGCTCTCACATCCAACAAAATATAGCTAACAGGGCTTAATTAATCTCCAGCATTATTGAATCAATATAGCAACACGCGGTTGCAGGACATTTCAGCCCATTGTCCAAGTTTGTCAACTACACAGCTTGAAAGCAGCGACTGGAGAAAAAGAACCACGACCCGGTGCCAGAACTCATAGCCTACGCCCTAACGTGGAGCTTCAGCCATGCAAGCCACCGATGTGGCCACGATTCTTCGTCCCCAATCGCCATATATATACGGTTGCCATATATATATGGTCATGGGCGGGCCGCAATGCTGCGACCACTTAGAACCCATGCCTTGAGGATCTGTGCGATGGTATGCTCAGCGGGAAGCTAGCATGTGTATGGGCATGAGCCCGCGAGCCAGAGGTGGATGATGGTGCACTGTTCCTAATCTCTATACATTGTCAGTAAGTGTTATGCAAGCTGGTGTGTAACATGTCCAAGTTTGTCAACTCCACAGCTTGAAAGCACTTTTTTCTCCAGTCGCTGCTTTCAAGCTGTATAGTAGACAAACTTGGACATGTTACACACCTGCTTGCATAACACTTACTGACTATTTCAGCCCATTGCCCTTTGTTGGTGGCAACTGTGTTTATTGTTTCTGCTACATACTGCTTAAGATCAATTCACCCTGTTATATATATGTTTTGGACGCAGTTGGTAAACGCCAATGGGCAGAAATTTCAAGTCAATCAATTCAAGTTTTGTTGACTCTGATAGCCCATTATCAAAAACAGCAATTATAGCAGCAGCTTCGCACAGCCTGCATGCATGTATGACTAAGCAGTGAGCATGCTTGAAGACAGAGTACGTTTCATCCAGACTACCTGCTACTGCCTTGAGGGCCTATCATGCATGTGACTAACGCATATGATCATAGTTGAGTCAGTCTATATCCATTAGTAAACGCCGTCGTTTATTAATTGGATACTTTCCAGTATACACACGGTACAGAAATGTAGCTAGCCATATTATAGCCAGCAAGCACTAGAGTAGTGAGTAGTAGTGAGTCCTTCGTACGTTTTGGCAAGCGCCACGTTGAGCACTTGTCCGTAGAACTGTTCACACTAACAGAGTATACCGTGCACTGCCAGATGTACTGTTCATTGTGTAAATGGAGTGCGCTACATAACCGGCACAGGTGTATGTTCAGACCAGGTCGGCTGCTGGGGGCTAACCTCCGTCCTCCCGTGCGGTTGAATGAGTACCCTCGCGTCACGATTACTGCCGTTTCAGAGGCGACGGACTGAAACGAAGGCTGTTCATGAGAGCAGATGATGTTCGGCTCATCGTCTTCCGGGCCGTCCATCCTGTATGTCCAGGCGATGGCTATGCCTGACAGGAGTTGATGTCCTCGTATAGCTGTCATCAGTGACGCCTGCGCGGCGAACTGTACTACTATAATTATTATACTGTATACTTTACACAGTCAGTTTGGCCTTTCTCACATTTTGGCCACTACGTACGTACATAGCCAGAGGATAATTATACATATACCATCACGTGTAAACATATACGTAGATGTAGGCATAGTACAGTCATGTGTGTACCTATGCGGTGTATGTTACAGACAGGTGATGATGGACAAGAATTGAAACAGTCCACAATGTCATGCTTATGAACAATAACCAACCTAAAGCCACGTGCTGCATTCATCTTGAGGCACAGTCTCCTACAGCCAGTTCAACATCAACAAAGTGAGGAACAGGCAGCACGTGCGACAGTGACTATCCCTTACATCTAGAGTCACTTGGCCATTAAGGTCACCTTTAGACCATTCCGGACATTGAAGTAGGACTCTGTCAAAAGCCACAGTAGTATATAGATGCCCACCCGCATGCCTAGACCTGCTGCCTCCTAGAGTTGTGGTATTTCCAGCATGAGCAGGCCCCCTCAACAGAGGTAAGGGAATTTTGCCGTGCCTCTATGCCACCGTACTGGAATGACAATGTATTGGAACCACGCATATTATTATACATGTCTGTCTTATAGTCCTAACTAGTACTAATGCATGCTGCATGTTGTAATATTATTCTTTATTTATTTTGCATGTTGTTTAATCCCTACTCTTTCTTTTGGAGCTGTATTGTTTGTTACATATATTTTACCCGCTTGTATTTCCCATCTATTTATGCTTCATCTCATGTGACCTCTCACCATTTGTCTGTGCCTATAATTATACAGTGTTGCTCGGTGTCGCTTGTATTTTTCATTACTCATTAAGGCAACCTATGGTTGCCGAAACGTCTACAACCTTTGAGTTAAACGCGGGTTAGTGTTTACAGCCAAATAGCAGCATGAGCTTCCCTAGCCACTCAGGACTTTACAGCAACAACCAAGTATTGATGACTAAAGCATCAACCAATGTAACAGCTGGCCTTCAGTGGAATAAAGCTAACATAATCTAGTTATACATAGGCTCTGCCTTTAGGATGAGTGGTGGCTGTTCGATGGTCTTTTCATCTAGTCATATACGCCTTCCAAATTATTAATGATTCTTAAGAGTACTATATTATACAAAAACTCGATGTTAAGTTTAATTAGTGTCTATACCATAGTTATTGCATGTTGAAGCCAGTCAGAAGTGTTTTATAGTACTCTTCCCCATAATGAAACTTGGTTCTGCCGCCTATGATATATGTTTATAATATATTTATATATATACGAATATGAAGCCATACAAACCCTAATCCGAAAACAATAAAGGGGCACATTCGGCACCCCAAAAACTGCATGTACTTCCATGCATTTCCACCCATGTTCTAGCTTGCATGTGTGCATCCGTCTGATTGTGAACATCCAATATCACATGCAACATATTTTACTATAAATCTGAACAATAAATTGACTTCACACTTATACTTTATGGTTAATACAAGTTTATCACACTGACTACAGTATTCCTTTTCAGCTAGCCATTCATCTAAGATGGTTGATAAAAGGCTGAAATCCCTATATAGCTAGAGCACAGCTCACACAAACTACTGTCTAACTGTTTATGACATTACTGTGCAGTGTTCAATCTATTCAAAGCTGCAATACATTGCTTAATAACCACACAGAAGCTGCTGCACATACTGCTTCACAGTTGGATGGCGACTCAAAATGTTTTTCACATGACCTCGCAGAGCATTGATTGCTATTTTAATTAGTGGCTGGAGGCGGCTTCCATAGCGATTCCACAATCCACGAACCACAGTTCCAAATCCCTCCGCCTTCACTAGTTTTGAGTTCATCTGACGAAACTGCCATAACTTCTTTGCTGCATTGAGAACAACCTCGTCATCATTTGCTATAGCAATGTTTGCTATGGTTACAAGGTCAGTATCACTTGGTATTTCACTAAACTGCACATCATTCAGAGAACGTTCTGCAGAATGAGAAAATTGACATCTGATAAAATAATTGTCGATAGCTAGTGAATCAGGTTGATTAGCATAATGAATATATATAGCCATATATATATATATATATATATATATATATATATATATATATATATATATGGGAAGAAAGCAAGCTAAGAAGGAGGAAAAGAAGAGCCAATTGAGAAGTGGCAGACTGCAAACAAAAGAGGGGAGATTGAAATACTACATAAGATTGAACAACAAAATGAAGGAAGCAAAATGTGTGAATGGAGATAACGTGGAAGCAGCGTGGAATGAGTTCAAGAGTGCTGTTTTGGAGGTAGCTGAAGTAGTATGTGGGAGAAAGAAATGCAGAAAAGAAAAGAGGACCTCATGGTGGAGCAAGGAGGTTGAACAGGCAGTAAAAAGCAAGAAAGAGGCGTACAAGAGGTGGCTGCAAGTTAAGTCTGCAGATGCGAAGGAAGAATACCTGAAGGCAAAAAGGGTGGCAAGCCACATAGTAAGGAATGCTAAGAATGAGGAGTGGAAGAAATTTGGTGAGACTCTACAGGAAGACTTCCAGCACAACCAGAGAAGGTTTTGGGCAAAGATAAGGGCTAGAAGGAAGGGTGACAATGAGGTGGGAAGAGTATGCGATGATAGTGGACAGGTGCTGTGTGAGGAGGAAGAGGTCAGGAAAAGGTGGAAAGAGTACTTTGCGGCGCTGTTACAGGGGGAAGGAGTACAACAAAATGAACACAAGAGGAATGCAAGTGTAGGCGAGGTACCAGCAGAGGCGACTGATGAGAAGATAAGTGTGGAGGAAGTACGCTCAAGTATATGTAGACTGAAGAATGGTAAAGCTCCTGGTGTTTGTGGGATCACTGGAGGAATGCTGAAGGCAGGTGGTGAAGCTGTGGTACAATGGCTACACAAGATTGTGGACCTGGCATGGAGTAGTGGGAATGTTCCAATGGACTGGCAGAAAGCAGTGATTGTTCCAATCCATAAGAAAGGAAGCAAAACCCAATGCAAGAACTACCGTGGCATTAGCCTGCTGAGCATACCTGGTAAGGTATATGCTAGCGTGTTGGAGAAGAGGATAAGGGCAATCACAGAAAGGAAAGTGCTAGAAGAACAGGGGGCGTTTCGGAGAGGAAGGAGTTGTGTAGACCAGTTGTTCATTGTCAGACAGTTAGGAGAGAAGATCATTGAAAAGAACAGGAGGATGCTGATGGTTTGTGTAGATTTAGAGAAAGCATACGACAGGGTAGATAGAGAGTTATTGTGGAAAGTGCTGAGGACATATGGGGTGAATGGTGCACTGATGAGAGCAGTAAAGTCACTCTACGAAAACAGTAAAGCTTGTGTCATTGTCCAAGGGAAGGAATCAGACTGGTTTAAAGTAGGGCAAGGAGTCAGACAGGGATGCACTATGTCACCATGGCTATTTAACATCTTTATGGACAACATTGTTAGAGAGGCAAAGCAGAGGTTTGACGGTGGGGTGGAAATGGAATTGGGCACGATACAGTTGCTCCTGTTTGCGGATGATCTAATGTTAGTTGCAGAAAGGGACGAGGATGCAGAAAGAAATATGAAGGTGCTGGAGGAAGTAATGACAAAATGGAGAATGACAATTAATTGGGGAAAGACAAAGGCTATGGTGGTGAAGAGAGGAGGAGGCACCTGCAACATCACAGTGAATGGGATAGAGATTGAAAATGTGAGGACGATGAAGTATTTAGGAGCCATGTTGGATGAGGAGGGATCGTGTGAAGCAGAGGTCGACCACAGAATCGGTGCAGCTTCCAAAGTCATCGGAGCTTTGAGAGAAGAAGTAATTGAGCGAAGAGAACTGAACAAATCAACAAAGCTCAGAGTGATCAATGCCACTGTCATGCCTACCCTACTATATGCAAGTGAGACCTGGACCCTACTGGAGAGACATAAGAGCAAAGTGCAAGCATTTGAAATGAGATGTCTGAGAAAGGTGGAGGGAGTGACTATGCTGGACAAAGTGAGGAATGAGGAGGTCAGGTCAAGACTAGGACAGGTGGCAGTGCTATCCAGAGTGGAAAAGAAGCAGACAGAGTGGGCGAGGAAGGTAGAAGATATGACGGATGACAGGATGGTAAAGAAAGTGTTTGTACAGAGTGTGCCAGGAAAACGGCCGAGGGGAAGACCAAGGAAAAGATGGACGGACGACCTGAAAATGAAGTAAATAGCTATTTAGTGAACTATCAAATGTATAAATTATAATATACAGCATGATGTGAACCAGCTATATTATCATTTCTTTCTACCTTTAAACTAACTATATTATACATACTTAAGATACTATTTCCAGCGACCTCCAGCATTGGAGAAGAGCTGTATATGGATTGATTGATTGATTGATTTATATATATATATATATATATATAAGTAGTGTATTATAGAAATGCAAATTATATCTAAGGTCTACTCTGTGGTAAAAGTAAATTCAAATCAAACAACTGTGCACCACTGTGGAGTTGAATTTTGCAAAAATACTGTTTTTGCAGCTTGGGAAACCTCATTACACCATATTGGATGCCAAAGACTGAGGTCCACTTAGAATCACACCTTAGATTATTCTAGTATATAGGATCTCATTTAGAAATGCATACCATGAACAAATCCACCAACCTTGAGCTTTGCCAACTGCATTTTCCACTTTAACAGAACGATCTGCTGGTGCAGCTTCCGGTGTAATGAAAAATGCAAGAATAAAGATGAGCATCAAGTTCCAGGTCATAAAAGCCACCATTCTGTTGAAAGTCTGTGAAATTATTAATTCAGGTCCTTTGCTAAGCTGGCACTCATTTTATATACAAGTATACTTGTTATTTCCTTTAAAGTGTTATTCAGGATCTCTATTGTGTGGTATTCTCACAACATCTATAATTATATTTATGCAGAGTCACTATAGCATAATTACAGGTGCTTCTGAATTGTTGAATGCAGAAGGATGCAGAACTGTGTGAATGCTCTCCATGCAGCCAATGACATGGAAAAACTACACATAGCCTTCCCATTTCAATTATTCTGTTCGAATGGCTTTCCTTCTTAGCTATACAATGAGACAGGAAACGTTCTATAGTTCAATGTGGCATTACTCTATCCTTTTCTACACTCAGGGTTGTCAAGCATGACAGAAACATCACTTCTGTATGGCAGCCCACACATCAGGCAGAACTATCTCCAGCATCAGAAAGCACACCATGACCGGTACAGTTAGTAATTCATGCAGTTGCATATAATTAACATAATCCCCATTGAATGGCATACATTTGGGAGAAATATCTATGCTCCTGGTGTCATCCTTATTTTACAATTTCATGATCATGTAAGGCGGCAAGTTAAATAATGAATGTATCAATATTCTTCAACCACATGCATCTGTAGCCTCTGGAGACATTCATACTATAGGGACATGTCCATGTTGTTGGGAGTGAAGGGTTCATGATAAAGTATAGAAAATGATTGGCAAAATAGGGGGTATAGGGTAGAGCAGTGGACATTGTGTGATGCTCCATCTAGAGACCGGTACTTTCTGAGCATCTACGTATGCATGTGTGCAGCCATGGATTAGTGTATGCCCGGTATTCATGTTCTATATAGGAGTCTAAACTGTCCTCACCCTTGAGCCTCACTTCACTTCCTACATTCAAATATACACGTCTTTCCTTCACAGACCCATGCATGTACTGACAGTAATATAATGCCTACAGGATGGCAAACAAACTACAGTGCCCTGTCTGTCTTTGGTACCTGAATGGAATGTGTTACGTTTACATGTTGTTGTCTGCTCACAGTCACTTTCAAATGTATTGCACATATACTCACACACTATATAGTAAACACCAGACAACTGAAAAGGGGCTAATAATAGGTTAGGAAGATAAGTAGAATTAATAGAAGAAAAAAGAAGAATTCGTAGACGAAGAAAGAACACAAAATCTGGACATGACAGGAACGTCTTCTTTGTAAATGCATATCCTCTGTTCAGAACACATCCACACACTTGCTAATTTCTCAATAGTGTAATAAGGTTTGTTGGTTGCTCAATGGTACTAGGGTTTGGCCCGCCAATGCGGGCACTCACCACTGTGGGAAGGCAGCAACCTATGAAGCAATTTCCCCCTACTGGGATCACATGCTCTTGAGTAGGAAGGCTTCGAGACTTTGT
This sequence comes from Aplysina aerophoba, assembly GCA_949841015.1. Taxonomy (NCBI): domain Eukaryota; kingdom Metazoa; phylum Porifera; class Demospongiae; order Verongiida; family Aplysinidae; genus Aplysina; species Aplysina aerophoba. The sequence continues at coordinate 3,106,074 of OX465042.1, forward strand.
GTGTTTTGCATTTGAGACAGAATTGACGGTGGTATATAGATGATCCATCCAAAAATATGTTCGTATACCATTCCCCAAAGGCATTTGACCCAATTGCCCTCCCTTCCTACAAATGTCAGTGGGTTGCAGTGAATGGTGCAATTGAGACGGCTACACACCATTGTACACTGTAGCTAATTATGTGAAGTGTTGTTCAACGACATCATCACTCAAGTTTTATAATGATAAAAGTTGCCAGACCACGACCTTACTTCTGCTACGCAAAAAGGTGGGCACAAGTGGCTAGCTGGAGATGAGACCAATTGGTAGAGTCTAGGGTGTCTAGGGTGTCACATGTTGAAGAGTATACAACCATAACAATGATAGAACAGTACATAATAATGATAAATATGGCAATCTACTTGTATATGGCTGGTATTTAAGAGCTGTACTATGCGAGACTAACGATACAGGGTGGGTCAGGTACATAAGGGCCAGGGACCGAAGAGTTGGAAGAAATGTAGTATGTATGTATGTATGTATGTACGTACGTGTGCACAAATTAAGCCGTTCATCATGTTTGAAAACCAAGGGACTTTAAGTAATCATGCTTCAATTAATTGTTAATGATCAAGGAGATGGCACTTCAGCCAATAGCACACGTGCAAGTACATTGCAGTCATCCATGAGAGTCCATGAGAGAGTGACCTACACAACTCTAAACACATTGGTAGTGCTTGCCTGAAAAAGTTCTGTTCTGAGTAATTGCTTTGATGAATACATGGGCAGGAAGAGTCTTGCACGTGTTGGCTGTGGGGAGGTGGACCTCGTCTGCAGGGCGAACAGTGATGCTGGGCTGTGGCTGGTAGGACTGGGGGTCTGCTGGCATGGAGGGGGAAGAGGTCCAGAAGTTGATCTGCACTGACAGGGTAGGGGTGGGGTGGAGGAGCTGTGTAGGTCACAGTCCATCTTGAGTTGCTAGTGTTACAGTTCAGTTTGAGTGGGTGCACTGTGTTAGTTTGTCAAATTAATTACCATGATACTCTCTTGCATGCACACCCTGGGTTAAAACTCAACTCCACATGATAATTAGTGGTATATGGAGCACCATTACATGAATCACTACACTAACATGGGTGGTTCAAACTTAGTGTCAATGAAATGTTAGTTTTGCGCATGACTCACTATGCTAAGCAGTTCCCTTTCATGTAAAGACCAGTACAATTATAGTACCACAGTGTTTCACACAGTGACATTACAGTCCACTCCCGGTACTACCGTGGGTTCCATTAGTTGCTGTACATGCTTGTAACTGTTTTGAGCTTTGCCAAACTCATGTACTTCCAACTGCCCAGCATACGGTCCAATCCCACAAGCCCATGCACCGACCACCAGTAAGGGCATTCTCTGTCTCACCAAGTCATGTTTCTCCTCATTGGTCATCTTCTCCACAACGGACCAGAACCACTGCTTGAAGCGGCTCACTGACTCAGCTGGTTGGTCTGTAAAGGGATGGATGGAAGGGGGCATGAGGGGAAATGGAGGAACGTGAAGGGAGAGGGTGACAACACAGACAGGGAGCTCACACACAGGAGACACACGAGAATGGTGATGCATGGACAACGTCTGCCAAATGGCATGCACACATGGACCTGTGCACACAGACAAACACACGCACACGCGTACGAATAACAGAGAGATAACTCAGGATGGGTTGAGAAAAACTGAACATGTGCAGAAGGGGCATTTCCCACAAAACACTATACGAGTATATATGCAAGTTGATCTGTAAGTACAATAGTACCAATTTCATATACATAGGGTCAATTACCAGGTCACATGCATTGATATTCCCAACCCCACTCCCCATCACACGCACACGCACACATGCACACACGCACGCACGCACCAACACAGTCACACAAATACACATCTAACATAACTATCTATAACATAAAGCTATAGCCACGTAGCTACCTATGTACCCCTCACAACACTCAGGCACACAATGCACACACACTGTGCACATGCATGCATTGGACACACCCGCAGTGCTTGGACTGACCTGTGCCCCTCCTCGCCCTCTGCCCGCCCCAAGGGGGCTGCCTGTCATGGTGTCTCCAACAGCCCTGACCTGTCCTCTGAGAAGGGGACTAGGAATGAGGTGGGTGAATGTTTGAGGAGACTGATTCTGTTGGACCCTGATGCACTCCGTGGTTCATAAGATGAAGGTGGGAGGGGCTGATGGAGAGGAGGAGAGGGAAAGGCAGTGGGAAAGGCAAATTTGCTGTGCATAGGATGAATAGGTACTGAGTGTTGGTGGTACACTTTACATTGAGACGGGGAGGCAGGAAGCAGTACTGAGCAGAGCTAAAGTTGAAGGGGTGGTAGTGGTGGATGAGTTGGGAGGTGACGCGTGTTGTGTTGTAAGCAGTAGAAATAGCACAGCTATGTACAGTGGACTGCCCTCCTTTTACTTGCTGCAACAAGTAGACAACTGCCAACTAGCCCAACCAGTTCATATCCTGCTTCCGGCCTGCACTGAGGACACCCTCAAGACCCCTGGAGACCCAGAACTGGTAGGGACCTCCAGTACCACAGGAATGTGTGTGGTCATCACATTTGATTAGTTTGTGTGCAAAGTTTTATGTTTTCAATGAGTTTTCTTCTTGTTTGTGTTTACAGTACATGCACATGCCATCTGAGCTTGTGGCGTTGTGCGTTGTTACTTTAAATGTTTGTGTGTGGCCATGTCAGTTCATCAAGGTGTGTCCTCCCCTGCCTGTCACTTACTCCCTTTCCTCCTCAGAGTGTGAGGCGAGTTGTCATTGTGGCATTTAACTCTGCTGCCTACAACAAGCCAGTCCTCAATGCAGACCTCCTGGACAGCCTCTTGCCCATCCTGTATAGGGAGAACAAAGTCAGGGTGAGTAGTACAAACACACACACACACACACACACACACACACACACACACACACACACACACACACACACACACACACACACACACACGCACACTCACACACACACACACACACACACACACACACACACACACACACACACACACCTCCTGTGGCCGTGACCCAGTCCCCCGGCCCCTTCCTCCCCAGACACACATTTCACCTGTCTCTCCTCCCCTCCCCTGTACAGACATTGACCTCCAGGTTGAACCCTGCGCAGTACCATCCAGGCCAAGGTGAAGGCTAATGCTGTTGAGCAGGAACACAAGAAGCAGGAGGAGCTGAAGAGATCCTCCCTCAGGGCCGTGGCAGCACCGCTCACCATCCTAGATAGCGGTGAGCGCAGCAGAGGGAGGGGGAGGGGAGGACAGGGGGGAGGGGAGAGGAGAGAGAAAAAGGTGAGAGGGGAGGGCAGGGGTGGGAGAACAAGGAGGTGGAGAGAAGGGGAGGTGAGGCAGAACAAGAGCCCTTCCTTCCCATTGGTTGCTTATCAGTGATGGAAATGATGGAAATATCTGTTCAGGTCCTTTTTACGTATCCACTGTAATGGAACAGACAGACAGTTGTGACCACATGCATGTTGTATCAGAGAGGTGTGTTGAAACAGTGTACCAGTATATACATATATTGAAGTGTGGCACTGAAACAGTCAACTTGGACATTCAATATGCCCCGTTTCACCCATCACAGGCCTCATCAGACACACAACACATGTACATACTACTCGCCTATAGTATATACATTTATATTGCCAAGTGATGCAGTGATGATCAAATACTAACAGTGCAATGCTGTGATTGTTTTACTCCACTGTCCATGCACGTGACACCACTGCTGTGATAGCTCTCATACTCACTGTGTCATGCAACAATGCTGTACGTATCAATACTGTGAACACAAGATATAGAAGGAGGCATCAGACTTCTCCCTTTGTAGTATACCGTATCCACATGAGTTGCCCTGGCAACCACCACAGACCTGTACATATATATGGTGTTTACAGGAAATAACCCATTCATAATGGAGGTGAACAATAATACGCAGTCAAACAGCTGGCACATGTTCAGTGGGACAAGCAAGAGAAGATATATGCACAACACACACAACCAGTCATGATCACTTTATCAATCAATATTCATGAGTAAAATGCATTTTCCATCATGCATGCAGTGGAATTATTGCTGGCAGGGTCATGGTAGGCTAGATACATTATATTAATTCCAATGATTGATGAAGTTTTAGTATGGGTTAGATGAGTCACTATATCCTAGGCCGTAGTGAAGGGGGGTGGATAACAACGCTGTACATGTAACGAAGAGGTAGTATATACCCATCTTCATTCACTTCCACAGCTGTTACAACGTCGGCTAGAGCGAGATGGAGATTTGCTGGTTACACCGTACTATATATGACATCCATTTATTTCTCTCCCTTCGCTCACCCACACAGACGTACCCTCTTATCCAGCCCACACACACTCTCACTCAGTAAACACTGCACGCACACCACACGCCTCATAAAAGAGGTGACACTCAGCAAATCAGTGCATATCACATACGTACAGTACAAACATTGATGGGTTCCTCTGAGTATAGTGTCCACACAATCACCACAACCAATAAATGGGTGCACGTGGATATATGATGTATATATTCATAGTGGTTCCCTTCAGTGCATATACGGTAAGTGGTCAGCAAATTCTATAACATACAGTACTAATAATGTACATACATACATAATCATTCAATACATAATAATAATACATAATATGAACATTGTGTCAAAATAAACCACTAATAGACACATCTACATTCACACTGTTTGTATTCAATGTCAGCCTCACTGACTCAATCATCATACTACATCAACAACAAACCAGCACACAACATCCCAAACATAATACACACATTTAGTGAAGGTATACACAGAAGGGTTCCCTTTGTACATACTGTGCACTGTGCAGCATAACATGTTGCATGAACCCACAGCTTTGAGAAATCACATGTACGTATCTGTACTGGACTAGGACTGACTCACACACTGGAACACACAGCACAAAGGGAGGTGCGTGCGTGGACTCCCAAAGGGAGGAAGTGATAGGGGGGACAGAGTCCATTGCCACATCTTCACAGATGCACACACTGAATGGGTGTGATGAGAAGGTAATACAGTGACTCACTGTGAAGACTTAGTCCTCGAATAGATGTGTCCTTGGTGAGTGCCTTCCCCATGTTTGCCAAGGCATCACAACCATCAAGTCCCAAGTACTCCAATTTCTTGTTGTTGGCTAGGCTGCTCTCCACCAGGACCCACCCACTGTCATTCTGTAAGAAAGGAACAAGAAGCAGCAAAATGTCAGTATTGCAGAGAGTGGTTGGTGAGGTACGTAATTATACATGAGTGTATGTGTGTGTGATGTGTGTGAGCACGTGTATGCATATATATGTGTGTGACCAGTGGACTGTAACGCAGTGGCACATTCTGTTTGAAGGTGAGGTAGGGAGCTCAATAATGATGGTATAAGATGTTCAATAACAATAGTACATTGTGTCTAGAGTGTGGGCAATTGTTTTACAATAACACATACCCAAAAGTCAACACTAATCATAACCATAAACAAAGTGTACTTTGATGAAGACAGCAACTGTTGCACAACATTACTGGTATACTCCAGACACTTTGATAACAGACTATTGAGAGTGTGGCAGTGAAGTAGACGCTGATATGTGCATGTGCATGTGTGTGTAGTGTAGTGCTGATCAATAGTGCCTATCACTATCATGATTGTTGCTAGTGCAATATTCACGTCATTGAACTCTATCTGTCATGCAATGTTACAAATACAAGAAAAGGGAGCAGAAATGACTTGGCACAACTCATTACTATTCTTTCTCAGACGTTTTACACTCTGAGACAACTTGGATTGAGTAAAATGGACATGGACACACACACACACACAACACGTACACGCACACACACACGCACATGCATACACACACACACACACAACACGTACACATGCACACACGAGCACTGAGCACCACACATGCCACTCCTCTGTTCATCTTCAAACAGCCCCACCCCTCCACCAGTCCCGTTACAGTCTCATTACAGCCCCACTCACTTGATGCTGCTGCAGGGCTGACTTAGCAAAAGGCTGTGAACAGAACTGGCACGGAATGAGGGCTTCGTCAGCTGTCAGAGGAAGTGGGAGGTGAGAGGACAACAAGGAATGGGCTCAGGCTACGTATGTATGTATGTATGTAGCTCACACTGTCCACCAAATGAGCAACATGCCATCACCAGCATGCACGAGTGCCCCCCACTTGAGTGTGGTGACACATGGAACACTTCCACTGACAAGGGCCCTCCAACTTACCATCTCCGAGGACAGGAGGCGAATCGGTGTGGCCTTGCACCTGGGAAGAGGATTCCTTCTGTTTTGAGGAAGACCCAAAGTTAGCCTGCATTGTACAGTAGGCACAACCCACGAAGTAAAATAATGGCAGCTCACACACACTCAAACATTTGCATGGTTTGCTAATGTCATGAATACACTATGGTGGGATAAAGTTTTATTGAAGTGTACACTCTAATAGCGTTTGATAGCTTCTCTTGACATCATTTCTGCACCTTGCTAGCACTCATTATTTTGAATCCATAATTGGTTTACCTAGCTAAACAAGTTAAGGTGTACAAGGGAAGAATCTTCCCACACTTCACCAAGAAAGATCTAATGAATCACCATTTATATAAAAGGAAACTAACTTGGCTATTCACTTCCCACTAGTGAGAACCAATATCTGTTCACTAGTGCTACTAGTGGGACAATTTCGCGGAAACATTCACATTTTCTCTCAAATTCAGCCTTGTCCCGTTTAGAGGACAAGCTTTTTGTTTGGCCAAAACACAAAAGTGCAAACATTAAACTTGCAAATTTTTCTCCTATTCTGCTACTATTCTTTCTGAATTCTGCTATATACACTTCACCAAGAAAGATCTAAAGAATCACTATTCAAATGAATAAGAGAATTCCAATGAAAGATAACTTATATTCATAATTATTGGCATTTCACTTTCCCACTAGTGAGAACTCAATCCTGTTTTGCCAACTTTACTCATGGCACTATCATGACTGGAGGACACCCGTGCACTATCATATATTGCAATAGGTTTGCACTATCGAGACAATAGCACTATTGATAGTATTGCTCAGCACTAGCAGTGTGTACTGTGTGGGTGGGCAGAGAGCCATTGCTGCACCAAAAAAACATGGACTAGCAGAAGCCACAAACAGACTTGCCTTCACATCACTATGGACAGTGACCAACAACTCCTTCACACCAGGGAGACTGCAAACTGTGGAGAGTGCTGTGCATGCATGATCAGTGTGGGACACCCACAGGTGTACTCTCCTCAGTGATACTGCTATATCAGCCAGTGTCTGGGCTTCTGATGGTTGAAACACAGAGACAACAACACTATTAGCGTTTTCACAGCAGAATCATTACTGTACATTATTCAATCTTTATGCAATAGACATAGATCAGATTTGACTGCTGACAGACATCTACTGTATTCACATTGTGAGCAAGAGACATCAGTACAAATGAACACTTACAAACACACTCCACCACGCATCACAGCAGACAGCAATCACAATGTGTGCAGCATTACACACACATGTATGTACATGTGCATACACGCACACACAGTACAATTTAATACTGCACACACAGACTCACCAGCAGCTGGTAAATGGTCACAACTGAGGTCTAGTACACCCCCAAGCTGACATTGTGGGTTGCTTTGTAGTACCTCAGTCAAATGAGAGAGGCACTGAGGAGATAAAAGGGTGCCATAGAGGTATGGCAGATTGAGTAGTTTCAGGTGGAAGCACTGACAGAGGCAATGAGCAATTGCCATTGTGTCGAAGGTTGAGAGACTGAGCCTAAACTGTAGTGAACTCGGGATATGCTGCATGATTTCTTTGGTGAGGGGACGGTTTTGTGACTCACAAAGAACATGGCAGAGGAAGAGGAGCTGAGGGTTCTTGTTGCTGGAGCGTGAAGTGTTGCCACCCACTGCTACTTCAGTGAGTGGGGAGCAGACCTTCTTGGCCACCTAGGGACTGCGGAGACCAGTCAGACCAGCATGGAAATGGAGGACGGCGGAAAAGGAAGTGTTGAAGAGGTTCTCTTTCCAAAATTGCACCTGCTCGTCTTCCTTCAGTGTGCTCAAATGGAGAGCTGCGAAAAACTCCTGCTGGGCTTCATGTGGGAAGGAAAAGGAATACAACGATCGATACGCTCCAGCTCGTCTTGCGTGGACATGCAACAGGCCTTTGAACTGGACCTCATCACTGATGGCTACACCGTATGCAAGGCGGAAGGAAGGAGGCATTGAATACTGGTCAATGACAAACTGACGCGGACGCTGACACAGACTAGTAGATGCGAGCACTCCTAACGAATGCAAAAAGGACTTGACATCTTTTGAGAGGGTCCTCAGACTCGGATCACAAGTTAATACATCGCATACAAATGCCTGGTAGCAAGTCATCATTGTGGGAGGGAAGGAGAAATTACTCTCTTTAAAGATTGTGCAGAGAATAAACATATTCATTGGGATATATGCCCCTCCCATCAGGTCAGGTCGGGTCTCCAGCTGTGACAGCATGCTATCAGCAGCAGACAGGGTGGCCCCAAAGAAGCCCTTCACATAGGAGGTGATGGCAGCACGATCAAACCCTTGAACTTCGTAGAATGTGGCACTGTGGTCCTGCAGGGAGGGGCAGGCACCGGGGCAGGAGGATATGATGACGTGTGCTTCATGGACAATGCGACCTTCGAGGATGCTCTGAATGACAGATCCAGAGGATGGCTTCAGCAGATCCTTCACTTCATCTGCCCCTTCAAAAACCAGTAGGAGGCCCTTGCCACTGCTCTCCACCATTTCCTGTGCAAGTGCAGCATGGTCAAGACGTTTGTCCTGTGACCCGTAGTACCTCAGAAGGCTCTGGAGGTCACTAGCACTTGACACAGAGGGAAGTAGAGCACCAGGTTGAAATCACTCTCAGCCTCATCACATAACAGTGCCCTGCACATTTGCTTCAGCAGTGTGGTCTTGCCAGACCCAGATTTGCCGAGCATGATGCGAATACGCTCACTGCCTTTCTTGAGAAGGTTGACTGGTGTTACATGCGATGCTTTGCCACCAGCTACCCTAGGGCCACAGTCTCTAAATTGCTCCATTGCTTTCATCACATCCTTAATGACTTCTGGCTTAGACGAAGGTAGCCTCTCTAGAACTGCTTTGTTCACGTACTCTGCAACTGCCTTTGGACCTTCTCCTAGCTTGAACCGACAGTACTTGTCGTACGCACATTTCTTGAGGAAGGAGGCTTGTGAGTGGAGCTCAGTGTCTGGCACAAGCGGCTGTGGACAGGAGGGAGGGGGAGACTGGTGCATACACTGCATACATGAGGCATGACAAGGACACAATGGAGGGGGCATATGCATGAGGCACGAGGCATGCAGTACATGTGTTGTAAGTATGTGGTGAGTGTGCAGTGGGTATGAGTGCAGTGTACAGTGGCAGGTGTGGGGTAGGAGTGTGTGGCAGAAGGTGTTGGGTAGGGCTGAGAGATAGTGCATTTTGTAACTATATCACAATTGGGGCTGAGGCAATGGTCCCAATAGTTCATAGTTTCACGTCTGTTTACCAGTAACGGACCTGTTTTTTGATCTGTGAATTGCTTAACACATAACACTTAGTCTATAATGAGTAAGTAATTGCAAGTTGCTAACAAAACGGATGGATGTATAATTCCAACACAAAAGTGGCTGTGTGTAACAGTGTGACACAGTCTAAAACAGCAACAGCAGCCCTTGTAAGTTTAAATCACAACTCGGTATCCGGTAGTGACTTCACAGAAAATGGCGGCACACAAAGTGCACTACTGCTACCACTTGCACTTACTATACTATCATGACGTTTCCAGTGCACTTTCACTATCACGATGGTATATTTGAGTCATGGCACATATAAGGGGATCCATCAATCTCATTACACAGTACAGGCTGTGTGGGTTAGTGTTGTTGTTAGGGTTAGGGTTGATTTTATATAGCAGAATTTAGCCAGGGCTGGCTACTGGTCGCTAATTGGTATGTATGCATGCATATGATAGTGTGTGATTTGGGCGAGGGGGCTTAAAAAGTCATTAAATTAAATTTTAGTGTGGATAAAGATTTGAGGAGCTATTTGCTATTGGTTATATGAAATTGATTGTCTAAGCTGGTACATTTGGTATACAAGGAACATTGCTATGCCGTCTGAATGAGATAATATGAATTTACATTGAATAGAAAAAGGTTCTCCTGAAAATGAGCTCATGCAGTATGGTGTTACACTGTATGAACAGTTTTTGTCTGATATGTGATGGTGAGGAGCAATTGATGAGAAAGTGATGTTGGGCCTCCACCTCCCCGTACAGACTCTCTCTATGTAGGGGATGCTGGTATACCTACCTACCTCTACCCCAGTCTTAAAACAGCTATCACTCTCCTCACCCTGTTGAGTTCTTAGAAGTTACATATAATATTATTTCTGGACCGGCTCATCTTTTATTATTCTATATACTCCCAATCTTCCTCCTGATTCTGATCCCTCTGGAATTCTATTAATCATTCATTTCCAAATGTAGCCATTAGACACTCTTTATACTGATAAATATCAGGATTATGGTCCTGTGTATATCTTGGGTTCAAGTCTAACTCTGTCCTGTCTTAATTTCCTCAGTTTTAACAAGTGTTGTTGCTATCCATTTTTATACCCCTTACATGCCAATCCATGTGCTTCTGTCCCTTTTGGTTTAGTCTATCCTCAGACATTTTGTTAACTAAGCCAGAATCTAATACATGAACTCTACTGTGTGGTAGTCGACATGCATAGGCAGCCAACCCATATCCCCAAGAATGGCTACAATTGGAGCGTTTCTAGTCACACCTAGGAAACTCCTCATTCACTTATTTTGGATTTTATTAGTGCTGGCACTTCTCTTACCTGTGCCTGCAGTCAAACTGGGAAATTATTTGTATACACTTTATGTGCATAATGCATGCGAATCATAGCTGTGTATAATATGCATTCATGTGTAGCCCATGCATGTACAGTGTATGCTGTCACTTTTGTGCATGTCTCATACATGCATGTGTATGCGAACCAACATTCATCATGCCAACAGTATTTTGAAGTGAAGTAATAATTAGTCATGCACAACTTTCTTTACCAAATTCTCAGCTAGCTGTATAAGCCAGTGATGCAGTAGTCTCACGTAGCCGGAACAAGTTCTGGCTACATGACACTAGTGATGCAATACACAGAAGTGCTTCAAAGTTTAGTTATGCTGCCACCCTAGCTAGCTCGGTGATGCAACACACAGTCACTGAGGAACAACCTTGCACTTAGCTAGCTATATTAGTACTCTGCACATACTTGACTCTGGCTCAATGTTGTGCAACACACCGCTAATTGCTTTAGCATGTGTAACGTACAACCGTGCATACCGTATTCTCTCTAAAAATTCGTCACCAACTGTGGCCAGAAAAATTCGTCACTTGGTCACCATTAGAATTGGAATAAGCAAGATGGCCGAGGGTGACGAATATTTAGATTATCACGACGAAACATTAGAGCGACGGCGAAACCTTGGAGCGTTTCGTTAGGGGCGTTTCTTGAGACGAAATAGCGGGTTTTGAACTCAACGTATGGACAGCAGTTCGAGTTCACATTTACAAAGACTCCTGAGCGCCGACACACAGTCGGGGAAGAGTTCGTCTGCTACCTGTAGGGTGATCCACCGACTGCTGCGCATCAGTAGCTGACGCTTGCTTTTGTGCACCTCCAGGCTGAGGGTCATATTGACGGAGACCGTTCGGGAATGCTGGCGTCCTTTTTTTGCGGACTTGAAGAAGTCCGTAAGTTTCTCCTTTGGTGATGGAAGTTCGTCGCTCTCGCCACTACTGATGCAGACTACATCACTGCTGTTCGAGAAATTGGCAGCATCGCTCAGCCGCGGAGACCGTGGGTCTGACAGGTTAGGCTCGGGAGTACTCGGAGCACTCTCTGAAGCGTCCACATCGGACAGGTAGGGAGAAGACGGGTAATCCGCAGGCCCATCCATTTCGCGTTAGTTCTCTCCCGAGTACACAACAACGAGGAGCGAGATTGAAGCCTTAACATATTATACTTGCGAGTTGTCTTTTGTGTATACCTCACAAAAAGACAACTAGCAAGGAAGAACTTGACTGCGGCGCAGCGAGAGGCCGTTTTGTGACGAAATATTGGAATGCCCTTCCTGTCTGGCGAATTATTAGAGCGATGTGACGAATATTTGAAACCGGAAATTCGTCAGCAATTAGAATGCATTTGGACAGGTTTTTAGCGGGTGACGAATATTTAGAGTGACGAATTTTTAGAGAGAATACGGTATATATATCGGACAACACGATAATGCTGTTAATATACATATGTATTACTAGAATAGAAGCCCGCCGAAGGCGGGCTTCTCTGCTACAGCGCGTCGTCGACAGCGTTTCGGCGAAAGCGCTCTGACGCCAGTGTTTTATTGAAAGCACTTCTAATGTCAGTTTTGTTGATGACAGTGAGTTGGGCAACTGAAGTAATGTCATGCCCATGGCCACAATGTGACAGTGCAAATTACGTGCAAGGGACGCATGCATATAATGATTGAACTCGCAAGGCATGCCTGAATGTACATGAACTTGTCTATGCATGTCCGCTTGTAATTCTAAGCAAGAGCCGGAAGTGGGAGATAAGTAAATGGCTGTCGGCCGAGAAGAAAAACCGGAAATTTCACGATATCTCCCCGAGAACCCTATGGTGGGCGATTTCAACCCGCAGAGAACCTTTTTCTGGTCGTACTTTGTAAATACTGAGCATTTGGCGTCAATTCGTCCCGTAGTTGTTCCGCTTTGGCGAAGCATTCTGTGCTAGGCGTCTAGGCTAGAGCCAGTAGTGGAAGAAAAAATAGGTAAAAATGGCGGTCGGCCGCGAAGGAAAAACCGGAAATGTAACCATATCTTCCCAAGAACACTAAGACGGGAGATTTCAAACCGCAGAGGACACTCTCCGGGTAGTTCTTTGTAATTCCTGAGCGTTTGGCGTCAATCCGTTCCGTAGTTTTTGCGTTTACTGCGAACAAACAAACAAACAAACATTCTCAAATATATATGTAATAGTTAAATGCCGACCAAGAGGTGTCTACGGGATTTAGATCACGAAGCTCGAGGGCGCGAAGCGCCCGAGTGCTGAGTGGTCTAAATCCCGTAGACACCGATTGGTCGGCATTTAACTATTATAGATCCAAAACGACTCACTAACCCAATCACGTCTCTACTGATTGGCGACAAACTCGGTCCTCTAGGCAACGTACGCTGTCTATAGAACGCCGCTTCTTCAGTTAGAATGGCTTCAGGAACGTCTGGTTGCTTCTGCGTCGCCAAAAAAGTTCGGCGTTCGCTCCTGTGTCGCCTGCCAAAAGGGAGCTTCCCTTTCGGGCTCAAGCTCCGCCTCTGAAGCGCCTACAGTTCCAGCAAAAGGTCGCGTTTCTCCGCGCAACAGCTCACAGCTGCCACCGCTCTATTCAAAGCGGACGTCCCTGAAAGCATAATTCAAGAGAAAACAGGCCATCGCTCTTTGGACGCTTTAGGATGTATGGACGTTCTACAGAAAGCCAACATGGCGCAGCCGCCAAGATCCTCAAGAGGTAGAAGAAACTCCAGTGACTTCTGACTCTATTACTATATTTTTGGGGCGAGCCTGAGCGAGCCCCACACTTACGTGAAGTACGCCACCGCTGTCTGTATGTGTATATATATATATGTGCCGTACGTCGTCTTAGGCCACGGGGCGAATTTATGCCGGGTGCAAAATAGACAAAATGGCCGCCCTTTGCGTAGCCATTGCGTGCGACTCAAATACTCGCTGCGGACAGCTTTAAACGAGAAGGAAATCGTCCGAAACGAAGCGTACACTCCAACCTTTCACCCAGGCAAGGATACAGGCATCGGCAGGAGGAATACTCATCTTCCTCCACGCTCGAGAATTCACAGGACCCTAAGCGAAGTACTCTGCAGATCACTCCAATAATACAATGCCCACAGGCCACTAAGAACACTCAGCAACACAACCGCTTCTGAGCCTTCTGAGAATCGTTCTTTAATGCGCTAACGTACTAAACAGTTGGAGAGACTAGCTGCAGAGCATGCAGATGACAGACAGGCCAGGCTGCAGCGGTTATGTACGTGTGTGCGCAGCTTGACAAGAATGGCGCTTCCTCAGGCCATAGATATTCTAAACTATCTACATCTAATCTTCCTCCACGTTCGAGAATTTCACAGGACCCTCAGCGAAGTAGTCAGCAGTCTGACAGCAGATCACTCCTTTATACAATCCCCACAGGAACGCCACTTAGAAGAACACTCAGCAACACAGCCGCTTCTGAGCATTCTGAGAATCGTTCCTCATCTGGTTTACGCAACGCAAACATATATACGACAAAATCATGTGATTCTTAACATTGCTCAAATACAACATCATCCAACTTTCATTGGCATCAGCTGTAGCCTCTACATATTTGGGGCGAGCCTGAGCGAGCCCCACACTTACGTGAAGTACGCCACCGCTGTCTGTATGTGTATATATATGTGCCGTACGTCGTCTTAGGCCACGGGACCAATTTATGCCGGGTGCAAAATGGACAAGATGGCCGCCCTTTGCGTAGTCGTTGCGTGCGCCTCAAATACTCGCTGCGGACAGCGTCAAACGAGAAGGAAGTGGTCCGAAACGAAGCGTACGCTCCAACCTCTCAGCCAGGCAAGAATACAGGCATCGTACGAAGGAATAGCGCCAACTAATCTTCCTCCACGTTCGAGAATTTCACAGGACCCTAAGCGAAGTAGTCAGCAGATCACTCCTTTATACAATGCCCACAGGAACGCCACTAAGAAGAACGCTCAGCAACACAACCGCTGCTGAGGGTTCTGAGAATCGCTCTTCACCTGGCTTACGACAAGATCATGTGATTCGTACCAGTGCTCAATTAACATCCAACTTCCATTAGAATCAGCCTTAGCCTCTACATATCATTCATACAAGCAAACACTCGGTCCGTATCAGCATCTACAATGTATGCTATGCAGTCCAACGCAAATAGCTGCATGCCATCGGCACCTTTATCTCGCTCAGGCTCGCCCCCACGATGCTGTAAGCATCTGCCTAGTATTCATACAAGCAAACACTCAGTTCGTTTCAGCATCTACAATGTACGCGATGCAGTCCAACGCAAATAGCTGCATGCCATCGGCACCTTTAGCACGCTCAGGCTCGCCCCCACGATGCTGTAAGCATCTGCCTAGTTATTGGGGCGAGCCTGAGCGAGCCCCACACTTACGTGAAGTACGCCACCGCTGTCTGTATGTGTATATATATATATGTGCCGTACGTCGTCTTAGGCCACGGGACCAATTTATGCCGGGTGCAAAATGGACAAGATGGCCGCCCTTTGCGTAGTCGTTGCGTGCGCCTCAAATACTCGCTGCGGACAGCGTCAAACGAGAAGGAAGTGGTCCGAAACGAAGCGTACGCTCCAACCTCTCAGCCAGGCAAGAATACAGGCATCGTACGAAGGAATAGCGCCAACTAATCTTCCTCCACGTTCGAGAATTTCACAGGACCCTAAGCGAAGTAGTCAGCAGATCACTCCTTTATACAATGCCCACAGGAACGCTCAGCAACACAACCGCTGCTGAGGGTTCTGAGAATCGCTCTTCACCTGGCTTACGACAAGATCATGTGATTCGTACCAGTGCTCAATTAACATCCAACTTCCATTAGAATCAGCCTTAGCCTCTACATATCATTCATACAAGCAAACACTCGGTCCGTATCAGCATCTACAATGTATGCTATGCAGTCCAACGCAAATAGCTGCATGCCATCGGCACCTTTATCTCGCTCAGGCTCGCCCCCACGATGCTGTAAGCATCTGTCTAGTTATTGGGGCGAGCCTGAGCGAGCCCCACACTTACGTGAAGTACGCCACCGCTGTCTGTATGTGTATATATATATATATATATATGTGCCGTACGTCGTCTTAGGCCACGGGACCAATTTATGCCGGGTGCAAAATGGACAAGATGGCCGCCCTTTGCGTAGTCGTTGTGTGCGCCTCAAATACTCGCTGCGGACAGCGTCAAACGAGAAGGAAGTGGTCCGAAACGAAGCGTACGCTCCAACCTCTCAGCCAGGCAAGAATACAGGCATCGTACGAAGGAATAGCGCCAACTAATCTTCCTCCACGTTCGAGAATTTCACAGGACCCTAAGCGAAGTAGTCAGCAGATCACTCCTTTATACAATGCCCACAGGAACGCCACTAAGAAGAACGCTCAGCAACACAACCGCTGCTGAGGGTTCTGAGAATCGCTCTTCACCTGGCTTACGACAAGATCATGCGATTCGTACCAGTGCTCAATTAACATCCAACTTCCATTAGAATCAGCCTTAGCCTCTACATATCATTCATACAAGCAAACACTCGGTCCGTATCAGCATCTACAATGTATGCTATGCAGTCCAACGCAAATAGCTGCATGCCATCGGCACCTTTATCTCGCTCAGGCTCGCCCCAATAATTGTGTATGATGACGTCAATTATATCGTCACGCGCACTCTGCCCGCAACGTACGTATACGGGATTTATCGTCACGCGCACTCTGCCCGCAACATACGTATATGGGATTTATCGTCACGCGCACTCTGCCCGCCACGTACGTATATGGGATTTATCGTCACGCGCCAAGCTTTGGAATGATTCTATGAGATTTAGAATCATCGTTTAGACGCACGTTACCATGGCAACGGGATCTATATAGATTATAGAACAGTGACACCGCCCGCGCGTATTAGGGCCACATCCGTGCTCGTGACTTCCACCTGCACGCACCGAAGGAAGTCAACATAACCGCACACTGTCAGGTGACACTTAGCACGTGAGGGCTGGGGGCTGGGTGCGATGACGCAACGGTCAGGCGATGATTTCATAGGTGGGAACCCGATTGCGTTTGAAAAGGAATGACAGACGGCACAACTCAGCAGATTGCGGCGTGATGCGGCAACGGTGACCTCAAGCCTCTTTGAAAAGCCCAGCAATCGAGTGGAGACTGGACTGCTCAAATTTGAATCAAGGTCTCTATCACCATAGATGCTGATTGCCACAAGACAGATTCCACTCAGGGCTGAGAAGAGCGACTCGTCTTAAATCCGAGGGAATGGTATCTGTGCCAGATGGAAGGAATAATCTCAGTAAAGCAATTCGGAACTTAGGCCACAATGGCAACCTGTTACAGTTAGGAAATAGATTCTTGGTGAATTTTGGTCATCCCCTGAACACCGATGATCCGGTCTTATATCCGTGCATTGAAGCTTCATCGGGAGAGCAGCTGACGTGTCAAGTGGTGACTCAGGAGAAAGCGCACAGCCTGCGGACCGTCCTGCGCTTGCCGCCTCATGCCACCCTTCACCGACCGCTGGACGTGTTCAGATGCGACGAAGGCTTCTTGGCCATATGTCGGAAGACCGGTGCAGACCTCCACTCACACATTCGTAGCAAGAAGCAGTTAGGAGAACAAGAATGCAAACGGCTGTTTCGTCAGGTGGTCGAAGCGGTACAACACTGCCACATGAACAAAGTAGTCGTGGGAGAATTAAAGTTGAAGAAGTTCGTGTTTCTCGACGAAGACAAGTGAGTTGTGTGCAAACTTGTGTATGTATGTAGCTAGGTGGCGCACTTGAACATGCTTGTCGTGTGATGGGTGGCATGAATGTGTGTAGTCTTAGTGGATTGTTGTGTGTTAGCAGTGTGGATGCAATGTTTACAGTTGGACCGGACCGTATCAGAGTATTCTAACACTTACATATGGCTACTGCTGACTACTGCTGACTAGGCAATGTAGCACTATTGCCTCTGAGGGACCGAGGTGTGTGGGCGCTAGCTACTTGTATACATACGTATGTATAATGTGCCCTTCAGGGCACTGAACCTAATTTGCTTACATCTATGAGTTAATTGTATTGCGTTTGCACAACAGCATCGTACACCTATACAGCTACGGTATATCATTAGGTGATGTGCAGCTGCGAACTGAAATGGGCCATGCAGCCTACCCTAAAAGATATTTGTAGGACCAATTTCTATACATACATATGTGGCAAATTAGTGGTGCACACAGAGGAAGAATGGGCTTGCACATGTCTTACACGTGTATGGGTGTGAGGTGCTTGCTGTGTCATTGTGTGTGTCACTGCTGACCTAACTGCCTGGTAATGCAGTGTTTGCAGTTCATACATATGCTCTTGTGGAAGATGTAGTCTAGCGCGCCAGACTAGGAAGACCGTGACTACTACCACATGAAGTGCATGGCTATACTGGTGTGAAGTTGTTCACATATAATTATAGAACAAAGCCATAGGCCAACTTTCCGCAGTAATTGTTCACCTTGCTTCATTTCTCCCGCCTATACAGGACAAGGCTTGGACTGCTGTCATTGCAGAACTCCCATGACTACTTGTCAAGAGACAGTGACGCAGTCAAGGAACGCAATGGCTGCCCTGCCTACGTCTGCCCTGAGATGCTGGAGGAAGGAGAGTACAGTGGCCGTGGAGCGGACATGTGGAGTCTGGGTGTAATCCTCTTCACAATGTTGTCGGGACGCTATCCATTCTACGCAACTAGTCCCAGCACCCTCTTTGCCATGATCAAGTCCGGAAATTATCAGACCCATGACGACCTCTCATTCCTGGCAAGGTCTCTCATTGCAGGCTTGCTGCAGGTGGATCCAACGATGCGGCTGTCCACCACCGCCGTGCTGGAGCACCCTTGGTTCAACTCTGACTCTGAACATTACCACTGTAGTCTTCGTACTGTTCCAAAAGCACTCGAAGATAGTACAGATGACTTTTAAAATATTACTTGTGTGTATGTAAGTATGTTACATTTATTAGTATTGCTTGTCATGTGTGTGTGTGATGTACTAATTGGATTGACTATGGACCTGTGTGTGACTTTCACGAGTGTTTACCAAGCTCAATCTTCTTCTGGAGTGCTTTTGCTGAGTGGTAAACAAAAGCATCAATCATCCCAGCCACTACATGGGAGGGAGGGGGGAGGGGGGCAGAGCAATCAGTTGTTACAGGGATGATGAAAGAGTTTGTGGGCTTCCATTTCATACATAAACATTGCATCACCTCATGAAGTATATATTATGTACATTGCAAGGTGTGCAGGTACAGTCAAACGTATGAATACAATTCTCTATAGAGGGCATAGCTGAATCAGTACATGGGTGAGGGGTCATTGGTGTAACAGTCATGCCATAATCATAAAGTTGGTACACATTCAAGTGATGTCATTCTGTCTGTGCAGTCATCTGCTGGGCAGTGAACACACACATGGTGAAATCATTGTCACCATGTGATGTAATGAATACCTGCTGTTAACATACTGAATGCGCTGAGTGAGGTCTATACAAGACAGACAAGGCCTCATAAAGGTCAAGACTGGAGGGTGATAACATTGCCTGCCTGCCTAAGCTATATGCCTACACATACATACGTACACACATTTTGTACATACATACATACCCTATCTGTAATTGCAACTACTTGTGCAACACTGCTGTGCCTTACGATTGCATGGCCTGACCATGCATGCCGTGGAGTGTGGGAGGTACAGACCCAACCAGCAGCACATCAGGCGCTGACAGGGGGTGCACAGTGCAGTGCAGTGCAGTGCCCTTGCACTGTAGACATGTGAGTGGCATATGGTGTAACTTGCTTCCTAAGGTTAACACAGTATTCACGTACTTACGCACATTCCCTGCCTGCAATGGGTTGTGCTTACCGGTGAAGACTCCACCCACAATGGCACACACTCCTGTCAGAAAGTGGAAGAAGGACCTTCGGTGTTCAGTGATCTGGACCAGCATTGGTGATAGGTCGTACATGACGAACACTCCCGGCAGCCCAGAACCACCTGCCCATGGGTTGACTCCTTTGTGGTGCTTTGTGACTGAGAACTGGTTGGTGCGCACCAGCTGTGGGAGAACAAGGAAACACCAGAGCGGAAGGTAGGAGGCATCTTCGAGAATTATGCACAGAGCATGGGCAATGCACATGTGTGTGTGTGTGTGTGTGTGTGTGTGTGTGTGTGTGTGTGTGTGTGTGTGTGTGTGTGTGTGTGTGTGTGTGTGTGTGTGTGTGTGTGTGTGTGTGTGTGTGTGTGTGTGTGTGTGTGTGTGTGTGTGTGTGTGTGTGTGTGTGTGTGTGTGTGTGTGTGTGTGTGTGTGTGTGTGTGTGTGTGTGTGTGTGTGTGTGTGTGTGTGTGTGTGTGTGTGTGTGTGTGTGCCATACATGCTGCACTGTGCAGTTATTCAAATATGGTCATTAGACAACACCTTAATTGGTGTGGACAAAATGCCATACAAGCATTACACATGTTCTCCCCCTCCCCACCGCCTAGGAAAAACATGTACAAACTCAGTCTTTCGCTGTTTAGAAGGAGGAGGATGAAGTGGAGATCATGTTCAGTCTAGTAAGAGCACATATGCATGAGCTAGTTGTGAAAACGCAGGTGTCAGCTCAGTTTATTGTCTCCTGTCAAAACCCAATTAAAATCATGCTGCAGCGTCACGGATACAAAAGAGGGACGTGTGGAGTATTGTTTACGTTGCTTGCTTACCTCTCCTGACAAGGTCTTGTACACTGTGGGTACGATCTTGATAAAATACTGGTACATAATGTTGACTGCAAGATGTGTGTGTGTGTGTGTGTGTGTGTGTGTGTGTGTGTGTGTGTGTGTGTGTGTGTGTGTGTGTGTGTGTGTGTGTGTGTGTGTGTGTGTGTGTGTGTGTGTGTGTGTGTGTGTGTGTGTGTGTACATGTGTGTGTACATGTGTGTGTATGCAGTACACATGTTGCATGTGCAAGTATCAGAGAAAAGGATCATAGTTACACACAGGCACGAATCGTTTAAAAAGCATTCACTCGGGTGAAACAAAGACCTCACCAGGAAGCCCTTCTCCAGCCTCCACAAATTCAGCATGGCCATCGAGGGGGTCCTCCCGTCCTGGGAAGTCATGCCCAAATGACAGCCGGTGAATGGTGTGGGACATGTTGAACTGTGCAAAATGAACAACAAACACTTGTCGATGCACACACACATACGTACACACACACATACGTACTCACATACGTACACACATACATACGTACATACCGTACATGTGAGTGTGGTACAAGCACCTACAGTATATATACGTACGTAGCTGCAGTGAATTAGTAGTTGCTATGTATGTATGTATATATATATATCATATTGCTTTCAGTGAGTGTTTGCAAGCTGGTGTGTACTTGTACAGGGAGCTAGCTTCCAGCTTGAAGGGGAATGGAGACTGGTAAAAGAGAACCGAGACCTGGCGCACAAACTCGGTTCTTCCAGTCATGGTTCCCCTTTCAAGATGTGAGGCTAGCAACTTGTACATACGTATTATATTGCTACACGGTCCACCAACAGAGCAGGGTTGCCTGCTCACACCTACGTACCTCCTTAGTCTTGAAGGCATGAATGTCGTGCACTGAAGGGGGAGGGGAAGGAAAAATGTACACAATGAGGGATGTGCCCTGACACCAATTACACACGTACTTACATACGTACATGCATACATATGTAAGTATATATAGTATAGCACTTAGTAATGCTCATGATGGTACAGTGGGACCACTAAGCTATATACGTACGTATATACACAGCTTAGCTGACTCTACTTATGCATGCTGGTATGTATACTGGTACTACGTACATACAAACAATCCACTGTGCACTCACATGCACGTACATCGTGTACACGCAACAGCTCTGTCAGTTAGAGGCATTAGGGTCACGCAGTGCTGGTATACGTTTATGTGCAAGTAGAGTGAGTACGTTACAGCAAGCACAAGGGCCTTAGGGCAGCTCGCAGTGGAGCAGTCCCACTGTACTAGCCTGGGCTTTGGGCCCATTATTAGTCACATGGGCAAACTTTGCTGAGTCAAACTCTGTAGTGGCCAGCAAGTGAGAAAAGAGGCAGAGAGGGACAGTGTCTCAAGGTCTGGAGAAGAATGCAAATATTTCCAACCCAACCAACAGATAAAAGCTTGAGAAAGGGATGCCTTTGCCCTGGAGAAGGCCAGTGCATCTGACCAAAACATTGGCACGATTACTAACAATCAAAAGCTGGTACCTGGATACAACCACCCCTTTGTCATGCCTGAACCAGCTGAGAAGGCGCCACTTCAGCTTAAAAGCTCTTTCTCTTCAGCACAATCTGACAACCTCATGACGTCTTTGGAGTGCAAGGTAAGGTGAGTTGATGTTGAGACAAAGTCCCTTTGAGTTTGCTGACTAATGGAGTCTCCTGCTGAAAGCTATCTTTCAGATTCAGAGTAACAAAGCCTTTGTCAAAACCAAAATGACTTGCACTCTGAATGAAGCACTTCAGCTACTACAATTAGAGGATAATAGCAGAAATTTAGTGGGCACAATTTGCTAAAGAACAGGATGAAGGAAAACGCCCTAATGATGGCTTATGTAGTGGGGTAGAGCAAATGTCTTGATACGTACGTACATCCCGTGCAGCATCTGGCCAGACGCAGGAAGGGCAGAAGTAATGTTAACGGTAGATACGTACGTACGTAGATTATGAACAGTTGTCAACACTCAAATATGATTGGATTTAAAGAGAGTATTAGAAAGTTCATTCCAATAAGAGAGTGGAGACTTATTTCCATCAATGAGCTAAGCAGTGGTACGTACGATCCAAGCAGTTGCATACACTCAGCAAACCTACGTATGTAAGGTGACTGTCACAGAATGTTTTGGCCCATAGATCAACTGAAACTACTGCACAAAATACAGTACAGTGGAATTTTACATAGCCAGAGAGCTACGCCAGGCAGATTACATCACACAGGGAATTCACACAAGTCACACATGCTGTAACACTTTCCAATTCAACTTCCTTTGTGACACAAAGTCACCAGTAAATATTGAGCAATTCACTGAATACCAGGCAATGAGTGAAAGTGCAATTTTATGTAGGGAACAATACAAAGTCACCAAAACATTCCACATGCTGTACAGACAAAAACATTGTACATACGTACGTACAGACGCAGTACCCATATACGTAGATATCACCATCTTACAATCACATACAAGGTCATCCCAGTAACATGCATCATAGGTACGTATACGCATGTACGTAACACACTAACACACACAGCACTGCATACGTACATACGTACGTACGTACGTACGCACACACATACCATGAACATTGTGTGACTGGAAGCTCTTGCCAGGAGCAAAGTGGAAGTTTCCAGCCACCTTGCTGACATCAAAGAACCCACTGGCGCGGCAGCCCTCCCCCGACTGGTCAGACATCTGCTGCACCCAGCCTTCATCCAGGCACTGGGTGATACCCTCAGCATTGTTGAATGCCCACCCCTTCTTGCGGTAGGCCTCTCGCACTTGATCACATGTGTTGCAACACCTGGCAGGCACCATGCAGACAGGCAGACAGGCACCATGCAGACAGGCAGACAGACACCATGCTGACAGGCAGACAGACACCATGCAGACAGGCAGACAGACACCATGCTGACAGGCAGACAGGCAGACAGACACCGTGCTGACAGGCAGACAGACACCATGCAGACAGGCAGACAGACACCATGCAGACAGGCAGACAGACACCATGCAGACAGGCAGACAGACACCATGCTGACAGGCAGATAGACACCATGCAGACAGGCAGACAGACACCAAATCTACTTACGGGATTTCGGCTGTTTCAGCTCCATAACAGCTGAGACACTTCTCCTCTGCCGTCTTCTCCGCAACGTCTGCCTTCATAACATCATCCACTGCAGGACTGCCGAGGGCCTCCACTCCTTCGCAGCAAGCATTGCCAGGGGCAGTTACGAATGTGCATTAGTTTACAGGACACATTTAGAGACTGGTGACACACACGCGCGCACACACACACACACACGTGAGCAGTAGACAGAGGGATAGGTACGTAGAGGGACACACAAGCATGCACACATAGGTACGTACATACGTACATCCAGACTGCTTACTTTCGAGCTCCTTCTCTTGAACGACTGAGCCATCGGAGGACAGTCTTTGCTTGACAATATTGTGCATGACATCAAACTGCTGCTCACCAGACACGTCCATTGCATCAATGCTCAGGTCTGCAGACAGCAGAATAAGATGTTGGCAAGTGTAACACACAGAACACTCACAGTGATATGTACGTTCATATGTACTGTATGTACGTGTGTGCGTACATTCAGTGCCTTCAGATCACAGCCCACACCACTTATTTCATATACACACTACGTACGTATGTCTGTGCACCTATATGTGCATGAATGGTTGTGCGATGGCTGACTGCCACAGACTAGCTGGTCACCAAAGATGTCACATTTCCCGCACACACAGAAGTACTTACATACAAACCACAAGTGTAGGGTGATTATTTTATGCCTGACGAAGCCCGTGATGGGCGAAACGTTGCATTGAAGTGACAATTGGAAGTGACAAGTCATTTGTTGGCGTGCTTGATCGTCCAAAATATAATCATCCTACTGCCAACTCCAGCATGCCTAAAAACTTTCATGCCAACCACAAGTGTAGTAGTACACAGAGAAGCTACCTATGTACATACATACGTATGCTACCTACGTACGTTTGTAGCTAATGATACTCACAAGCACAAGGCAGGCTGTGGAAGGTGACATCGATATTGATCTGCAATCTCTCCCCCCGAGAGGTGTCCACAAACAGTTCAGGCCTCACCTACGTATGTACGTGTGCAAACACAAGAGACATAGGAAAGTAGAGCCACAGCAACAACACAATGTGCATGCAGTGCTGTATGACAAGTGCATACATGCATGCACACGTAGACCTAAAGTCTAAGGTCTATGTACGTAGGTATGCAGGTACGTAGGTATATAATTGAAAGTACATGCGGCTAGTGTGTGGGAGATGATCATGATCAATTTACCTAGCCACTGAGGTCTCTACAAACACACAACACAGCACTGTGTTGGCTGTAGGCCCAGTTGGTTCATGATCCAGCACAGCACACACATATGTACATATGTGTGTGTGTATACGTAATGGTGACAAGCTTAGTGCATACAAGCCGAACAGCAGTAAGCTGTACATACACATGCAATGGTACAGGTTAGAATGTGTGTGTGACACACCACTATACAGACATGCATAAGCACTGTAAACACCACAGGGTACATATTGCACACACTCCCGAATACAGATGGGCTGGACAATGAGCGTGTATGTATGTATGTACGCATGTATGGCACATGAAACATGCAAAATGAGTGTGTGTGCATACTGTACGTATTTGCAGACTCTCTTGCATTCTAACTCACGTCAGTAGTGAGGTAGTAGTTCAGCTCCGACAAGAAGAGGATTAGGATGAGGCTGGCACTGACAATGGTGACTGCATGGAAGGACAGCACAGCACAACATCAGCTAACAATGCTGCAAGGGTTCACAGTGAACACACGTATGTACGTACGTACGTACATACTTGCCATCCCCACAGGACACGTGTACGCACATACAAGCAGCATTGAATAGTTACTCTGTACTTAAACGGCTCATCACTCGCTTCAGATGATAACTGCCAGCTAAGGACTTGTGCACATCCACTCTATTTATTAGAACATAATACCACGTAGTTATAACATGTGTGTGTGCAACATGCACAACTGCACACACAATTCCTACATATGTAACATTCCTAAGTGCATCACCTGTAAGAGTAGGCATGTAGGTAGGTACACACTCATGCTGATACAGCAGCCTCGCAACATTTCCTAAACATGTAGTTGCTCAACAATGCAAAAAGAGAGGCTCCCAGACATGGGATGAGTGTTCTCTCTGACCTCCTCCCAGAGGGTACAATACTCTTTGGAGTTGTCACGTTCCCTTAGGGATTGCTGAAAATCTCTTGATGTGCCCTACAGCCCCTTTCTAATACTTACTCTCTATTCTCATCACGCCATCAGAACCAATCAATTATGCATTAGCTAGAATATACGTATACGAAGGCACAGGCTACACACACATGAACTGCAATGGCTGCAACTACTGCACAGGCTCAGTTACTGGTGGGGTCAAAGGTCAACAATTGCCCAGCCCTCCAACCTCTGGACTGAACATTCCGGTGAGAACACCATGGGTGACCTCTCCATGACTACTAGCAGTGTCCTTCACACTGCGGTCCCATGCACAAGAGCATACATATGTACATATGGGTGGTGAGACACAGCTTATCCATCCACACAGTTGGTGCAGCTGTGAGCCATTGCACACAGTGACCAATGGTTTTGCCACTTATAATGTTTCAATGTGTCAAATGTGTCACTGCAATGAGAATCAGTGTTTAAGCAGTTTACTGCATGTACAACAGTAGCAAATGCATACATATACTGCATATACTCAACTTATCTGTATGTAATATGTGAAACTAACAGAACGGCTGTAAGCTACGGAGCTGCACAACCACTGGCACGTATAACGTGCTCCGGCTGTTGTTGACTATACGTATGTACAATGTTTCACAAAAAGGACCTGAGGGGAGCCCGATCCTCATCCCACAAGTCAATGAAGGCACTCGACTTGATCGACACCCCGTTGACCTTGTTGTCAACAAGGGTCGTTTCTGAACGGATCACACATGTTACTGACCACTTTCCCACTACTAAATATAGACATAACATTGCATGTTGTTTCCCAATTGGCTTAAGTTGTACTTGTACTGTATGTATGTATGTATGGACCTGTAAAAAATGTGAAGCAAAAAGGACCTCAAAACACAGCATATTCAACTCTGCCACACAACGAGCAGTATTACATGTTTTAATGTGACATGACACCCCATTGGTACCATCCCCCATCCAGTGTGCACGTCCCAAGCACACATTACGTACATTCCCACATGCATCACAGTCCCCACCACCATTTTACGCCAGATTCTGACCGCTTGAGCCGCTTACAGCCCAGCACCACGTCATGCCTCCTGTTATATAGACTCACTCGCTGCACCGCCGAAGGTCTTCACTCTGAAGTCTTCGAGGGTCTTTGGGTATGCGTCAAATTGTCGAACTCGACCCCATAGCGTGGACGCCATTTTGTCACCTCCAACCAATCAACATTTATACACTTACATAGCTATTGTAACATAAATGTAGTTCACTACGAGTTGTCACTTACACGTTCTTAGCTTACTTATATATAGCTACCTATAATATCAAACGTGAGCCAATACAGACCAGAGACGGAAGATGGTGTGTGTGCATGTGCGTGTGAACGGACGGGACGAAGGACAAGGGACAACACACTCCACCAGCACACAAATAAAAGGTTTCAGCGACCGCCACTGAAGCCAGTGCCGTACTGGGCGCCAGGATGAGCCTGCTGTCCTCCTCGAGGCCCTCCCGGGAACCCGCTGCTCGGCTTCTCGCCATTGCTGCCCTGTGAATACTGGTAGCTGTTGCCAGTGCTGGGCATGTCACTGCCACCTCCATACCCAGTCCCGTAGGTGCCCCCAGTATGACCTGCATACTGATCAGTGCCAGAGGGGAAGCCACGGGCGACCGAGCCTTGGCTGTACATGGCAGAGTCCTGTTGGTAGCCTCCAGTAGAGACCTGCTGCTGGCCTGTGAACAATGGGGGGGAGTGAGGGTGAGTGGGATGGGGGAGGGAGTAGAGTGACGGGGATAGAGGAGGGAGGTCGCTGATGGGGGTGGGGAGGGAGGGAGGGGGGTGACAGGGATGGAGGAGAGTGATGGGGATGGGGGAGGGAGGTGGGTGACTGGGAAGGGGGAGGGAGGAGAGTGACGGGGATGGGGGAGGGAGGTGGGTGACTGGGAAGGGGGAGGGAGGAGAGTGACGGGGATGGGGGAGGGAGGAGAGTGATGGGGATGGGGGAGGGAGGTGGGTGACTGGGAAGGGGGAGGGAGGAGAGTGACGGGGATGGGGGAGGGAGGTGGGTAATGGGGATGGGGAGGGGTGACAGGAATGGAGGGATTCGGGTGACGGATGGGGGAGGACTGAGAGTGACAGGGGGATTGGGGAAGGAGGGTAAGTGGACAGTGGTGGAAGGTGACAGGAATATAGCAGACAAAGGTGTATGCAGAGTGTGGAGTAGTGGGGATGCTGGTGAGATTGGAGGACTCAAATACGTACATGGCTCTGTTGGTCCCTTGGGCAAGCTCTCACCTGGACGCCCACCTGAGCTGTCATAATTTTGGTACGGGTAGCCCTGGGAGTAGCCAAAGCTGCCCTGCTGGCTGTAGCCGCCTCCACTATAGCTCCCTTGTGAGAAGGCAGGGTTGTAGGCCCCAGAGGGAGGATAGCCTTGATCGTAGAGACGAGGGACAAAGGAAGGGTAAGCAGCAAAGGTCTAACCATATGTATGTACGTATGTACTTGCATGTAAGCTGGGATACATAAGATGTTATTCGTAGATGAATTGATGCAGTAGCTTAAAGTGCCACAGGAGCTCCCGCCGACAGGGATACATGTTTGGAGTGCTGTAGAGAATCTGTAGAGCACTGTAAAGTCCTACAGCAGTACAGTTATAGCTTACAAACACATACTGCACAGCTATATATTTCAAACTAGGAAGCAGTGTGTGTGTGTGTGTGTGTGTGTGTGTGTGTGTGTGTGTGTGTGTGTGTGTGTGTGTGTGTGTGTGTGTGTGTGTGTGTGTGTGACATCAAAATGGCGGCGTTAAGCCACGTGTTCGTGGAAGACACTGCCGAAATCATCAAATCCACGACACACTTCGCCACCATTCACCATCACCTCCACCACACCCCCTGGACTTCTTGGGGAGCGTTACTGAGAGCCATCTCGGCAGCGGACAACAACATGCGGCGACGTACAGTGCTATGTCGAGCAGCCTACCGAGGCCAAACGGCTTTTGGTGCCTGTCAGCCGGTGCGCACCATAGCCAGAGGGCTTTTCGGCGCCTGCTGGCAGGTATCCACCTCATAGCCAGAGGGCTACTGGCGCCAGTTTGCTGCCTCATCCAGGGACAACCACCATCAACTTTCGTGAGGAGGAGTCCAGATCGCTGCCTCATCCAGGGACAACCACCATCAGCTTTCGTGAGGAGGAGTCCAGATCGCTGATGGTGGTCTCCTTTCAACTTTCCCTTGGACTCACAACTCCGGGGAAAGTGCTATCTTTATTTGCGCTAGAGAGTGGCATAGGGGGATCTATCAAGGTCCCACTCCCTGCCACTGGCCCAGGGTTATTCCAACGGCCCTGCCATCACAGTACATGCTTATGCATGTACTGTGATGGCAGCTTTCAAGGTTCAAGGTTCAAGGTTCAAGGTGTGTGTGTGTTGTGTATGTGTGTGCACGCACACACATACACATTTGTCCTTACTAGCACACAGGCAGAAAACAACACAGATACGTATGTTTGTTTACAGGTGAATGATGCATAGCTTGTTCCACAGTAATCCAAGCCAGTGCCCCACATGTATACAAGGCCAGGCTGCAGTCATGTGGAGAGCACTGTTTGCCTGATATGACACCCAACACTGCATGGACCGCACAGCAATGTAGGCAACACCCAGGCAGACAAGCCTTTACATATTTACGTACATACGTATGTATGTATGTATGTATCAACAGGGCAGATATGATGGTAGGTAGATCAACGATAGTGTAGACTTATTGTCACTTTGTTGGTAACTGGTGAATTGATACACAAAAAATGTAGCAGAATCATACATGTACACATAGAACATTTGCTCCAGAAAACTCTGTCTATCCATAATTGGCAAATTGATCAAAAGCATATGTGTATGCACAATAGCAGAATCAATAACAACTGACTGCAGAACATTTTGGCACACACCTTCGGACGCCTACCGTACCTCTTATATAGAAAAAAGTTAGCGTACTACACCCGTTCACACACCCGTATATTTACCTGTAGCACACCCGCACGTTTTCACTTGTATGCCCATAGTAAGGGTATGCCATATATTGCAAATAATTTCACACCTTCGGCATTGCCAATTAAGGTGCCAGGCTTGTGCTTCAGTGTTTATTCTGAGTGATTGGCTTTAGTGCATCCGCTCCGAGTGTTGTTGGCTTGCGTCTTCCTTTTACGCTGTTTGTTATCGTTCTGGTATTATTGCTCAACTGTCCTGACTGACTGCTCGAGAGTGTGCCTGCTGCAGTTGAAGATGGTCAACTCAGATTATGTGGAGCAGAGAATTCTGTTTTACCACCACTTGGGGAAAAGCTTTGTCCAGATCACCTTATGTGTCTTCGTCTAGTAACACCACCTTACGCCGATATATCTTCTTAGGAAAAATGCACAAGCAGTTTGCACCTCCTTTGTGACCAAATTTGCTCACGTTAGCGTGCTCCATAGGTGTTTCTGGAACGCATGTGTTCTACCTGATGCATAAGCAAGAAACGCCTGTACGTGTATGCGTACTACCAGCCGTACATAATTGAAAGAACGCCCATTGTACGCTGACTTTTTTACGAGGTAACGTATGTGATGCAAGAGAATAGAAGTAGAGCCCTTCAAATCCCAGCACTGATGTGGGCTATACATACATACGTACACACACTGTCATGTTTGCCATGTATGGCACTGCACACACCATATGACCACAATGACCAGCTTACACCCTCACGGAGGCTCCTTACGTAGGAAGCAATGTTGTACTTAGAAATTTCTTCACGGGGTTGCAAGGTTAAGGTTTTCAGAAACAAAGAGGGGGAATATATAGCAATGGGGGGGACACAAATGTCAACAGCCTATTGGTAGGGACTATACTAAGTCATGATCTGTTCATAATCTTTCAATTAGTAAAAATGTGCCCATTGGTTGTAATGTGCATGAGAATAATAAAACCCACACGTCAAGCTACCTACTCCATCCTGCAGCAAATGTCCACAATAGCACAGTACTTGTGCCCACAAAGCACTCACTGTAGCCTCCTTGCCCGAAGCCACCCTGTCCATAGCCACCTTGTCCATATCCACTCTGGCCGTAGCCATAACTAAAGCCAGCATACTGACCAGCTCCACTGCCACTCCCAACAGTACTGCGAGTGGCATACCCTGTTGGGGTGAGCAGACCTTACTCAGCAGAAGTCACACCAGGCACAAGATGCACAGACAAACAATTTAGGCCATCACTACTGTACCTTATGCCAATGTATAGAAGTACGGTACATACCCTAATAAGTTAACATTTGACTAGCGTACGACAGGTACGGGTACGGACAGTCTACAGATACGCGTACTGGCATAGTGGGTGCTATGCATGCTTATAATACAGGTAAAACCATGGGTGTGCGACGAAAGTCGTACGGGCGATCAAAGTGACAGCTTGGGAATGTGCTAACATAAGAAAGCAGTGCTATCTTGTTGGCAAGTGTACATATTCGTCTTTGTGGAGGGATGAGTCTACGCAGCACCCTGAGCATCTGTGAACTCTGCACAATGCAGTCAGGGAAGAGATAGGGCTACAACCACAGCCACTGTGCCACAAACTAGAACAGTGTGCACACTTTACAATAATGATTCACTCCCCATCTGAAATACCTGGGTATGGCCCGGTCACACTACGGAGAAATGACGGCGACGGCACGGTGACGTTTTATCGGTCACACTACACGTTTCGTAACGTGAACATGAACGTGACCTTAACGTCGCCGTGAAAATGGATCCCATGGCAACGGTAGCCTTAGGTGTCTTTTCGGGTCTGCACAAGCGAAGTGTAAGCGATGGCCACGAATGGCAAGAAACCTAGAGCGAGGTTGGATACACCGAGGAGGAAGTGAGTAACAAGTTTTTAGCTGAGCAAAGTTTTGAGTGTGGCTGATTCAACGTGTTTTTTGCCGTCGCCGTAAACGCTACTGTCACTGTCGCTGTGGTTTTCGCCGTAGTGTGACTGGGGCCTAAGGACAGCATTAGCAATCCACCCTCATAATGCAGCATTTGTACACTGCAGTTAAACTGACCCTGGTTAAACCCTTGCCCGTAGTTCTTGCTGCCTCCTCCATAGCTCCCACCACCACCTGTCATTGAGGGTCCGGCCGCTGCTCCATGGTACCTTGGCTCCGCCTTTTTCACCTCAATCTAAAGAGAAGTATGGCAAGCAAAACAGTTAAACCAGGGCAAACTACGCACATGCATGTACATGGTCACCAGTCAAATATGTATGTTCTGGTCATGCACAGAGTTGACTTGACATTGCATAACCCCCTCGGTGCCAAATGGCACGTACACTTAACACTTTCTGTACTTTGATGCATGAAGGAGAGGCGCATCCTAATAACTTCGGTGCTGCTGAGCCTAGCTGCATTGCACCACGTCCTGCCCATTTCACTAGTTCTGCAATAAACATTGCTCATGAAAATCGTGCCAGATACTGATGTTCCTTTACAATTCTTCGTGGCACTATCTAAGGCACGAACTTCTATCCACACGCTTGCAGGTAATGGCAGGGCACTATAGTAGCTCTTGAAGACTGTGTTCGCATCTCTGTGGTAGTGTCCGGGGTCAGTGAGCGCTTTTGTTTTGTCATGGGAAGTGTAGAACGAAATCATGCAAGTAGCTTAGCAAAATATCTGCAAGTCATTCGCTAGACTCTTTCGGCGAGACATTACGAATCAGCCAATTCAGTGATCGATCACAGAAGCCATTACCTGGAAAACCACATTAAATATGGCGGTCCTGCACGAAGAGAAAAATGGAAGTAAAATGTGAAATCGCAAAGAATGGCGACAGATAGGCAACATAAACTACCGGAGGACACTCCAGAGTTGGTTCTATGTACTGTTTTGAAGTCTGGACTCGTTCTTTGCTGTAGTTTAGGAGGATACTGGGAATAAACAAACACACCTTAATTATACATAATTATATTAACCCTCGGTGCACTTGTGTCACACGGTTATAGTAGTTGTATGTGTGTGCGTGTGTCCGGTCCGATTTTTTCATACAGTAACAAATCAGGCAAGAAGACCTACGGATCACCTCAGCGCTTCAAACAATTGAACTAAAACGTGACGTTTTGCATAAAACAGCCTCCTCGCAAAGCTACAGATTTCGCGTCGAAATTTACTAGCACAGCTGTCAGCCATTTTGTTTGCCTTCGCACACTCGCCAATGTAGATATAGTGACAATTTAGCACCCACAGAATCAGTTCAACAGCAGGAGATATTCCCTACACAGTTAGGCCATAGGTGCAGTAGTCCTAAAAATAGTAATGCGTCTAGCATGGAAACATATGCAATTATTTGTGTGGGCGCTTGCTTCCCACTCATACCGTTTACTCATTATCACCTGCGCACATACATACATACCCTAACCAGTTAATCCTGTTAACTGGAGACTACTGTGTCTCATGCCCAGCACACTACAACTGGTTACAGAAAACTGTTATACATACATACATGCATACATACATACATACATACATACATACATACATACATAGACATTCTACACAGACCAAGCCATCACCGCTGCTACACCTACTGTCTTTTGGTTAATCGTCGAAAACTGCAAGTCGCACAGCTTGGTAACGTCTTCTTCAGACTCAAAGGTGACAAATCCAAAACCTATGTGTGCACGTGACAGAGAAATAGCACCTGTTACTACAAACACACACAGTAGGATGTGTTTTTGAACATAAACACTACCCACCTCTCATTCTCATTGTTTGCTTGTCGTACTTCAGCTCCACTTCACGTACAGTGCCGTGGCCGGAAAAATGCTCCCTCAGATCCTCCTCTGTCGTACCAGCAGGAATGCCACCAACAAAGACTTTCTTTACCGGTTGCGTTGAAGGGTTGGGCGGAACACCTTTCTTCTGGGCAGACGGATTGAAAGCTCGCTTTGGGTCAATCTACAAGTGATGAGAACGTAAAACATATGACAGCAATGATCTTACAGCAGTTATGACCATAGAGGTTATTGCTACGTCTTATGAGAATGCAAGTAACTGGAGTGTGCTTCATTTGCTAATGAACGGTCACCAAACCAGGTAGGAATTTGAGTCACTGCCAAGAGTAATCAGCAAGGTCAATCTGCAGCACCTACTCATCCATTTCTGCTGCATGCTATATCTAGGATAGGATGATGGCACCTCGTGCCTAGCCTGCATCGGTTCACCACAGATAAGCAACAAATGCTGAAGAACTGATCAGTACCCAGAGAGTGCCCTCTAAGGGTTGACATCACAACTGCAGGTTTCTTTTCAACAAAAGGAAAGAAATTTCTACTGCACATTCAGCCAATGGGTACAGAACCACGTATACAAATATTGGCTCTGAATAAATAAATAATAAATGAATTGTATTTGCACTCAGTTACACACATACGTACAACTCGAATAGAACTTTGAGAATAAAATTGGAGCATTGATGGCCTGCCATGCCGTAAAAGTTACCCCGGGCCTAAGACGGCAACAGAGCGCTTGCCAAATCAGTTCTGCTTTGCCAAATTAGGCCCCCGTTCTACCATTAAAAATGGCCGGAACGATAGCTGGGCGTGTCGGCTATATAAGGTGCAGTTGGCGTTTCTTCGAACGAAATCAACTGTAAATGCAAATTAAGCGAGGATAACCATGAAGAATGCGTTCGGGAGGACGAAATTCTGGAATAATCAATCAAATATATGTTATTGCCAGAGGCAAAGGCAACCAGTACATACAGTATCCTGAAGGATGGGACAAGAATTTGAAGCGACCTGTTAGGAAGAGAGCTGACACAGTCAATGAGGGGAGTGGAAGTGATGTACAAGAACAGCGGTGAAGTTAGAATAATACAGAGTAGAGAAGAGCAGATGCAGGTCTTGGAGGTGTGGCATTCCGATTCAACATCTGAGCACTTTGGAGTTAAAAAGATCTTCAACCGAGTGGGGAAGAGGTTCTATTGGAAAGGGATGTTCAAAGATGCAGGGGGATCTGGGTCCTTGGACAAGATGACACATACCAGTATACTGCATGCTCTCAATGGTACCACAAAAGTTGCATGCTGTCTCTAATATTAACTCCTTTTTTTAATTTATAATATACTTCCCTAGCTATCTGCTACTTGCTTGTACTTCTCATACATGTGTTCTCCTGTGACCTTCATATTATTTATACCTTACACAGTCATATACATACAAGTACTGTAGTTTAGGGAGGGTGGAACCAAAACAGTCAAGCAACCAAATTGGTTCCTGGGGGAACCAATTTGGTTGCTGTATTTGTTTCCAGGTGGGCCATTTTGGGGGGGGGGGGACCAAAGTTGGTGTGACAGGCCTTAGCAGGTGTGTTGAATTCTTTGTTAAAACAATTCTTCATAGACACTGCAATGTAGAGGACATGCATGAGTTGCATACTTGCAGGTCACAAGGTCACGGTGAACAGTATTGGTCAAATATACATAGACGATAGGAAAATAATTTGATTATGCCCGTTTTGCAATACGCAACATCTGTACAGTGTTTGAGGCAGCAAAAACAGAAAGGGTTGAAGCCCAGAAGATGTTTGCGGCAAGCAGAGGTGCTGTTGCGATGATTTAAACACTATATCCAAAATCACACACCTTGCTCACACTGCACAACATTGACAAAATGGCTCGACTATCAGTAGGGACTTAGTAACATGCTAAATTGTATGCAGAAAGTCTGGTTGGTGCTTAGTAGAAGTCTGGGAACAAGGCTTACACCTGCCTGCAACTCCTAATATGAACGTTCCAGGAGTCGTTTACTACGAACAACAATGTGCTAGCCGTCTAGAACAGCTCTAAGTTCCTATCACAGCCTCTAAAACCTCATTAGAGAATCACGAAAGCGAGGACAGTGACATTATACATTCTATTTATACTAAATGACTTAAAAAGGCAACTATCAACAGTGAGCTTCTAGCCACTGCATCTCAGTAAGCCTCGCCAGTCTATCCAGTGGGTCAGAAGCACTGTAGTGGCAGCTAAGCTGTGGATGAAGTGTATGAGGCTCCTACGTAGCTTAGATTGGGGCACTTCGACCTTTTTTGGGAGGTTAGAGTTAGTCAGAGACTGTTCACCAGTTCACTTTATCGACCAATGACTGGAAGCTACTTCCTTTTAGATATATTTTCAGCTGCTAAATGGACTGGAGACTGTGCAGAGACTCTGTTGACATTGTAGAAGCACTCAAGGCATTTTCCTATCTTTACATGTGGCAGCTGCGCGCTGCACTCACTCTCACTATCACCTTTGATTGCAGAGTTCATGCACATCTTCTATTGTTTGGCAGTTCTTTATTCAGAAACGACATTGCATTTTACTATCTGAGAATTTGAAGTCAGAACAGAACAAAGTATGCCTTCATACTCTGATACAAACAAGCATGGAACAGATCCTTACTCCAGTGGCCTACACCTCCAAACCCTGAAAGAATACGTACACAGCACACTGAGCTTAAACGTATACTACATACAATACAATACAGTCTTGTAAGGCAATGGTAAGAGTGCACGCACATACGCACGTGTGTAAGTTAGGCAACTCGCAATTATACGTACATTGTGGTGGGTGTTAACTTACTGTCTTGCCGTCGAGGTGATGTTTCGGCTCCTGAAGAGCCGTCATCACAGACTGCGTTTCACGGAACGTCACAAATCCAAACCCTCTGCATGAAGTGAAGTGTAGACAGTACATCTATGATCCATATAACGTCCACATTACACGCTTTCTCTCTGTCATAACGTTCTTACCTAGGCCTTCCCGACGCAGAATCTTTCATTATGATGCTATCAGTTACCTCCCCATACTTGCTAAAGTACTCCTTGAGTTTTTCATCAGTTGTCTCCCAGCTAAGGCCGCCCACAAAGATCTTCCTGCGACAGGAAACAAAACAAGAAATGAAGCTTCTGGAACTTTACCACATACTTCTTAAGCTTTCAAAACCCACTTCTCATCTACGTCCATGGCTCCGTATTGGTTACACGTTACCTAAAGGTACCTTAAGCTTAGATGAAGTAGATTACTGTATCTACCGATCACTAAAGGTTACCCTTACACGTTGATTGGCGGGAGAGTGGTACCGCGCATGCGCAGATCACCTGCTAGCTTGCATATGGCGCGCAAAATAAATTTATCCGCTAGAGGTAGCTACATTTTCTTGTTTTCATATTTATTTTTGTCATAATTTCCCTTTTTTTTGTTGTTTGGTCGCCCCATGCACACACACACACACACACACACACACACACACACACACACACACACACACACACACACACACACACACACACACACACACACACACACACACACACACACACACACACACACACACACACGCATGCACACACACACACACACGGCAAACATTCTCCTTATTAAGACCAAGGTACAAAAATAAGGATAACGGAATCATTGAGTAACAGTATTTCCCAACATGCTGCAGGACGCATGGTACAACTTATAACTGTTAATGACTCTTTATGTACGGAGAGGTCAAGAGAGTGCCATGGGATGTGTGTGCATATAGAATGATGTGTATGCAAAGGGTGTGTATATATGCATATGGGTGTGTATGCAAAAGGGTGTGTGTGTAATGGTGGTTGGGTGCATGCATACGTATATGAACTGTTGTGTGCATAAAAAATGAAGTGATGTGTATGCATTGTTTGGCTATCCAGAAGTCTCTTGGTCTTGTGATGCTGCTCCTTCTTGAGTGGATGCTGGCTAATCCTCTGTGCTGTTGTGGCAGGGACTGCTGAGTCGGTTCCATTTCACCAAGCTGGATGACAGCGATTCTTGGCTGTGTTCTCTACTTCTGCTGCCATGTAGTAGCAGGAGGCCATCAGGGATTGTTCCCTCCAGCCATTGGGGAGATTTTGCCCCTCATCTGCCTGTCGGAGTCCTGCCCGCTCCAATTCAGGCCTTAGGTTGCCTGACAGACCGGCGTGTTGTGGTTGTCGCCCGTTCCAGAAGTTGCCGAGTATGCGTCTGTCTGCTTCGCTGGGTTCCCAGATGATGGCCAAAGTTCGCATCTCCGTCGGGTTCGTGGGGTTCCACACACACACACACACACGCACACACACACACACACACACACACACACACACACACAACATACACACATCAACAAGTATGTATATAGCTACTGTGTACCACACAGTGCAAGTTACAATACCTGTGCGCGCATAGCAATGCCTTTGCGCACATCAGTAAATGGGCTAGCTATGTAGCTATAGCTAGTTGGCACAGGAAAATCACTACCAGTGCAGGTTGCAGGTGATGGCCACCACGAGTGCAAGTGAAGTAGCTATTTGTGCTATTTTATGGCAGGAAAAAGCACCACCAGTACCAGTACAAGCTGCAGAGGGTCACTGGTAGGAGCAGATGCAGCAACCAAATGCAGGTATATATATAGCATTCTTATTGTATACAATTTTGCCCAAGATTACATTCGATCCTTATCAAACCAATTTAATCTCCTTTGACATTCATTGTTAACATGTCTGCTAAATACTTCTGATTAGCTGGTGTATACGTAAATCACATTTGTGTGTGTGTGTGTGTGTGTGTGTGTGTGTGTGTGTGTGTGTGTGTGTGTGTGTGTGTGTGTGTGTGTGTGTGTGTGTGTGTGTGTGCGTGCATTTGTACGTGTGACCCATGGGTCCAACTGCCCCAGTTGCATAAGCACAGCAATTCTCTGAGGCTGTACTTGCAAAGGAGGTCATGAAATGCTACAGGACTGCCACCGCTCCACAACAGGTTGCAGGAACTCACAACAGCCTACCCAAGACTTACCCACCAATCCAGAGTGTGTTTCTTGGTGACCACAATCCTCTCCCCTTCCTTAAACGCTAGCTCATCTGCATGGTCCGGAAAGCAGTCATAAATGGCAGTCACAATGGCCTGTCTGGGAGGAAGGGGAGGGGGAGGAGGGGAGGAGTGTTTGGAGGGGACATCAGGGTTGGAGACAGCTGCGTCTGAGTGGAAAGAGTAGGAAAGACAGTAAACAGCATTCATGCTGCTATCAGCGCACAGATTGTCTCAGTTACTCACTCTGTGGAGCAGTCACTGCTTCCTTGGCCTGTGCCGATCCTTTCCCTGGCGGTGCTGACCTGTGCACCACCAGAAGAGACCAAGCAATGTCACAGTATCCAAAGCACACAGAAACATAATCCTATGCGTGCATACATACGCGTATCTTTCCCAAAAGACCCATAGACACACCATGATGCTATGTACGTACTGTAGATACAAGATATGTACGTAGCTAAGATTTTTCTATTTTTTTCATTTACTAACAGATCTATTCGCTGTGCTTTAGGGGAGGGTGCCGGTGGAGTGCTGTTACAGGTGTCCTCAACAGAGGAGTAGACAGGCTCCTCTTCCCTCCTCTCTGATGCTGGCTCAAGCAACTCATGGGCCGACATTGAACTTGTAAAAGGAACTTGATCTTGCCTGGTCTTAGGGAGGGCTATGTGGGGGGAGCTGATGGACTACATGTGCAGAGAGTGACACGGGAGAGAGTGGATGAGAAGGGTTCATATGCCACTCAAACATACATCTGTTCACCGTCTAGTGACAAGAAGCACAGGCTGGACTACCCACAGAATGACGGGAGGCCCTCTGCCTTTACACAGTAGTACAAGACAAGATGAAAATATGCCAGTCTCTTGTGAACACACATTGTGCAGCATCCTCTGTAATGCATAGATGCATGCACGTACTCTGTTATGGCCAAACTCCTCGGGAGTGCAGTAAAGGCCCTCGCTGTCCTCAGGGTCCTCCACACCCCACTCAATGTCAATGTTGCCACACTTGGCAAATTTGCCACGTTTGGCCTCCTTGATCTGCAGACATACCATTGAGAACAGAGCAGGTTCACAATGTAACAAGTGCTACGTAATGTAATGCAACCAAAGCCCGCCTCCACTTGTCTCTACTTGTGGTACAACTTGTCTTTTCTGACCCACGTACTCTCTACTCCTGGGAAGGGCATGTATCCACACACCCATCCCAGCCCTGCCCCTCCCCCCCACACACATGTACAAGCAGAATGTGCAGATTACCAATGATTGCATGCTAGCTTGTATGTACATACATCCACCCACGTGCACTAATTATAATCATATCGCGAGCCCACCCTGCATGTAGCACCCTTGTGCCACTGTGTGTCTTGCTCTAGCCCAACCAACCTCTGACCACAGCCTCACTACCCAACCAATCACTCACAAGCTGCACACACTCTTCATTGCCTTCTTCTTCTGCAATGTCCAGTGGTGTCTGGCCGGAATTAGTCACTATACACGCAACCAAGAACAAGAGAACACATCAAATGCAGTGGATTAGGTGTCTGTGGTCACACTCTACCATCCACCTCCGCCACTTATGGAACCAGTCTCAGTCACTTCTCCAGTCACCACAGGCCCACTGCCAGTTTTTAAGGCCACTAGACAATAGTACTGTGTATATACGTGCTGTACCTCCACATAGTGGCCTGTACAAGCTTACATACGTATGTGCATACGTACGCACGAACAGGTGAAATGAATCTAAAGGTAATTGGCATTGGTAGGGTTGATTGGTATTTCAATTTTCTCCTCGTTCTTTACCAGGAGTAGCTCTCCATCTTGTCCTTCATTACCATACATGGAGTGCAGACTAAATCCATTACACAACACTAGCAGAAATGCCTGCCTATGGCAGATTACGTAACTGCTACGATGCATTGCACCTTGGCAGGCACATATGTACAACAAACAAAATGAGCATCAAATTGTCACATACACAACATATTCATATACATCTGTGACTCCATACACATAGGCTAAATATGTAGCAAAATGTTCTTATAGTTTCATTCATTTTCATCAAAGGGAAGCTAAGACACCAACCACATCAAGACACTCTGGGCAATTCTGAGTACGTAGGTCTTCAAAGTTAGTTAGGTGTGGATCAGGTACAGTCACACAGGAATTTGCAGGACAGTTTACTACATTGCCTTACGTATGGTATGTCCCTCCCCATGCTGTAACACAGACTCCCTTCATACTATAACACAGACTCCCTTCATACTGTAACACAGACTCCCTTCATGCTGTAACACAGACTCCCTTCATGCTGTAACACAGACTCCCTTCATACTGTAACACAGACTCCCTTCATGCTGTAACACAGACTCCCTTCATGCTGTAACACAGACTCCCTTCATACTGTAACACAGACTCCCTTCATGCTGTAACACACACTCCCTTCATGCTGTAACACAGACTCCCTTCATGCTGTAACACAGACTCCCTTCACACTGTAACACAGACTCCCTTCATACTGTTACACAGACTCCCTTCATGCTGTAACACAGACTCCCTTCATACTGTAACACAGACTCCCTTCATGCTGTAACACAGACTCCCTTCATACTGTAACACAGACTCCCTTTATGCTGTAACACAGACTCCCTTCATACTGTAACACAGACTCCCTTCATGCTGCAACACAGACTCCCTTCATGCTGTAACACAGACTCCCTTCACACTGTAACACAGACTCCCTTCATGCCGTAACACAGACTCCCTTCATGCCGTAACACAGACTCCCTTCATGCCGTAACACAGACTCCCTTCATGCCGTAACACAGACTCCCTTCATGCTGTAACACAGACTCCCTTCATGCTGTAACACAGACTCCCTTAATGCTGGAACACAGACTCCCTTCATACCGTAACACAGACTCCCTCAACACTGTAAACTACAATAAATCCAAGATGCAGCATTTACCTGCGGCGAAGTCTGGTCGCTTGGTCAGTAGGAGCTGCAGGCAGTGGTAGCTGCCAATGGTTGCTGCCAGGTGGAGTGGAGTGTGTGCTTCATTGTCCTTGTACTCCACTGCACGGCTGCAGGGTGGTCAGACAGACAGACAGACAGACAGACAGACAAACAGACAACAGACATACCATGAAGATATGATGGCATTATCATACTATGTACAATCCTACAGAGCCAGACTATACAGTACGCTCCTTAAAGAGAACTGCACACGTACATGACTGAACACTAAGTGGGTGCCACCTCACACACTGAGCATACAAGCACACGCCGTAACCGTACTGGAGATGGCTGTGAGCAGTGTGTACACACCTGCAGTATACATACATACATACGTACGTACGTACATACATACGTACTGACCTGTTGCTTGCTATAAACTCCACAATGTGGAGGGACGTCAGGTCTTCCTGCTCCACAGCTAGATGGAGGGCATTGTATGAGTCACTCTGCAGACACACGTAGGGGAAGACAGAATAGTAGCTCTTCAGAGAGCTTGCATGATGTTTGTAAATTCTCCTACATCATACCAGTGTTATGGTAATGGTAATTGGTCTATTTAACTGTAAGGGAAGGTGTCCGGATGTAGCGATGTGAGGTTCACAGACTGCACTAAATCTACTGATATCCTTGCGCTGCACATCGCACGTATCCCGTATGATACTAACAAGAAGACAATTGCTCTGATCAATCTAACGAGGTCAGCGGTGAAGGGAAAGAAGTGGGAGCCCGACGAATATTGTTTCATCTAAACCTTGTATTACGAAAGTTCTGTCGTTTCTAGCAGAAACTCACCTAACCAAACACCTGAATATTTTCGCTAGGCTCTCATCATCATCAGTACCTTCAAGAATCATAGTATTGCAGAGAACCAATCGGGAAGAAGGCCCATCCTCAGCTGATTCAACCACACCTTGAACAACGCAATTCAGATTTCGCAGTCTGCAGAAACAGCAACCAAGAAAGCTAACAGCCCTAGGCGATGATTGCGCCAAGTATGAAATTGAGAATAGCTGCTAGACCCAATTTCCGCCATGGCAAAGTTGGGTCTAGCAGGCCAGACCATATAGGTTACAGCAAGAAAACCTGTTATCGGTGTGGCATGGACGGCCACCTCGTGAAAGAGAATTGGCAAAAAGACACAGGGTGCCATACCTGCAACGAATGAGGACCCCTGCGTAGCTACGGTTTGTCATAGCAAGCAGTGCAGCGCGTCCAGGCCAGCCACTCATTGGACAATGAGGCAACTGAGCTACCAAATGTGTAAGGCTAGAAGAAGCCCAGGAGTAGTCGCATGAGTTTGGTGAGACCCCAGTTCTTCAAGTGAAAGGATCCAGTGAGACGATGCTAATCGCTACCCTAGAAATTGATGGAGTCTTTGTACCAATGGAAGTTGATACCAGGAGTGACCATATCGCTAACACCTGAGGAGCCCCAGAACAACCTGTCTTCCTGTGTTAGGAGTGCTGACAGTTCCAGGACTACATGAGCTTGCATGCCTTGTATGTTGTGCAGAAGAACGGGCCTACACTGCTTGGCCGTGATTGGTTACAAAACATCAGATTAGACTGGCACAGCCTTGGGATGGCTTATTCGGGTGAGAAATTGCAGACACTGAAGAATGCAGTGGTGCAAGAGCACTCTGAGTTTTAGTTAGAGAGGAGCTAGGACTGTTGACAGAGTTCAAAGCAAAGTTAGCTGTCAAGCCGGGCCAAACTCTTTTAGTCTACCCCTGCTCTATACCTTTTGCATTACAGGAACCGTTGGAGAAGGAGCTAGACTGAATGGAAGCTAGGGTGATTGAGAAAGTTGCTCGCAGCGACTGGGCAGCTCCTATTGTTGCAATACCTAAGAGTGATGGGACTGAAACAGTAGAGGAGAAAGCTAGCCAGTGGTGCTGAAATGACAGGCCATCCTTCTCACTCGATCCTTCTCATAGCAACCTTCAAACTGGCTTCGTTTAATAATTCTTTGTGCAACCACCCATTTTACCTTGGTACATACTGCTTAGCTAGCTCCTCATTTATTGCTAGAAGGCCCTCTGAGGTACGTACTGTACGTACATCCTGCTGACGGTAAGTTACCGAAGATAGGTACATCAGGGATAGTAAAGTCTACAAATGCCGCTGCCTCGATTGTGTGCAGTAAATCCTCCGTTTCTAGAAAGTTCTCCACTAATTCTTGCATTCCTTGCTTCTTTCCCTTTGTAGTAAGGTTGTTTTCTCCTCAGAAAGTCTTCAACTCGGCTACTGTAGCCAAAGACTGCAAAAACAGGTTCGTTCCCCTAATTCCCCATTGCTCACCATATTAAATCACAACTACATTCACTATTAACCCCGGCGAC
Organism: Aplysina aerophoba; assembly: GCA_949841015.1. NCBI lineage: Eukaryota > Metazoa > Porifera > Demospongiae > Verongiida > Aplysinidae > Aplysina > Aplysina aerophoba. The sequence continues at coordinate 3,150,394 of OX465042.1, forward strand.
CCTACTTATCGTGGGTGGTGGGCAGCTTACCATTACAACCCTACTCCATCATCTGGCCACCAATAGGCTTTCAACAGAAGTCAGTGTATTCCAAATTTTAAATCTAGTACATCAAAATGTTTGAATCACTCCCAACATAAGTCTTTTTTGTACATTTTGTGACTCATAAAATACATCTACAAAGAGTAATAGTGTATAAAAAGATACAATTTACAGCAGAATGTAATTGTAATCCTAATTGCAATTGAATACAGGCAATTGTAATGGTGCGTATGTACTACCTTTAATATGAGAGAAATCCTAATGGGAACCGGCTCTTTAGATGACCAAGTAATTGTAATCGCTTGTAAGCGGAAAGAATGCAACACACTGACTAGTGTTATCTCTAGTCTGTTTCAGAAGGCTTAAAACCCGTTTTGCCTACTTTCAGAACCCTTCTTAGGGCTATAAACGAATATTCTTCTGCATCCACTAGACCTATGCACTCTGCTTAGTGCATTGGTGTGTCTTTCCCCTAAACTATTATCTACAGAGAACACACCACCACCATGCACCATATTGTCTGCAAACCCCTAGAGGCTCACCCGATCTGGTAAGGGAGCACACATGTCTGCTCCCTCCGCGTACGTCTGCAGTAGCTGCCGAATATCCCTACAGTTCACCGCCTCGCGCAGCTCATGCTGGATTGTGTAGTCAGCATCTGTCTGGCTCAAATCCACGAACTTCCTGTCTATGTACTTACTGTAAATAAAGTTCTTCTTCTCTGACATGGGAGAATTTCCTGCTGGCTTCTGCCCTGCTGGGAGAGTTGCCTCCATCACCTCATTGAAGAGCTGGTTGCCCATAACGCGGGCCACCAGGAGCTCCGAGCTGTGCAAGTCATCCAGCTTGATGGAGCGGATGCGGGAGAACTGGACACTGAGGTCCCTGTGCTGGCCGGAGCACTCAATGCATATGACGACTCCCAGATTGACAGACAGCCACTCAGGGTCTGGGCATAAGGGTGGAGAGAGATATGTACGTATGTACACATCACGCAGTGCTGTCAGTGGGAGGGTCTGTAACTGTGCCAGAGGCATCCACCACCATCCGCAGGCAGTGGTGCACAGTGGACCACATCTCCCTTCACTTTATGGTGTGTGCCTACCTGCAGTACCACAGTCACAGCATGTGTTGTTCCCAGGTAGCCTCTGTATGGTGCTGATGATGCCCTTGACCACAGATCGAAAGTACACATTTTCAGCACTGGTGCCCCTCTCAACAGTGGTCTCTCGGCGAAAGGTCTTGTACTGTAAAGATGACAGGAGTGCTGAAAGATAATGTGTGTTTTTGTCTAGAAACTGACATAGCAGACAACAAATTACTTGGACTACACATTTTGACTGAGAATGCCTAGCTCCACAATACAGCGGACAATTTGCTCAATAGGAGTCCATTTCTGATCATCTCATACATAGCAAAGAGCCACTGGGACATAAAAGTGCTGTACTGGTAACAAGCTACAGCTGACAGGACACACACACATACATACGTACACATGTATGTACATACATACGTACATATGTATGTACATACATACGTACATATGTACATATGTACGTACATACAGGGTACGTGCAATTGGCAATGCAAGTCAGATGAGCTACAAAACACAAGCAGCTGTGCCGCACAACTGAGCTATGTATGCTGAGTAGTCTTCAGTGGCAGCGCTGCATGCACAGACGTACCTGCTTTGACTTCTCTGTTGGTGGACCATCAGTGAACATGACAATCTGACAGTTGTGGATGACTGCTTTCCAGCTACAGGAAGGGACAAGATACTGCATGGGAGTGTACTACATACATAGGCAGTTGCAGTGTATGTACAAAGTGGCATGTTGCAACTCAGTTCATAGCACAATGGGCACATCTGTAAGAACGTATTAGGGCTGCTGCGGCATACTTTAGTACATGTTACATTATCCCAACATGAGAAACATGTACACAACTGGCCTCTGTGTTAGCAATGTGCATTTGTTCAGGAACACTCTGCTGGACGTTCCTTATCTAACACACAAACAAGGACTTACTCTTTCAGCTCCGAGTCAGTCTCTGCATCAAATATGTAAACGCCAGTATCTATTGAAGGAAAACATAAATAAAATCACTAGAACTAATCAAAACAGGTCCTTCTTCTGTGCAGACACATGCATGTACATACACATATGCACAAGACTTACGTGTCAACAGTTGAAAGCAGAACTTTCGCCCGTCCAGCTCTTGCATATCCTACATACATACGTACACAGAGATAGGGCAGCAGTCACACAGTCAACCACTGGCTCTCACAACAAGCCCTGAGCAATGCACAGCACGTAGCCACTCACCTTGCACTGGTAGTGCATCAGGGGTATTTGCACATGAGGAGCATGAGTCTGCAGCAGAGAGAATAGAGGCACACACGTACATACGTACACCAACGTACTAAGCCACAACCTTCTTCAGTTCTTTAATGCACAGCCCACACAACCCTGCAGCAGTGCAGCTCAAACTAGCCTCGTCCCCAGGCCACAATTAACACGAACGGCCTGGAGAGAAGGCCAAGCTGAAATGGGTAGAGTGGCCCACACTGGTGTTGTACAGCGGTTGCCTAGAGCCAGTGCCCTGTACAGCGTGGGATGAGACTTACATGACTGTTGGCAATGCAGAAGCCATTGAGGCTGGCAGTGCAGTACACTTTCACCCACCTCCTCTTCGCGCTACAGGGAGTCAAGAGGGATTGCATGAGCCTATGCATATGTCATTCCCATCACCTCAAATCTACATATCTACATATTACAAAACATGGCATAGTGTACGTACGTACCTACATACATAAACACAACTCGCACTAGTCCGGCCCGCTAGACCAACTTCCCCTCGCAACTTATTGCCCTGGGTCTAGCAGGCCAGACTAGACTCGCACGTGACACAATCCATCTTTTTCGTAATGGTTGCTGCACAAGACAGTCACTTCACCAAAGCAACTCCTGAAGCTCAGTGATAATTGCACAAGTAGCGCTGCCTTACCCAAACAGTGCTAATGCAGCACTAAACACTGCAGTTTACCTCAGTAATGCAGCCACCTCTGTTATGACTGGCCACAGGAGGCTGTTTGGTGAGTGGATTGCTCCATTGAGTGTTTGGATGTAATGTCAACATCAGTACCAGGAGAGTAGGTCATTACAAACAAACGGTTACGTAGTCAGACATGGCCTTCAGTGAGCTAATTGACACTCCTCTACTGTGCTGCTTGTTCAGCTACGCCAGTGCAACACATCAACACAGTGGCATTTATCACATGCAAGTGTTGACTGGGAATAGTATACATCATACAGGCATACTTACTTACTTACAGCCTGTGTGAACTTTCTTCATCTTACATTAAGCAGAAACTGACCACTCCCCCCATCCCAGTGTGGAGCAATATACGTAATGCACTTACAATCTGAGCACTGCTAATGCTCCTCTTGGCTTCATCAGCAGGAAGCCAGACTTGACTGTCTTTTCCGTGGAGGACACAGAGGGCAGCATGGAGGCACGGTTGTCAAGGTTCTTGCCCATACCCATGGCTGTCTTCACCTTCTCACGCAGGGCGGAGAGCTTCTTCCTCTCCTCGTCATGCAGTGCTCTTTGCTGCACAACACACAAACACACAAAACGGTGTGCTTTGTGTGTGTATCTTTGCGTGCAGATGTGAGTGTGTGTGTCCGCGCGTGTGTCCATGTCCGCGCGTGTGTGTGTGTGTGTGTCTGTGTCCGTGTCCGTGTCCGTGTGTGTGTGTGTGTGTGTGTGCACGTGTGTGTATGGTGTGTCTGTGATTGTGGGGGGGTGTACACGTGCAGCAGTAGTACATACCTCAGAAAGCTGCACAGAAAACTTGTCCTCCCATTGCTTCAGCATATCCAGCAGTTTGGCGCAGTCGGAGAAGTACCTGTACACGCCACAAACACATACAGTACAGCAAACTCCTTGGAAATAGCTTATCTAGTGACAACAGCACCCGCGTAACCCCATAGCAAGCTAAGGGTCCTTTGATCCGTATGCTGCTACAGAAGTGGTAATCAATGTGTGTGTGTGGGCGGGTGGGGGGGCAAACCCAAGATACACACGTATACATATAGGGGTTCAGGCTCCTATAATGCTTAGCAAAACTGCATATCTAAAATGTACAATAACTAGTAGTATACACATAATATATTATACATACATACGTACATACCCACAATGTAACCAACCATAAGGACTGAACTGGCAAATAGTGCATTTCATGTTATACAAGTGAGCCTCACACGACTAAGTGCGCTAACAGCTAGACACTGGTCTGCAGGACTGACCCGTGCTGGGAGCCCATGAACTGCATGAGGTGGTCAGCGTACTCAAGCCCTCGCTTGAACCTCACATCCATCATCTTGGCCATGTACTGTGTGAAGGATGCATACACAGGCAGGTCGTTCATTACAACCATGCGTACACTACACATGTGCTGACACCTCTGTATGCCCCCACCCACACACATCTAGAGTTCTCATCTGGAAGTTTCTCCTGTCTTGCTCCAGTCTACCTGCCAGCTCGTCTGGCATGAACGTCTTCTCCTTCCAACTTGGAATGCCTTTTTTCCGCAACTCTTCTCTCTCCTCTCTTTCAATTCGTTGCCTAACAGAGTACACAACAATCACACAGCACAGGCTAATACCCACTACACCATCCACTTCACTATACCAAGCCTCACCACACAACACCTCACCACACACCACCTCACCACACACCACCACACCACACAACACCTCACCACACAACACCTCACCACACAACACCTCACTACACAGCACCTCACCACACACCACCTCACCACACACCACCACACCACACACCACCTCACCACACACCACCACACCACACACCACCTCACCACACACCACCTCACCACACACCACCTCACCACACACCACCTCACCACACACCACCTCATCACACCATCTACCACACCAAACCATCCATCTCACCACACCAGCCACTTCTATATAAAGCCTACGCACTTTGCTGACTCGTACTGCCCCACGGCACTGTCCACATGGGACTTGTACTTGCCCTGAAGCAAGAGAGAGAGGACCACATATCATGCAGAGAAACAGAATGCCGTTGTCTGAACAAGCCTAGAAGCAAAAACAAACTACCTTATACACAATTTTATGCCGACATTCCCACAAGGAATCAGTACTAATAGTCTTAGACTATGGAGTGTGTAAGTACACGTTGAATAGTCCTGAGTGGAGCATATCGTGTACGTACACTGTATGTAGCACATGCACCAAGGCACCTGGTCTTGTCCAGCATTAAATCACTGCCATGTCAGCACAGGAGGCATGACAGCCGCACACTTACCGCTTTGAGTTCATTCTCAAACAGGACTTCGAGCGAGGAGGTGCAGATGTGCTTAATGGCCGTTGTCTGTGTGAACAACCCCAACAGAGTGTACGTACACCGCTGTCAGCAAGTTATGTACATACATGTGTACAAATGTGCATTGATACAGTACATGCCCTATATACACACACACTCATGCAAGTACTGGCAAACCACACCCAATGAACTACAGCAAGTCATGCTATCGACCCACAACTCCACACCCACACACCCACACTACCACTTTCATAGCACAAGCACAAGTGCACTCACCTGGGACTGTAAGAGGGTGCCAATTTGCTGCATGGAATCAAAACAAGATGGCACAAGCACTCAGCAAGCATAGCAACAGTTATTATCAGTGCGCACGCACACACATACGTACATACTGCATGCGTGCGTGCGTGTGTGTGTGCGTACGTACATACGTATGTGTACACACTCAGCAATTAAACACACACACATGCTCAAACACACAGTGAACATGCACACACAAACATTAATGCACACTAGTGTACATACTGTCATACGTACGTACATAAATACCAATGTATTGATGCTCACCATCATAACCTGACCCACTTTAACAATCCCATTACCTGTGTGTAGAAAAGAAGACATACATACATACAGTGTAGGTATATATGCACATACGTACCACCACACAATTATTGCAGACCCACATTGGATGAATAAATGTGGCCATGAATTGACCAGTTCAAAGCATGTGGCAAAGGAAACCAAAGAAACCACAACTGTTCCCACAGATCATGAAAATTATTGGCTTCGTTAGCTCTATGAGTAGATCTTACAAGGGCACAATGGCGCTATCTGTGTCACTTGCATTCCATCGATCTGGGGGACTTTGTCAAAGAGTCATGAAGCAAAGACAGTCAATCAGGGTAGTATTTCCACATTAGTGGGCCTCTTGTCAGTCCATAAAACGGCAGTAACATCAAACTAAATTGTGGCATTGTCTGCTATGCTACTGATGGAGGGCACACAGCAGCAAATGGCTACCAGTCTTGTGCTTGCTAAGTGTTTGGGGGTAGCAGTTACCAGTTACCATTCAATAGGGCTTTGGCTCCCAGCAGAGCCACCACCACACCTGTGTACACTGCAGGCTGCTTTGGTATGACATTAACTAACAGAATATGTCAAACCATGGCTTCCACAACACAGTACACATGACATGATAGTTACGTATGCACACATTATGAACCCATTCCACATAAGTGGGAAGCAATGTACATTTCGTTGCAGATGCATGACCAGTGCAGGATGCTCACATATCCACGCCACTTACACTTTCACTGCATTCAAGTTGAAAATTAACCAATCCCCCCTTAGACATCATGGATGTGTGTGGCAGTGTACATGCATACTGTATGACCCAGTCCCAGAGCCAATACAGTGCAGTGGACGTGTTTGCTGCACGTACCAACATGTGGGTCTGTAGTTCTGGTCTCAGTGCCAAACTCAACAAGAGTCTGGGCAAATTGAATGGACTGCTGGTGGTACACTGCAGGGTAACAGGGTACAACACACAGGCAGCAGGCAAGGCAGCACATTGCATGTGACACATGAGTCAACTACTCAAGGCCTAGTCTATCTATCCAAGACAATGAGTAAACCATAACAGCTAACATTGTCATACAAATATCCTGCACACATATCTAAACATCTGTACTATATAGTTTTATACACTATATTATGAGAAAATCACACTCAACTGTGGCTTGATGCCCAATTAAATCTAAATCATTCATCCCTCTGCCATAGATTTAACACATCTAGCATACTCCCTCACACACACAACACACACACACACACACACACACACACACACACACACACACAAACACACACACACAAACACACACACAAACACACACACACAAACACACACACACACACACACACACACACACACACACACACACACACACACACACACACACACACACACACTTGGCATTCCACACATTCCCAAGAATCAATCCATGCTGTGCCTACCTTCTCCTGCTCGACACACACTGTTCAGGGCTGTAATCATCTTTGAGACAACACGCTTGTCCTCATGAAGACACTGCATGGCATAAACACAGTGTGGGGCATAGTTACCTCAAGAGAGAGTGACAGGGTGAAGTGAAAATGGGAACTGCCTGGGGCCAAACGTACAGTGAGTACCACTGCAACCACAATAACAGAATGCACTAATTTCACAATCCTGAAGTCTGCACATCATCCACCCACACGCCCAAGCCCACCGCACACAACACAATAGGGAACACCTAGCTAACAGAAACCTGTCAACAGCTGGTGGCTTTCAGTCCGATTCAACATTCACATCATTGTGCCTCAGACTGGGTGAATAGTAATGGCTCTCATACGCACTATAAAAATGAGTCCACAGATGCATACCATATATGGAGTACACAACTGCACACCATATATGGAAAACACAGCTGCACACCATATATGGAATACACAGTAGGAACTGGAAGGAGGATGGAGTATGCAATGCACTTCCAAGTTGAGTTCCTGTACGGTAGGCAGAGCATCCGCCCCCTGCGCACATTCACTGCAGGTGAGCCCAATGCTGCACTGCTATGGTTGGCATTCCACCCAGCTGTATGGGTTGCAACATGAACAGTCCTGCATGGCTACACAACAACATGAACAGTCCTGCGTGGCTACACGACAACATGAACAGTCCTGTGTGGCTACATGACAACATGAACAGTCCTGTGTGGCTACACGACAACATGAACAGTCCTGCGTGGCTACACGACAACATGAACAGTCCTGCGTGGCTACACGACAACATGAACAGTCCTGCATGGCTACACGACAACATGAACAGTCCTGCATGGCTACACGACAACATGAACAGTTCTGTGTGGCTACACAACAACATGAACAGTCCTGTGTGGCTACATGACAACATGAACAGTTCTGCATGGCTACATGACAACATGAACAGTCCTGTGTGGCTACATGACAACATGAACAGTTCTGTGTGGCTACACGACAACATGAACAGTCCTGTGTGGCTACATGACAACATGAACAGTCCTGTGTGGCTACACAACAACATGAACAGTCCTGTGTGGCTACATGACAACATGAACAGTCCTGTGTGGCTACACAACAACATGAACAGTCCTGTGTGGCTACACGACAACATGAACAGTCCTGTGTGGCTACACAACAACATGAACAGTCCTGTGTGGCTACATGACAACATGAACAGTCCTGTGTGGCTACATGACAACATGAACAGTTCTGTGTGGCTACACGACAACATGAACATTCCTGTGTGGCTACACAACAACATGAACAGTTCTGTGTGGCTACACAACAACATGAACAGTTCTGTGTGGCTACACAACAACATGAACAGTCCTGTGTGGCTACACGACAACATGAACATTCCTGCGTGGCTACACGACAACATGAACAGTCCTGCATGGCTACACGACAACATGAACAGTCCTGTGTGGCTACACAACAACATGAACAGTCCTGTGTGGCTACACAACAACATGAACAGTCCTGTGTGGCTACATGACAACATGAACAGTCCTGTGTGGCTACACAACAACATGAACAGTTCTGTGTGGCTACACAACAACATGAACAGTTCTGTGTGGCTACACAACAACATGAACAGTCCTGTGTGGCTACACGACAACATGAACATTCCTGTGTGGCTACACGACAACATGAACATTCCTGTGTGGCTACACAACAACATGAACAGTTCTGTGTGGCTACACAACAACATGAACAGTCCTGTGTGGCTACACAACAACATGAACAGTCCTGTGTGGCTACACAACAACATGAACAGTTCTGTGTGGCTACACAACAACATGAACAGTCCTGTGTGGCTACACGACAACATGAACATTCCTGTGTGGCTACACGACAACATGAACAGTTCTGTGTGGCTACACGACAACATCCGTCAGCTGGAAATTGATTCACACTATTTGGATGGTTAGACTAGGTTGCTTGCTCTATAAGTGACCCCATTTGAACTAATCACGTAGCAATGAGCCACTATGACATTAACATGAAGGCAGTCGAGGGCTACCAAAACGTCTGGAAATTGTTACTCTTCTGGCTAGTGTGAACGATTCTCAATGTGTCACTGGTTTGCAGCCAGTCTAACTACAGCAGTCAATCACTTCCTCTTGCCCCTAACTCCATGGGACACCCATGCACTATTTTCTAAGGCCACTGAGATACTTCTTTCAGCTAGAGCAGTGAATATTGTAGTTTCCTTCACGTCACTTCCTAACAGCAGTGGCCTAGCAAACCACAACCAGCAATTGAGAATGACCAACTTGGAGCGATATGTTGACGGTTTGTGTGCATCTTCTGTAAAATAAAGAATTAGCGCTAACACACCCAGCCGTTCACCCATTGCAGCATAGACAGAGGAGAGAACGGTCTATCTCGAACGGAAGAAGCAGCCCCAGTAGCTCCAATCAACCACGGCACAGCTCGTGTGACGCGCCAGCATGCAACAAAGGGTACGCGGGGCTCACGCGCGCACGCGCACCTGTTCCATCGAGAGGAGAGTGTTCTTCATGCGTGGAATAGCGTAGTGGAACTTTGAGTCGTTTGGCGACTCAATATCCCGGTTGATCTCCGACGCGAGTTGGCTTTGAATTTGAATCAGACTCTCAAGATTGAGCGCAAGGCCCAACTGTTCAGCCGGCCTAGTCATCTCGTGTCTCCTTGCTTCTTCAATCTAGAACGTCTTCGCCTTCACACAGCTTACTGCCCTACGCAGGAATCTACACTGACAGGACATCCATGCTGCTCGGCTTCCCATAAAAGGCCAGTCGTGCGCGTGAGTTATGCACGTGCACTAACAATATTCATAGTTTTCCAATATTCATAGTCAGTCCATGCCCTCCTCTCCCTCCCCCTGGTGGTGGTGCAGCGTCATTTCCTCCAGCATTTCCTCTATCCCAATTTGGGGGGCATCGAGGGCCTCCAGCTCGGGGGAGGGAGGCCTGCGACTGGGGTTGAAGTAGATGTTGACATTCTGTCTGAGTGCTTGGTCTTCCTCCAGGTCATCCATGAAGTCATCCACATCCCTGAATGCAACATGAACATGGCCTTGAATACCCATACACTCTACAGCATTGTGTGTGTGTGTGTGTGTGTGTGTGTGTGTGTGTGTGTGTGTGTGTGTGTGTGTGTGTGTGTGTGTGTGTGTGTGTGTGTGTGTGTGTGTGTGTGTGTGTGTGTGTGTGTGTGTGTGTGTGTGTGTGTGTGTGTTGTGGGACATCGTTGGAGTGACCTTGTGGCACAAGAGGAGAAATGTAGATATTCTAGCAGAGACAGGAGAAATGCCAGTGAAAGACCTGCTGAAGGTTAGACGACTGCAGTGGTTTGGTCACCTCCAAAGGATGCCAGACCATCGGCCACAGCGACAGGTGCTGAAATGCCGGCCACAGGGCAAAAAGAGGAAGCCTGGAGGAACCACACTATGCTGGATAGATGTTGCCAATAGGGACCTATCCAAGATTGCTACCTGGGAAGAGCTAGTGAATGACAGGAACCTGTGGTGATCCACCATCCACCAGCTACTTATAGGCCAGCCAGCTCAGTGACCCCCATCTGTTGATAGATTTCGTGATCTCGCCCAACGTCCAAACATGGACAAGGTGTACGGAGGTGTGTGTGTGTGTGTGTGTGTGTGTGTGTGTGTGTGTGTGTGTGTGCGTGCGTGCGTGCGTGCGTGCGTGCGTGCGTGCGTGCGTGCGTGCGTGCGTGCGTGCGTGCGTGCGTGCGTGCGTGCGTGCGTGTGTGTGTGTGTGTACCACCCTACAACTGGCTCACCCATCAACACTACCAACACTGCCTTCTCCATCATGAAGTAACTTCCTCAGTTTCCAGTTGCGGTGTTGCTTTCTCTTCCTCCTCTCACCAAACGACTTCTTCACAAGAATCTCAACAAACACAAGGCAGAAATTCAGCATCACACATTACAATAGCTACATACATATGTAGCTACAGCTACCACTGCTCCCAGCACAACCATATGCTGCATTCACAATGACACAAGAACACACCAAAAGTAGTCAAAAGTCTATGGACAGGAAGCCCACCAAATTCACAATGTCCTCCAATGCAATGTACAGTACAACATGGCCAGGGATAAAGAGACAGGCTAAACATAGACAGGAGGAGACACGCAAGCAAGTCATGCCGTACATGACCAGCTAGACCTGCCAACCTTCCACTAGGACATCACAATTCACCACTGCTTCACCGAAAACAACTCTTTCGATTGTTCCATACACAAAGACACAATAAATATTAAAGAAAACACCACCAATTACAGCATAAGAGTGCCGCATATTATACACACCACATCTGGAATGTCCACACGCTTCAGTTTTTCAAAGTTGTCTTCATTTATGTTAGCACGAGTGAAGTCAAACCTGAAAGAGAAGTAAAGATGCAGTGAAGCAGGTGAGGTAGTGACACATTTGATGATGTCACTCACTCACACCGCTGTTGGCATACTGTTGTCAACACGTAAGTGATTCACTCTATGCTTTGTTTTGTACGTACGTATAGGCCACTGACAAAGACAAGCAAACAGTTGTCAAAACATTTGGCTCCAGATCTTCAGCTATTGGCTAGTGAAGTTAACTCATAGCTAAAGTATGTCTGCTCCTTGCCACAAGGGATTCTTCTCACATTTGATGTCAGCCATACAGTAGGCTCTGTGCTTCCATAAACAATGCATACACAGGGCCGGAGGAAGGATTTTAGGATTGGTCAGGCCATGCAAATTTTTTTTCGAACCTCTACATTAACCAGACCACTTTCGTGAGTGCTGAATGCAGGCAAGCAGGTAAGTAAAGTACTGTGAAGATGCATGGCCCATGCACATATACAGAACAATATAATAATATATAAACCAAATGAAAAGTCACGTCACCATCACCTCGTAAAGCAAGGCCTTGTCTAGATAGAAAGCGAATGTTTGACAGTATCCAAAGTAGGCATTGACGATTCTCGCTTTTCTCTGTTGCATGTTCCCTACAAAGCATCTCACCCACATCTGAGCATGTAGCTGGTATCACCATGACCATTTGCAAGGCTTCTTTATGGCTTGTAGATGCTTCATGGTTTTTGAAGCTGATGGTGGCATCCTTCCAATTTTTAAAGCCATTACTTGTAAAAGCAAGATCGTCTTTGCTTCGTTCCATCCTTTTGGACTTCAGTGCAGACACACACACATGGCAAAATACAACGTCATCTGGGTTGTGTGTCTGGTAATGCAACCAGGGCCACGTGGAAAACCAGGACGCCTGGCACGACCTCTTCACTATCTGCTTTTTTCCAAACTCACGTTTGGGGAAGACGAACTTTGAAGGAGGATGCGATGGTTGAGGAGGGAGATCCGGCAAGCTCGAGCTCGTAGCCAACGACTTTGAAAGCGCCATTGTGGTCAATCCAAAAGATCAACAGGAAGAGTAGTAGTGGTTCTAGTTTCAAGACTACCCTTCCTGTTGAACAGGAAGGGTAGTCTTGTAACCAGAACCATGCGTTTCCACGTGGCGCGCGTACAGTGTGCAAGACTAAACTCCTGCTCGGGTCTCCGTTCCACCATTTTACAGGTTACGTAATAACCAGAGTGATAACCTTAGCGATTTTAAAAGCATTAAGTAACCGTTAAAATGGCGTTTTACCACCCCTGCGCGCAAAGAACGATAACGATACAGGTCAACGTTTCTGTAAGTATTCTTTTTAGTTTTTAATTTTGTTGGAGCTTAAAATATTGGTCCGGCCAAAACCGGAGCAGCTGGACCGGTTCCTCCGGCCCTGATACATGGACATGGACACTGTGTGTAGTGTGGGCTCACATGTTGTGCAAAGGTCTCATCATTTCTCATCCTGCACTACCTGACCATGGCCAGACAGTGTAGTGTGCATGTGAATGCATTTCTTCTGTTCATCCACCACCTCCTCTCTCTCTCCCTCCTCTTCACTCACTCCCTCTCCTTCCCTTCCCTCCCACTCATCCTACTTTGAAAATCCCTGTTTGGCTAGGTGTGGACTGATTCGAAATTGAAAAACTTCAATAGCCAGAAAAATGGACATCGGTACCCCATTTTGTTTGGCTAGTGAAGTTCTCTCAATTTCGAATCACACTCATCCTCATCCTCCTCCCCTTCCCCCTCCCTCCTCCTCTCCCTCCACTCTCCACTCTTCCCTTCTGTGTGTGTGTGCGTGTGTGAGAGTGGGTGCAGAGACGCCCACCCCATGGCAGTGTCTCCCGGGTTCAGCAGGTGACCAAGGTGGGTGCGCACATGCATCTGCTGATCCACAATGCCAACGTCTTTACTCCTTGTCACCCACAGATCCATCAGCTGAAAACGCTCCTTCGCCCCGTCAGCGGCCCCGCATCCAGTGACACCGCTGCCCTTGGCCTTGTCCACCACTGGCTCTGTCTGGAGGACAAAGTACTCTGTAAGCTGTCGCGGCGAGCACACAGCCTTGAAGGGGTGGCGCCAGTAGACAGAAGAGGAGATGTCGACCACTGCAAAGGGGAGGTGGGGAGGGGTAGTCATGGGCTTTACGGTCACAAAGCAACACAACAAACACCACCACCAGGTAGATCTAACTATGATGTTGCTCATACATATGCACGTATGCAGGTTCAAACAGTATCACAAGTGATTATTAGTGGACAATTCTGCCATTTCATTGGACAAAAGCTGCAAAGTGTCTTATAATCATGTTTGACTCTGAAACCTAGGATAGTCGAGTCCTCCGCCACCAACCCAGCAGCCCCTCCATCACAGAATCCCCTATACCCCCACCCTTGCACCTCTGAGGGTATGTGGGTCCACTAGTTGCACGCTACTGGTGACCCTCTGGCAAACGGCGAGGGGACCAAAGTTGCCCAGTTGCTGAGAGAGTTTTGGTGACAGGCACACGATGTCATTCTTGCAGACTGGGACAATCTCCACAGAGAAGGAGTATTTGTAGTTGTAGGTGTTGCTGTGAGGGTCATGACCAATCAGCTCCTGTGATGTCTTGTATCTGGGAGCACATGCAACACACACAAGGTATATATGATGTAAAGACATATCAATCAATATTTGGTGCACAAACAATCAATATTCACTACACAAATAATCACTGTTTATACACAACAAGCGATTATTGACCAAACAGTTTACCATAGCCACAGAACACATGTCTCCTGTACCCAATATAAATGCTGTGCATATTTCTACATACGTACATACGTACACACCCCCTGCTAATAGTACCTCCTTAAACATGCACTCCAGCTCTAGGGTGGGTGCAGACACCTGTGGGGCTTTGGGGGTTATCTTCCCACTTTACATAGCTAAACCTTGAATTTTTATGCATAGCAGCAAATGGCACATGCTAACTCGCGCTCGCATTATACTGGCCAGGACCCCACCTTCTCAGCTGTGTCTACAGTCTTGCAGTTTTAAAGTGATCATTAAAATTCCTCCCACCCCCACCACTCCCCCTGGTCCCACCTACCCATTCACCCCTCCCCCTAGGTCCCAACCCCACCCCCACCACTCCCCCTGGTCCCACCTACCCATTCACCCCTCCCCCGTAGGTCCCAACCCCACCCCCACCACTCCCCCTAGGTCCCAACCCATTCACCCCTCCCCCTAGGTCCCACCCCCACCCC